>CM042015.1:83755749-84088249 GCA_023525715.1 Cichorium intybus | reverse complement strand
TTAAATGTATTAAATATAAAACAAAAATATAAATGTAAACTTAACCAAAAAAATCAAAAATTTATTTTTTATAATAATTGAAAATTTCCAAAGTGGTGTTAAATTAATTCACAATCTATATCTATATATCTATATGTGAATATCTTTTCTTTATACATATTACAATAGAGGTCATTAAAATCAATATGTTTCAAAATATAATGTTTATATTGAACCATATGTATTTGAAACTTTTAACTCTTCAACTTCCTATTATTACCCACATCATTAATTTATTTTAATACTAAATCTCTTCACCTTTCAACTAATTAACCATTACAACCCAATTTTTTTTAAATTTTGGTACTTAATTGTTACTTGTGGCATACTGGTGTATATATATATATATATATATATATATATATATATATATATATATATATATATATATATATATATATATATATATACACACACACACACACATATATTAAAAACGTGAATTTGAGAAAATGCAGCAAGTCAGCAAACTTCAGGGGCTATTTTGAAATTTCGACAGAAATGAAAATTATTTACAATCTAGTCCTATCCAGCTGCATAATAAGCACTTAATGGACACTTTAAGAAGCTTGATATGTACATAATCCAACCTAAGCCATGTACAAGCATAAAATGACCAAAAGGATTAATATGAAAGTAATTTGGGGAAATTCTAGCAAGTTACAAAATTCAAGGGTAAAATTGAAAGTTATGCATATTTTAAAAATTGTTACATCAAGGTCCTAAATGTCGTTTAACAGCTAAATTCTACAAACCTTAGTTCTTAATGACGGTTTAAGCAAGTAATCAACATATAAACTAGCATAGGACATATATTGTAACATCCGTGTTTGGGGTCTAGGAGTTCTGGGCTTAAACCGACAAAATAAAACTTATTTTGTAAATAAGGAAAACAAATAAATGAATAAATTTAATATTTTGTTATATCTTATATTGTGAATAAATGAGCCAAATATAGTTTTAGAATCTATTCATAAACCAAATTTGAGAAATTTTGTCATAAGGACTAAAAATGTCAATTTGGCCAAACTTACCCTTTGAGCTTTGACTAGTCAAGAATTTAGAAGGGTTAGAAAAATTATGAAGGAAATT
This sequence comes from Cichorium intybus, assembly GCA_023525715.1. NCBI lineage: Eukaryota > Viridiplantae > Streptophyta > Magnoliopsida > Asterales > Asteraceae > Cichorium > Cichorium intybus. The sequence goes on along the minus strand of CM042015.1, from coordinate 84,087,118 downwards.
GATCTAGAATTTAGAGTAAGTTAAATAATTCCTTAGGTTTATATTAATGACTAAATAGTGAAGAATTTTAGTATAAGGGACCATTTGTGTCAATTTGGGAAACTAAGGGTAAGTGTTGGCCTAGACAATGACTCAAGTGAAATAAATAATTATATTTGTGTCACACCCCCAAACCACGATGGCGGAATCGTCTGAGGGTGGATGACTTCATGAACAGTATCATAACAACGTTTGTACAATAGTGATCAAAGCAAACACATCCATCATATACATAATTGTAAATATTACAAGAGTTCAAAATACAATATGTTCCAATTACAATTACAATATGATATTAAATACATAGTATGATACTATAATGAACCATCGTCAAAACTTGTAGTTACCTGATTCATCAATTTCCTGAGAATACAAGTAGTTTGAAAAAGTGTCAACATTACGTTGGTGAGTTCATAAGATTTTTGTATGAGAAAATTCATAGTCCTTTTTCCTTGTAAAGAGATAGTGTTTGAAACCAGAAAATCCAATATTTTCTATGTGAATACATGTTTATTCGTAGATTAGTTGTAGATATATTTTTGTAAAACCTTTACGTAGATGAAATCGTATTTTATTTGTATCTTACTGAATTGTAGTTTTAATTCCATAAAACTCGTATGTATAAGTAAATTTTACTTGTATTTATATCTTGATAAAATATAGTTTTAATTTCCATAAAATCAGTGTGTATAAGTAAAACCATACTTATATTTGTAATTTGTTATAATGTAGTTTTAATTCTATAAAACTTGTATGAGAATCCATTTTCTTGTAAAATATAGTATCGTAACCCAGAAAATCCAATATTTTCTTATAAATGTGTTGTAGTCTTAAAAGGTCCAAAGACTAAAAATATATAATGTAAGTTGTATTATAGTATAAAACAATTTGAAGTATGTATTTATCCACGTAAACATTTTAATAAGTTGATTGTTTTCCCATGTAAGACGTCCTATAACCATACTGTGACCTTGTAGGCCTGCTGCGACGTTCTTCAGGCATCGGAATGTTATGACATTTGTCACCCCAGACCCGTCGGTCTAACTGTAGCTAGCAGTTCAGGTGCGGGATTGTCAATCCCGTATAGATCTATACACAATTATCACGTTCTCTTACCGAAACTCTGGTTATAAATGTAGGACTTATTGTATCATGTTTAAATAAGCACTAGTGAAGACCCGTCTCACAAAAATTTATGTATATCAACTTGTTTACGTAAACTTTGTATATGTAAAACCCTTGTATTTGCACAATATAGTAATGTATAATAATTATATATTCTATATAATTATTTGTCTTGTTTAAAACGTCTTAGTAACCTTTGTATCCACCAACTATTCCTATAATAGTTTATTTTTAGTGTTCTGTCATAAAAAGCATATATTTACGAATATATGTGAAATAATTTATTTAGATGATTATAAATAACACATTTTAAGATATTTTCTACAATAGTAGTGTAATAATTTGGTTTTACTCTTTATTAATGCCAATATAATATTTCATGACTATCAAATAAAGAACGGTCATGTAGAAGATCAAATGGGGAGGCAGGACCCATTCAGCGTATAAGCCTTTCGGAAATCCAACAACCTAGCCCAATTGATCGGCCTAGACACCGCTCTCGTAAGTAGATCAATCGATATTATATTTTTGGAATTATAATTGAATTGTTATAATAATAACGTTTTACCAAATTTGCATTTTGTTTACTATTGTTGCAAATGTTTCATAAATAGTCATTTTTATAATATAACTTGTATTCTTCCCCTAAAAACTTGAATAATAGTAAAAAGAAGGGGTATGAACTCACCTCAATGTCGACTAGCATCTTGTCGCCAATTGTTGTTAGATCGCCCGACTCTTTAACTCGAACTCACTATATTTATAACTGAAATATCTATTTCTACCGCTCATTCTTCGTATATATCTATATATATCGAAGAATATTCTAACAATATTATCTAGTGATGTAGAGAGAAAAATCCAAGGTGTGAAGAAATGATAGAAATGAAGCTTATATTTATAGTAGATTTATTTTCGTATAGCGGCCCTCAAGATACATAGATTTGATAATTATAGCTTTTATAATTTGTTTATGACAAAACTGTTGGATTAGGTGTCTAAGCCATGACTAATAATTAGTATTTACCTGATTAATAGTAGCACAGTCCATTTGGGTTGCCCTCATGGCTGGAGGTTTGTTGGAAAGTTAAGTAGAGAGAGATGGTTGATTTATTAGATGACTAATAAATCAAGATATTGTTTGTTAATATATTATGGAGATAATATATTAATTAGAAATAATATTGTTTGATTAATAATTAATCAGAAATTAATTGGATTAATTTTTGTGACATTAATTGGATTAATCAGGAGGTCAGGGATTAAAGTCGTACAAATTCAATAGTTGAATAGCGGCGCGCGGCGCGCAAATGTAAAGGCTGCGACGCGCGTACATATCCGCACGAATTCAATAGTTTGAATTGCGGCGCGCGGCGCGCCAATGTAAAGGCCGCGGCGCGCGTACACATAATCCGGAAAATGGTCTGCGGCTAGGGTTTCTAGTTGTATCCTTTGGTTCCCTATAAATAGGGAACCCTAGGCCTCATTATCAGTTGCTCATTCTATTATTTTTCTCTGGAATTTCGATCCATAAACCTCCCGGCTTGGGTGTGACTTTCATTTGAGGCAGGATAATTTTGCTGCTCAGCTTCCAGGAAATTCTAAAAGGTTGGTTTTTCTAATTTTATTCTTTTAGTTAATTTTCTTATGGCCTTTAGGTTTGTTATATGTTCAATTAGAAGAAAACATAGATCCTCATAGGTTGCATGTGAACTTAGGTTATTTAGTTCATGGTTGCAGAAAACCTTTCAGTGGTATCAGAGCCTGCTTTGTTTTCTTGTTGAATTGATATAACTGTTTAGGGTTTAAAGCTTCTAAACCCTAATACCCTTGTGGATCGATTTCTAGGATTAGGGTTTTGGAAACCCTAATCCCCCCTGCCTATTTCGAAAATCACAATTAGGGTTTTAGAAGGTTTTCTATTTTTGGTAACTTTATTTGTTAATTAAATGGATAACCTTAAACCCCATTATTTGAATTCGATTTTTAGGGGTTTAGGATAGGTCTTAATTAATTTGATTAATTTGGATAAACCTATCTTCAACTGAATTAATTTAATTAATTGTTAATTAAAAGATAATTCAAAAGGATTTAATTAATTTTAAATTGTCGAAAATTAATAGAAAAATCCAGAAAAATATTTTAAAATGTTTAAAATATTTAGATTTAATTAATTTAATTAATTGGTAATTAAAATTGATTAAATCGAATTTGAGGTTTAATTTAATTTAAAATTTAATTGTTAAATTTGGTAAAATTAAAAGATAAACCTTGAATATTTTAAAGGGTTTTAAAATACATCTTATATATGTTATTAATTGTTAATACTATATGTATAAGATAAAAAAAATTGGTCAGTCAATTCAATAGTAGGCCTCATTCACGAAGCTGGTCTATAAAGTGGGTATAAGGAGGCTGCCTGTAAAATGGCAGTCTAATGGGTGAACACTCTCACCCACCGCTCGCCTGATCAGTGGAGGGTCGTTAGCCGAACAGTTTTTGATAGGACCACATAATCATTAAAAGTATAATGATCAAAGTACTAGAACCTTTACACAAAATCCCAATCTAGTCACTTTAAGAAAAATGTGAATTTGATGCTACCCCATGAAATTGCACATTGCACTTTATGAAACGTTGGTGGAGCGTGTGTGGTTTACCGGCACACCAATGGGGGTTCATAAAGAGTGGCAATGGGTGTCTCGGGTGTTATCATTGTTGATGGAGCGTGTGTGGTTTACCGGCACATCAATTTGAGATGATAATGGGCCCCGATAGTACCAAGCTAATTTGCATGGTTATTCACACCCGGTTTGTGATCCTCGGCATCCCAGTCACAAACGGTGGGGCATATCTGAGATTAAACATGCTATTGAACAGTTCAATATATCTCAAAAGAAACTAGGAATTCCATTTACAATAAGATTATTTTTCCGCAGTGGAATTGGCTGAATCGTCATTCGCCTACCTTTATAAAATTTGCTTATAGATTACGGCATCCCTCTTCTATGTTGCAAATTGTTATAGTTGGATCCTAGCCTTATTTTATATTGGGTTATTATAAGGACCGACATGTATCTAATTAAACTTACCTTCTTTTATAGATGTCTTCTGCTGATCAATCCGCTCCCCACTCAAACTCCAGTGTTCCCTCAATCCTCTCATTATGTTCCAAGGTTCAATTGAACGGGACAAACTACAATGACTGGATTAGAAATATCAAGATGGCTCTGAGGTACGAGAACAAGGAGTATGTCCTCGAAACCGAGCTTGTCGATATTGACCCTGAAACTGCTACTCCCGAGGAAATTGCCTTGTACCAAAAACATTCTGATGATGCGACCAAAGTGGCCTGCATCATGATCGCCACAATGAACCCAGAATTGCAGAGAATATACGAAGACTACTGGCCTTTTGAGATGCACCAGGAGCTTGCGGAAAAGTTCCGCAAGCAAGAGCGCATCGAGAGGTGCGAAGTGGTCAAGGACTTCACGAACAGCAAACCTAAAGATGGAGAGTCCATCTGCACTCATGTGCAAAGAATGCAAGGTTACGTGGAGCGGCTTAGAAAGCTTGCGATGCCTGTACCGGAGCAGTTGGCCGTTGACATAGTGCTTAACTCGTTACCGAGTTCTTATGACCAGTTCAGGCTGGCTTATCATTTGAACAACAATCAGGCTAATATGACTGAGTTGCATCGCATGCTTCGAGTAGCTGAGGACGGGATGAAGGGTAAAAGTGTACCCTCGGTTAATCAACCCGTCCTGGCCATCGGAAGTGGCAAAGGAAAGAAAAGGAAGGGCCCTCCTAAGCAAAATTGGAAGGAAAAGGTTCAGGTCGGGTCATCCAATAATGGCTCGAGAACCAAGACTTCCCACATTCCTTGTGTGACCAACCCTGATGAAGCCAACTGTTTTTACTGCAAAGAGAAGGGCCATTGGAAGAGAAGCTGCCCCAAATACTTGCAGGATGTCAAGGATGGGAAAGTAAAGCCATCGACAGCAGGTATATACACTATCTCTAAAAACTCACCATCTTCTAATTCTTGGGTCCTTGATACAGGATGTGGTTTTCACATTTGTTCTGATCTGCAGGGCCTAAAGGAAAGCAGGGAGGTGGAGCACGGTAGACTGAACTTGATCATGGGCAATAGGAGATCGTCCCCTGTTACCAAGATCGGCGTTTACAGTTTAGTGCTTAGTAGTGATGTTAGCTTAGAGTTATTTAATTGTTGCTATTCGCCAGAAATGGCAAGAAACATTATTTCATTTCACGCATTGTTCAGACAAGGATTTCAATTTTCTTTTGATAATAAAATTGGCTCGATTTCTGTTTTCAAAAATGGTATTTTGATTTTTACTGCTTATCCTTGTGATGGTGTGTATGAAACTGTTGAATGTGTTGACAATTTAGGACATAGTGTAAATTATATTGATTCTACTAGTGGTGTAGAAAAGGCATGTCTGTGGCATAGTCGGCTCGGGCACATCAGCAAGAAACGCATCGCCCAACTCCAAAAGGATGGAGTGTTGGAATCATTCGACCTAAGGTCGGATGATGTATGCGAATCTTGTCTGTTGGGCAAGATGACTAAATCACCTTTCAAAGGATCTTTTGAAAGAGGTGAGGGTCTGCTGGACATCATTCACACGGATGTGTGTGGTCCATTCAGATCAACCACAAAGGATGGCACGCGGTTCTACGTGACCTTTACCGACGATTTTAGTAGATACGGTTATATCTACTTGATCAAGCACAAGTCGGACACCTTTGAAAAGTTCAAAGAATTTAAGAACGAGGTAGAGAATCAATTAGGCAGGAAGATAAAGATGCTCAGGTCCGACAGAGGCGGAGAGTATCTAAGTATCGAGTTCCTAGACTATCTAAAGGAATGCGGAATAGTTTCGCAGTTGACACCTCCCAGGACACCGCAGTTGAACGGTGTTGTAGAGAGGCGCAACCGAACCCTGTTGGACATGGTTCGTTCCATGATGAGTCGAGCTTCACTTCCCATTCACTTCTGGGGGTATGCCTTAGAGACTGCCGCCCATATCCTCAATCTTGTCCCAACTAAGAAGGTTGCTAAAACACCTCATGAGATGTGGACGGGGAAAGTTCCCTCGTTGGCACATATCAAGGTCTGGGGTTGTGAGGCTTTCGTTAGACGAGAGACTCAAGACAAACTCGCAGACAGAAGCGAAAGGTGTTTCTTCCTTGGTTATCCCAAACAGTCATTTGGATATCTATTCTACAGACCAAGCGAGGACGTGGTCTTTGTAGCTAGACGAGCGGTCTTTCGAGAGAGAGAGCTCATATTCAAAGAGGACAGTGGAAGTACTATTGATCTGGAAGAAATTCAAGAGTCATCAGATGACGCAACCTTAGGAGAAACTAGCAACCAACATGAGGAAGAAGTTCCTGTTGGTCCGACAAATGTATCCTTACCTCTTAGGCGTTCCGGTAGGGTTAGCATGCCACCCGAGTTTTATGGGTTCCATATAACTTCGGATGGGGACACGTTTGTCAGTGATAGGACACTGATAAATTTGGATGAACCAGCTAACTACCAGGAAGCAGTGGCGGGCCCTGAGTCTGCCAAGTGGAAAGAGGCCATGGATAGCGAGATCAAGTCCATGTATGACAATCAAGTTTGGAACTTGGTTGACAACGTGCCGGGTCGAAAGACAGTCGAGTGCAAATGGATCTTCAAGAAGAAGACCGACATGGACGGAAAAGTACACACTTTCAAGGCAAGACTGGTTGCGAAGGGCTTTACTCAAACCCCAGGGGTTGACTATGACGAGACCTTCTCACCAGTAGCCAAGATAAAGTCTATTAGGATTATGCTGGCCATAGCTGCATTTCATGACTATGAAATTTGGCAGATGGACGTCAAAACCGCATTCCTTAATGGAAAGTTGACTGAGGATGTCTACATGAATCAGCCGGAGGGTTTTGTCGATGCAAAGTATCCTAATAAGGTGTGTAAGCTTGAGAGATCAATCTACGGATTGAAGCAAGCTTCTCGCAGCTGGAATCTTTGTTTCCATGAGAAAGTCAAAGAATTTGGCTTCTCTAGGAGCGAGGATGAGTCCTGCGTATATGTCAAGGCTAGTGGGAGTATAGTCACTTTTCTGGTGCTTTATGTCGATGACATACTGCTCATGGGAAACGATATTCCAACCTTGCAAGGTGTCAAGGCTTGGCTTGGGAAATGTTTCGCCATGAAGGACCTAGGAGAGGCTGCCTATATTCTCGGGATAAGAATATTGAGAAATAGGAAGAAGAGACTAATTGGACTTAGTCAGGGTACATACTTGGAAAAGGTACTGAAAAGGTTTAGTATGGAAAATTCCAAGAAGGGAGAGCTACCTATCCAAAGTAATGCAAAATTGAGTAAGACTCAAAGTCCGAGTACAGACGAAGAAATAGCTGAAATGAGTCGGGTACCTTACGCTTCGGCTGTAGGATCGATCATGTACGCTATGACGTGTACTCGCCCTGACGTGGCTTTTGCTTTAAGCATGGTCAGTCGGTACCAGGGTAACCCTGGAAGGGCGCATTGGATAGCTGTAAAGAATATACTCAAGTATCTGCGAAGGACAAAGGACATGGTGTTAGTCCTTGGAGGCAGTGATACATTGAGAGTTGAAGGATATACGGATGCCAGTTTTCAGACGGATAGAGACAGTGGTCGGTCTCAGTCTGGCTGGGTATTCCTTCTGAACGGAGGAGCAGTAACTTGGAAAAGTTCCAAGCAAGATACGGTGGCTGATTCTACTTGTGAATCAGAGTATATAGCAGCAAGTGAAGCGTCTAAGGAAGCGGCTTGGCTGAAGAACTTCATCGGTGACCTTGGAGTAGTCCCGAGTATTCAGGAGCCCGTTGAACTGTTCTGCGATAACGAAGGTGCGGTCGCCTTGACAAAGGAACCGCGAGACCATGGAAAGTCCAGGCATATCGACAGAAAGTACCACTACATAAGGCATAAGGTAGAAGAAGGTCACCTCGTGGTAAAGAGGGTATCATCGGAAAATAATCCTGCAGATCCCTTGACAAAGGCTCTGAGTAGGATTAAGCATAATCAGCATGCTAGGAGCATTGGATTATGAGATGATACAAAGTTTATGTAAATTAGATAGTTTTCGAAACTTGTAACAATGTATTGTATTTGACTCTTGTGATTTAATAATAGAGATTTATTAATGAGTAATAGTTTACTACTTTTGTCAATACTTTATCATTGTGTTTCATTTTGCATGTTTTACTTCCTGAATAATTGGATTATTCAAATATCCACAGTCGATTACACTTTTTGGGAGTAAGTGTGAAGTAAGACTATCATGAATTGGTAATAGATTGTCTAAGGAGTTAGACATTGCAATTGGATTGCTGCACCATTCGTGAGTACTTGGAAATGGAGATTTGAGTATTGGATAAACCCGCGCTCAATGGATTGCTTCATGGATTTCATCACGAGCAATGTTGAGACGATAATATCTTTTGATCTTTAAACTAAGACATATGAGTTATGATTTACTAGACGGTTATTCATTGATAATACGAAAACGCATCGGTAACTCGGTGTTATAAAACGTATTGTTGTGAGTAATTTGTTTGGTAAAAGACATAAGTATATGAGTCGAAGTTTATTCGTCCCTTGACCCTAACGGGGAACAGATATCTGTAGGCCTCTCGATGATTTTGAAGTTGACTAAAATGGTTGGCCAACCGGGACTAAATTGGTAGTCTAAGAGTCATATGCAAATCGGATATCGAGGAACAGTGAATCAGACCAGGATTGATTTTAATCCATGCCTTGAGTCTGAAAATATCTTGTTGGACGGAGGATCATCTGATTACTTATCTATGGACAGAACTGATTAGATCAGAGTTTGGCAGCGGTTTCTAGGAAGCTAAAAGTGCTGGTTAATTAGAGGTTAAATTGGTAATTATAGTCATAGACTTATCCAAGTGGGAGACTGTTGGATTAGGTGTCTAATGTAACACCCCGTTTTTCGGTATGTTCGTTTTGACGAATTAATTATTATTTTTTAAATAATAATAATAATAATAATAATAATAATAATAATAATAATAATCTAAAAACAAAAGTAAGTTATATGTTGGGGGTGGGTTTTGTCACTTTGAAACTTAAATCGCCAATTAAATGAAAAGTGGACTAAACAAAAATAGAAGATGAAAGTGTAGGGGCTAGTTCTGCCAATATCCTAAAAGTGCAGGAAATTCTTTCTTTGGAGTATTTTGTCTGTTTTGTGAATGATTGGGAGGAAAGACGAGGGCCTCACATCTCTTTTTTTTAGCCCACTCACACATGTCAACCTCACACATATGTGTGTGTAATCCTTTTTACGCAAAACAAAAGGTCGATGCCCACTTGTTTGCCGAGAAAAGAGAAACGAGGAGCGGGAAGATAGTGAGATCGAGAAGCTCTTGGAGGGGCTGTGAAGAGAAGGCAAAGGAGGGGGAGGGCTGCTATAAGTCACGGTGGAAGAAGAAGGGGGGAGACGAGGAAGAGGAACATGTTTAAAAACAAGGTTAGATATCCCTAGTATGGTTTTTATGCAATATCTCTTTATCTTCATCTTATGCCACCATGGGCACCACCGTGAACCACCTTAATCCACCATAATGGTGGCGGTGGAGGGCTGATATGGCCATACTCGTGGCTGGTCCATGATCTGGTGCTGGATCTTGGAAAGCTCGACTTGGTATCATCACATTAAATCCCAAGAGTTGTAAGTTCTATTTATTTTATGGTTTGATTCATGGGTTGACTTAACCCCTTAAGTGGATTGTTAGCAGGTTAAACCACTTAAAAGTACCTTCTTTTGGCCAGGAAAATATGGTGATTGAATGTGCCTTTAAGGGCTTAATGATTAATGATTTATAATGCTTAGGACTTAACACAATTAATTCACTTGACAGCTTTCTGTATTAGTCTTGGAAAACTCATATAAAATCGTGGTTATATCCATTTAATTCAAGTTTTATGTCCCTGAGTTGGAAATGTTGTCTAGTTTCTTTTCTTAAAAGGGTTTGAGTTGATTCAGACCCTAAGCCATGTGGAAATGTCCATTTCCACTAATTGGTCCAGGTGCTGTCAGTTTTGGTCCCCTGTCATGAGAAATTCATTATAAATTGTACAAAGATCGTTTAGGGGCAAGGCCAGTGGCCTTAGTTCACTTTTGAAGTCTAGTTTGTCCTCACCAAATTTCAGAGTTTAGTTATTAACCCATTTTGAGCGATTAATATTTCTTTAAAGGATGGTTCAATGGGTGGACTGATTGTATCAGTCAACTTTGGAGATTTTTATTTTATTATTGAAAATAGAAAATGACATGAAGTTAGGCCCTGTGACATTGTCCTTGGGTCTAGTTTACCCATGATTTTTATTGGATTTTATTTTCAATCTTTCCTTGGCATAATATTACAAATCTTGTTGAGGGTCCAGAAATCAGCCTTGATGTCGGTTTCCTCTTTTGTGATAATCGTCTTAGTTTTTGGTTTTGGGTGTCATGGTGTGGGTTTGGGTTTACTTAAAACTAATTGAATCATATAATAACTCATTTGTTGAATAAAAGTGAACAAAAGGGGGAGGAGGTACATGTTGGAACACGGTGCGTGTCAGATATTGAAAAGTATATAACTATAAGTATTTATTAATTACGTGCTAAGTAATGGTGTATGGGTTGTAGGTTGGTGGAAGGAGGGTCTCCGAATACTGATTTGCTGGTATAATACCTACTGCCATTTGTCAGGTGAGTTTCTCACTACATTGTATAGATGTTATATGTGCTTTACCGTATTTTTGTGTGCTTGTAAGATGTTTGTGGATAGTACCAAGTTGTGTGTATTTTACTAATATTATACATTCCTTTTATAGTTGTAATTGTTGGGGTATGGTGTGTGGTTAGTACTAGACGTGTCTAGGTCTAGTGTGTAGAAAATACGGGCTCGACGAACTGAGCAATATAGGGTGGCTCGACGAACTGAGCAATATAGGGTGGATCGACGAACTGAGCAATATAGGGTGGCTCGACGCACTGAGCAATATACAGATATCCGCAAGATGCACTGAGCAGATACGCATGACTCGACGTACAGAGTATGCGCGGCTCTGAGTGCTGAGCGGCGGGGTTCAATTTATTGAGCAGATACGCATGACTCGACGTACAGAGTATGCGCAGCTCGAAATGCTGAGTAGGAAAGTACAACTCGACGTACTGGGTAGAGTGAATTATGTGTTTATTTTACTGCGATGTATATTTGTATATTGTAGGGGTTGAGTATGTGTAACTGACATGATGTGTAGGTGTTGGAACTCACTAAGCTATATGCTTAACCTTTCCCTATTAAATTACTATTTCAGGTTTTAAAGGTGGAATTGACGATCAGGCATGACGGGTACACACTGATGCAGCTTCTTTTGAAAATTTATACTGAGTTGACTTTGTATATTTTGACTTCCGCTGTTGGACTAACTTGGTATTAAATGTTTTTTTAAATAATTAAATATTTTGAGTTGTTATATTTATAAACATAATGTGTTTTTACTGAAATTGTTTTATTATTTATTTTTAAATATGTTTAAAAATTGGGACGTTACATCTAAGCCATGACTAATAATTAGTATTTACCTGATTAATAGTAGCACAGTCAATTTGGGTTGCCCTCATGGCTGGAGGTTTGTTGGAAAGTTAAGTAGAGAGAGATGGTTGATGTAACATCCCAAAATTTTAGGGTAAAATTAAAAAAAAATTAAACGGATACTTCAATATAAGAAAAGCCACTTAATTAATTTTCATAAAATTCTATAACTTATAAGTTTAATGAAAACACCCCAGGATTAACAGAAGTTAACGAAATCACAATATAGCGGAATATTAATTCAAAAACAGTCCTCCAATGAAGCAGCACAGTGTATACACGTCACGCCTTGCCATCCATTGTACCTGATGTACCTGAAACATTAGTTTATATAGGGAAAGGGTAAGCACGGAGCTTAGTGAGTTCCTCAAAATACCATACGATCCATCACACAACATAGAACACATCATAACCATTCATATGTCTGTGAGACTCGCGGGCTATCCCTGTTCCGCCTGAAGACTCACGAGCAGTTCTCGTTCCGTCTTATCGCTCGCAGGATTTTCCCGTTCTGTCTAATGACTCGCAGGCTATTCCCGTTCCGCCTATTGGCTCGCGGGCTATCCCGTTCCGTGTAATGACTCGCAGGCTATTCCCGTTCCGCCTATTGGCTCGCAGGCTATCCCGTTCCGTCCACAAACAATCATTATCATAGCAATAATTCATACAATTATCATAACAGGTAAGATCACCTTAGTCTAACATATCTTCCTTCCTACGCATGCAATATCACCTATAGTATAGTGAGAAGACTCACCTGATTATAGTTGACTATATCGTTTATCTCTCTCGGCTTTGTATTTCCTTCAACTTTAACTGTTAACATAATAAGAAATCTATCATTTCTTAATCCTTAACTATATTATAGTCGCATCATTAAACCCTTCAGTAATTCCAATATGCTACTCCATGATTTATCAAGTAAAGAACAGTCAGGTAGAAGATTAGATGGGGTGGCAGGATCCTTTCAGCATTTTAGCCTTTCGGAAAATCCAACAACCAGATCCCAAGTAATCGGCCTAGTCACCGTCCTCGTAAGTAAATCAATCGGTATCATTTTCGGAATTACGAATTGTTATAATAACGACATTTTAAGGTTTTTTGTTTACTATTGTTAGAAATGAGTATAATATAACATATGTTATACTTATTAAATATTCTACTTCTTAACACAAAAACTATTTTACAATACCTAATTAAGCTATAGAAAGGTTTGTAGTTACCTTATGACCAGTCGTCGGAACCTATAACTTCTTCGCTAGGCTTTTGAGCTTCCTTCCGCTCACTTCTTACACTCTAGTGCTTAGAAACCTCTATATATTGGATTGAGATTTGTTGGTGTGGTTTATGAGATGTTTTGGGGGGTATTTATACTTGAATTCTTGAATAAAAAATGGCATGACACTTTTGACAAAAGATTTTAATAATATAATTTTGTTGAAATTAAAGGCCTTCTAGAATCAGTCTGTTCAAGACTGGTTTAGCCGATCTTAAACCCATTAAATTCACGTTTTTATTGGATATTCATAAAATTTATCTCAATACCTTTCCAGGGATGTATTTTATGTATTTATACGATTTTTATATGATTTATTATGAATTTTTGAAAACAGACTATCTAATCTGTCAATTCCGAACTAATCAGTGAAGATTGCATTTTTTACCATAGATAATATCATTTTCAAGCTTACTATTATTTTTGGTAATTGTACTAGACTCAATTTGTAAACTTTGTGCACTGGTTTGAGGTCCAAACGATATTCCTAGAATTAATTATGATTTTTCTAAAAATGACACAAAATGCTGATTTTCATATGAAATTGTAACTAAAGTTTTTCTTAGCTTTATAACTACCAAAAATCATATAATTCCTAACACTCTTATTTTAAGTATATGTTATAATCAGGATACGGGTCTTACAAGTCTCCCCCACTTATTTGGATTTCGTCCCGAAATCCGCATTCTCGAACGCCTCTATGTATTTCCCATCGAATCCTTATATCCTTCAAAAATCCTCCTCGTCTTATTGTCGAACCTTTACAAGATTTAATTATCTTTCCCTTTCAACATTCACATACCTCTGTAATAATGCTTAAGGTCCTATTATTCTCTTTCACTCCATACTTCTTTTCTTCTAATTACTCTAGATGTACAAAAAAAACTCTAACTGTTTCTCATAGTCTCACACCTCGACTTGACCGGCTACTATCTACAGTACATATTTAGTACTTTCTAATCTACCTATATACATAGTTAACCTAGTTAACTTGCAACACCTAATTTTTAACACTATTTCGTATTTATATGAATTCGTCATATTTCAACACACATTTGCCTCAATTCAACATTTCTTTTAAATACTTTTTGGCTAAATAAGTCTATTTTTGTAGAATCTCCAAGTTTTTGTGTTTCACCGAAATATAAAATTTACATAATCTTTTGTAAGTTTCCTTTTTTTTTTTTTTTTTTTTTTTTGAAGTACTGAACATTGTTTAAACTATTTCCATTATATGGAGACATAAAAATTTGTTTTATTTCAAAAGTCTCTTTATTATCTTGTTCTCACTAGAGTCAAGCAGGGAATTTTGAAAAATATCACTTGAGGTAGTGAAAAGTCTTATCTACTGTAGTTAGTTTGAATTTCGGTAATTAAAACGTGAGGTGTCCTTTCAGTTCCGTGTGTCCTTTCGGTTCCAGCTGCAAGATACTATATATACAGGTATGTAGTATCATTCATTTCCACATTCATATTCAGTCTCATCCTATCTTATTACTAGTTTGTTTGTAAACGAATTCATATTTAAAGCTGAGTCATGGAAAACAGATCTTCAATGGGCGATCTGTCGAACCCTGGACCTGGTTTTCCGCAAGGAGAGGGTACTTCAAACCAGGAATTCTTAATAGAGTTCGGTGACTTAACATTCTAGACATCTATCATCCATATTTTGTTTATATTTCTAATGTTTTGTTTGATTCTGAATTATGTTACAGTCTTCCAGATATACTACCAATAGAGCAACTCCACGGTGAGCCGGAAATTTTTCCCGAGTTGAACATTAACTCAGAAGATCCGGTGCATGCATCATTAGACTTTGCACTTGATCAGACTCCATACCTTCTACCAGGTTAAATTCTTTAAATGATTGCTTCTATGAATATTCAATTTTGTTTATCATCTGACAGTTGTTATTCGTAGACCCATTTGTGGATGATCTATCTGACTACAATCCATTCATCGACGTACCCTCAACGAGTAGTGAGATCACCCCCATGAATCAAGGATTCATGGCTGACATTCAGAATGAAAGTCAATTACAAACAACTCATAACATCAATATTGAAATGAATCCCGAACTTGGGGTTGGTTTTCAATATCAAAATCACCTTCAGGTGATTCAGATGAACCTAGAAGGATTTCAAAATCTTGGGTCCAGGATTGAAAACGTACAATTACCACCGATAGAAGCTACTGATTTTAATGAATCAATGTCCATCTTTGGTTCAGAAAATCAGAATCATGTTCAAATGATCCCAAATATTAATAGTACATTTGAACTCAATCTTTCGGTTCCGACAACCTCAGTAGCTGGCAGTAGAAAAGGTTTCAGACACTCATTAAGTAGAGAAATAATAGCTGAACACTTTAACGAACCAATTGAGAAGGCTGCGAAAGAACTCAACATTGGATCGACACAGTTAAAAAAACGCTGTAGAGATTTAGGTATCGAACATTGGCCCCAACAACAACTTAAGAGTCTGCAAACTCTTATTGATCGTGTTGAGGTAAATAATTACATTTTTGTTTTGTTTTTTTAATTCCTTTATATCATAATGTTATTATTACTAAAGTTGTTTGTGCCACAGGAATTTGGTAATGAATTTATTGAGGCAACAGAATTACCGGAGATTTAATTCCCAACCTAAAAAAAAAGAAGCGATAATTGAAGGGTCACAATCGGGTCTAACAGACGGCACAAAGAAGCTGATACAAGCTGCTCATAAGGTTGTATTTAGGAAAAGAAAAATTCAGGAAAAGGGGGAAACTTCATCAAGAACTCATACACAGCAGCAATCTCCGCCATCTAATTCTGGTATGAGTAGTATTAACCCTGGTTTACTCGAGTCTTCGAGTGAGGAGAATTTTTGAGGCTTTGTAGGTGACCTAGCCTGGTTTCCTCCTTCTTATAGCTATCCCCAACTGGTTCCGAATTGGAACCCTTCCTCATCACTTCCCTACTTACACACTCCCCAAACGAGTCGATTTTTAGCCCATAATCATGGGGTTACGGGTTCCAACCCTATTGAGACCCCATACCTTGGAGCTCCTCCTCCAATAACCGGAAGCATACCCCTTCCAAATCCTCAAGAAGGTACAAGTCAACGTAATGATGACAAAGAGTGGAGTGTAGAAGATCTTTTCTCACATCTTTCTGATTCTCCAGTTTAGGTTAGTAGTTCTGTAAACTTTTCTTAATGTATTAATATAAAGTTATAGTAATGAATTAAATATATCGACGTGTTACTATAATTTTAATGATTTCATCGATTCTATACAATATTCATGTTGTTCCCTTAATTTTGTATTCCTCCCCCACTTGGACTAAAGCCCAAGTCTGTTTATTCGATTTATAAATTTTTTTTTACGTGCCCTTACTCTCGAACGAAAACCAAGCCCACTATGCTCAGCCAACAACTTGCATCGGGCAAACACCATCTCAATAACATGTTTTGATAATGTAAAGACGTTTACATCAACCACCATATGTTACTCATCCGCTTGCGACCCTAGTCAACACCTCTATTGTCAGTTACCTCAATCACGAGTTAGTGATCCAGACTCTCAACCCACACGACCTGATCAATCACTCAAGCAAGATTAATACAAGGGTAGGTAGTGTAACACCCGTGTTCCGAATAATGTTTCAGATCAAAAATAAAAACATTAGTTACAATCTCATATAAAAATCAGCATTGTATGCCGATCTTAGAAAAATCATAATTAATTCTATAAAAATCGGATTGACCTCAAACCAGTGCACAAAGTTTGCAAATTGAGTCTAGTTTATTCAAAAAATTACGTTGGGCGCACCGCGCCTGGTATCTGGGCGCATCGCGCCTTGCGCCTGTCGGTGGTGTCGGCCGAGTGCGCGTTGAGGTAAGCACTTACGTATGCATGGGCGCGATGCGCCGGGGTTTAGGGCGCGATGCGCCTGTCCGAGGCCTATAAATACGGGGCTTAAGCCTCATTTTGAGGCACAACACACACCAAACACATATACGATATAGAGGAGTGTTTTGGTAAGTAAAATATGTTGAGGGAGGATGGTGGGAGTTGAGAAACGAGTGGTAGCTAACAACGAGGTGCTCGGGAACTGTCAGCGGTTCGGAACGGGAAATGCGACAGGACTCCGAGAAAACTCCAACCTCAGGTGAGTAATCGCTACCGTATCTCCCTAATAGTTTATATGAGTTAAACTATAAAATACGAGGGATGTAATAAACTATTTCCTATAATTCATAATTCCAAAAGTAATGCAGATTGATTTACTTACGAGGACGGTGTCTAGGCCGATTACTTGGGATTTGGTTGTTGGATTTTCCGAAAGGCTAAAATGCTGAAAGGATCCTGCCACCCCAACTAATCTTCTACCTGGCCGTTCTTTACTTGATAAATCATGGAGCATCATGTTGGAATTATTTAAGGGAAACACAAAGCAGTATAATTAAAGTATTATAATAATACTTGGGTGGGAAACAGTCATGTTATCGTGAGGATGAGTTCGAGTTATACACCCGAAAGTATCACAAGATGATACTGAGCAGAGTGAATAAGTAATTATATATAATACATGTCAGGGGACGGCATGATTTACCATATACTAATAAAACACGAGGTAATCATAGATGTACTATGACCATACCTGTATGAGAAAGCCGTTAAGTGAGTGGGTATACCGTGAAACGGTATAAGAATTCGTGAAAACCAAATCCCAAATAATAAATAAAAGTGGAGACAGGAGCTAATGACGTGAGTCGTGACGATGTAAGATAAGACTATGTGGGACTGTCTAATAGTAAGTATCAGTGGGTGATAATGTATAGCGAGCGACGTCGGGTAATACGGTAGTTTCACAGTGTGGAACACGAGTCGGTTAGAACTGTGAAGCTGGCAGGAATGGTAATCCTGAAACGTGTGTGACCATATAGGTCATACTGTGATAAGATTACTCACTAAGCTTCATAGCTTACCCCTTTATTTTATGTGGTTTTGCAGGATAGGTAACGCTTGGCTTGGATCATGGGACGATCCCTAGTGATATTATCTTGTAAATTCCAGGCTGAAAAACCGGGCGTTACAAGTTGGTATCAGAGCCAAGATTTGAGTGAACTAGGATAAGATCCCTAGACTCAAATTAGTAGGCACGTGAGAATTGTGTACTAAGATATAAAAATCACAAACATATTGTGATAAAAGTCGAACGTAGATAAAGCAGTTTATTCTAGTATGATAATAAAAAAAAACGTTAGTAAATTTTTTTAAAGATAAAAGAACCAGGAAAAGTGAGTGAGTTTGTGTAGCATTTCCCAAATACGGGAAAGATATTAAAAGTAAATCCAGATGCAAATTTTGAGAATTTTGAAAGTTGATTTGAAATCAAATTTTTGGGAAATTTGAATATCATAAAAGTATGGTATAGCTGAAAAAAAAAACGAAAGATTTTGACTATCTAAGCTGATACTGGGTCCAAAATAATTTGGAGGGTGTTTTGAAAGAGGATGAGTTAAAATAAAAAATTTGAAAGTACGAGTTAGTAGGCGGTAAAATTATCGTGAAAAGTGAATCGGGGACTTCTGGACGAGTTCTGAAACGAACGAGAGTAGGTACAGAAGATAGTAGTAGAGCTTCTACTATTGAAAGCACAGGATCCGCGTTCGAATCGGGAGTTGGTCATGAGGAATCCAATAAAGCTGAGGGTATAACTAATTGGTGTGTATATAAACTGTATTTGTCCATTGATTGGCAATCATAGAGTCTATTGGGAACAAATAAGACGCAGGAGATTGAGAATCGAGTGACGTTTCATTTCTTAATAATTAAAGTAATGAACAGTTGACGTGACTATAGTGGATGAGCTGTGCACAAGTGACACGTTAAGCACAGATAGTGGATGATAAAAAGAAGATGTTGATAGGTAGATTTTGATCGGCTATAAATAGACGAGATGTTATTAAGAGAAGAGCATAAGTCGCAAAAATTCATTCCTAGTTATGGAGATATATGTGAGGCTTCCAGGTCATCTGCAGTTGCTGGTCAACAAGTTTTATATATGAAGTGTGTCAGATGACTGTGGTACGATAATGATGAAGGCTGAGGATGTATGTGAGCGTATCAGCAGAAATTGGGATCCAGTAACTGGATGGCATAATTTGGAAGAAGACATACGAGAACTAAAGCAATATATAGATGTGAAAAGTATACGTACAGATATACGTGTACATGCTAGAAACATAAGGTTTTATACGTGGTGTCGTATGTTTGCAGAATTAGAGTTTTATCCATTCTCGTACAAGAGATGTGTGTATACGGGATGGACATATAATAACAACTCGTGAGAGTGCAGATGACATAGTCGTGTGGCGTAAGGGTATTCATATAGGTAGTGAATACTATGAACGAATGTATCATAATAGGCTAGATGTGGCCTATCAATGTATCATGTACTTAAAATCTGTTAGTATATGAAAATAATGAGTTGAGAAAATATTGCTAATTGTCCAAGATAACTATCTTGTTAGCATATGTGTGTTGGGTAAATGACTAAGTGAATACCTCTTAAGTAGGTAACCCGTAAGCAAGTAACCATGGATAAACTGTGTCGGTAGCTGGTTGAATATCTAGTTGATATTAGCTGTGCGGACGAATACGTGAGTATTAAGTGGTGATAACCATGGATATGGTATCATATTGTGGGTAGAGATTTTGTAGTTGTATGTGGAGGCTGAGCTGATATGAGGATTATTGGAGTCATGTGACTGGTTGCAGAGCTGTGCAGTCGTATGTGTGTTAGCTGTTAAGCCTTTAGAGCGAAAAGCTGTTTATTCTGTGGGGCCACTTATACTTGTAGTTGGGACCACTTATTAGGTGGGGCTACTAGTATTGTGGTTGAGACCACTTATGTTGTAGAGCTACTTGTACTTGTGGTTGGGACCACTTATTCCGTGGGGCCACTGGTACCTGTAGTTGTGACCATTTATTTTGTGGGATTGCTAGTACTTGTGGTTGTGACCACTTATTTAGCGGGGCCACATTACTAGTATATGTGGTGGGACCACATATGTGTTGTGATAATCGTATGAGCAGTAATTGTGGTGGGACCACATACAAGTGTTGTGATGGCTTTATTGGCTGGCAGTTCTAACACACATACAGTTGGGTGTCTGGTGAATAGCTGAGCTGTTGAAGTTGTGAAGAGTAGGGATTGTGATATGATGTAGTGAACATGTGATGCATAACAAGTACCTTGCATCCATGATGTCTGTATTATGAGTGTATGAGATTACATAACGAGTACTTTGTAGTCTCAATAGATTGGCCTAGTTGATTAGAGGTGGTTAATGTGCCAGTATTGTGGTAATACCCTTTGGACTTACTAGTACAACCGTGTTATGTTGGAATAGGGATGGTTGAGTGGAAGAGAGAATAAGGGTATGCCGATGTTAGGAGATTTCGAGGACGAAATCTTTTTAAGGGGGAGAGAATTGTAACACCCGTGTTCCGAATAATGTTTCAGATCAAAAATAAAAACATTAGTTACAATCTCATATAAAAATCAGCATTGTATGCCGATCTTAGAAAAATCATAATTAATTCTATAAAAATCGGATTGACCTCAAACCAGTGCACAAAGTTTGCAAATTGAGTCTAGTTTATTCAAAAAATTACGTTGGGCGCACCGCGCCTGGTATCTGGGCGCACCGCGCCTTGCGCCTGTCGGTGGTGTCGGCCGAGTGCGCGTTGAGGTAAGCACTTACGTATGCATGGGCGCGATGCGCCGGGGTTTAGGGCGCGATGCGCCTATCCGAGGCCTATAAATACGGGGCTTAAGCCTCATTTTGAGGCACAACACACACCAAACACATATACGATATAGAGGAGTGTTTTGGTAAGTAAAATATGTTGAGGGAGGATGGTGGGAGTTGAGAAACGAGTGGTAGCTAACAACGAGGTGCTCGGGAACTGTCAGCGGTTCGGAACGGGAAATGCGACAGGACTCCGAGAAAACTCCAACCTCAGGTGAGTAATCGCTACCGTATCTCCCTAATAGTTTATATGAGTTAAACTATAAAATACGAAGGATGTAATAAACTATTTCCTATAATTCATAATTCCAAAAGTAATGCAGATTGATTTACTTACGAGGACGGTGTCTAGGCCGATTACTTGGGATCTGGTTGTTGGATTTTCCGAAAGGCTAAAATGCTGAAAGGATCCTGCCACCCCAACTAATCTTCTACCTGGCCGTTCTTTACTTGATAAATCATGGAGCATCATGTTGGAATTATTTAAGGGAAACACAAAGCAGTATAATTAAAGTATTATAATAATACTTGGGTGGGAAACAGTCATGTTATCGTGAGGATGAGTTCGAGTTATACACCCGAAAGTATCACAAGATGATACTGAGCAGAGTGAATAAGTAATTATATATAATACATGTCAGGGGACGGCATGATTTACCATATACTAATAAAACACGAGGTAATCATAGATGTACTATGACCATACCTGTATGAGAAAGCCGTTAAGTGAGTGGGTATACCGTGAAACGGTATAAGAATTCGTGAAAACCAAATCCCAAATAATAAATAAAAGTGGAGACAGGAGCTAATGACGTGAGTCGTGACGATGTAAGATAAGACTGTGTGGGACTGTCTAATAGTAAGTATCAGTGGGTGATAATGTATAGCGAGCGACGTCGGGTAATACGGTAGTTTCACAGTGTGGAATACGAGTCGGTTAGAACTGTGAAGCTGGCAGGAATGGTAATCCTGAAACGTGTGTGACCATATAGGTCATACTGTGATTAGATTACTCACTAAGCTTCATAGCTTACCCCTTTATTTTATGTGGTTTTGCAGGATAGGTAACGCTTGGCTTGGATCATGGGACGATCCCTAGTGATATTATCTTGGCATGTACAGAGTCGACTTAAAAATGCCCTCTATCATCTCAGGCGCCACTTGCACCTCTTTGACCGTGAGTTGGGAAACTCACCCTTGCATCCTCTAGTCCCTGTCTGACTTCCGCCCATTAGTTGCATGAAAAATAGCTACCACAATAGCATTTTGACATTCTCCCTTTCAACAGTCTTTAAGCTCAGTAATCAACTTAAGCATGATCGGTCCAACCAAACTGGTATGATCACATCTTAATTGTTCCTACTGAACCTCACAATCAACATTCAACAATCGAATGGATAAAGGTTTACCACATTACGCTAGCATTTAAGTCAACTATGCTAGACACTCACATACTCAGCTCCTTGGATCCTTCGTGACGAACTCCCGACTCGAACGCGGATCCTGTGCTTTCGATAGTAGGAGCTCTACTACTACCTTCCACACCTATCCATGTCCGTTCCAAGACCCGTCTCGAAATATCCAATTCGCTTCTCACCGATAATTTTAACACATATGCCCTTACAAGGCATATGTCAACCCTTTTAGGAATACTTGGAATCCCACCCCCACCCTGCTATTCTAACTAAGACGGAACTTCCTCCAGTGATGACAGATTGTTTCGCGAACGTAGTTGTATACAATACTGAACTAAACAGTCTTTCAAATAAGAGAATCTTCCTTAAGGCAACAACCAAACAAGGAACATGCAATAAGGTCAACTCACACATTCTATGACTATTCAGTCCATATTGTATACAACTTAGAGGAAATCTCTAAGCAACCTATCGGCACTAGCATACAGTTCTATTAGCAAATAGCAGATAATAATACAACAATGTGATCTTTACCAGGCATTTCAGCAAACATATACCATATGTTTTTTTTAACATCCACAATATTAAATACTTAACCCTTTTCTCATACTGGCGTCGGCTGGCGATACACACTGTGTCTTCAGTTCACCCTTCATAAAACATCTTTCTTTCATAAAAATGTTCTAAAAAAACTCTTAAGCCTCAACTTGAGTCCAGAACTCACTAAGTGAGCCTGATTCTCTCAAGCTGTGCTCTGATACCAACTTGTAACATCCCAAAATTTTAGGGTAAAATTAAAAAAAAATTAAACGGATACTTCAATATAAGAAAAGCCACTTAATTAATTTTCATAAAATTCTATAACTTATAAGTTTAATGAAAACACCCCAGGATTAACAGAAGTTAACGAAATCACAATATAGCGGAATATTAATTCAAAAACAGTCCTCCAATGAAGCAGCACAGTGTATACACGTCACGCCTTGCCATCCATTGTACCTGATGTACCTGAAACATTAGTTTATATAGGGAAAGGGTAAGCACGGAGCTTAGTGAGTTCCTCAAAATACCATACGATCCATCACACAACATAGAACACATCATAACCATTCATATGTCTGTGAGACTCGCGGGCTATCCCTGTTCCGCCTGAAGACTCACGAGCAGTTCTCGTTCCGTCTTATCGCTCGCAGGATTTTCCCGTTCTGTCTAATGACTCGCAGGCTATTCCCGTTCCGCCTATTGGCTCGCGGGCTATCCCGTTCCGTGTAATGACTCGCAGGCTATTCCCGTTCCGCCTATTGGCTCGCAGGCTATCCCGTTCCGTCCACAAACAATCATTATCATAGCAATAATTCATACAATTATCATAACAGGTAAGATCACCTTAGTCTAACATATCTTCCTTCCTACGCATGCAATATCACCTATAGTATAGTGAGAAGACTCACCTGATTATAGTTGACTATATCGTTTATCTTTCTCGGCTTTGTATTTCCTTCAACTTTAACTGTTAACATAATAAGAAATCTATCATTTCTTAATCCTTAACTATATTATAGTCGCATCATTAAACCCTTCAGTAATTCCAATATGCTACTCCATGATTTATCAAGTAAAGAACAGCCAGGTAGAAGATTAGATGGGGTGGCAGGATCCTTTCAGCATTTTAGCCTTTCGGAAAATCCAACAACCAGATCCCAAGTAATCGGCCTAGTCACCGTCCTCGTAAGTAAATCAATCGGTATCATTTTCGGAATTACAATTGTTATAATAACGACATTTTAAGGTTTTTTGTTTACTATTGTTAGAAATGAGTATAATATAACATATGTTATACTTATTAAATATTCTACTTCTTAACACAAAAACTATTTTACAATACCTAATTAAGCTATAGAAAGGTTTGTAGTTACCTTATGACCAGTCGTCGGAACCTATAACTTCTTCGCTAGGCTTTTGAGCTTCCTTCCGCTCACTTCTTACACTCTAGTGCTTAGAAACCTCTATATATTGGATTGAGATTTGTTGGTGTGGTTTATGAGATGTTTTGGGGGGTATTTATACTTGAATTCTTGAATAAAAAATGGCATGACACTTTTGACAAAAGATTTTAATAATATAATTTTGTTGAAATTAAAGGCCTTCTAGAATCAGTCTGTTCAAGACTGGTTTAGCCGATCTTAAACCCATTAAATTCACGTTTTTATTGGATATTCATAAAATTTATCTCAATACCTTTCCAGGGATGTATTTTATGTATTTATACGATTTTTATATGATTTATTATGAATTTTTGAAAACAGACTATCTAATCTGTCAATTCCGAACTAATCAGTGAAGATTGCATTTTTTACCATAGATAATATCATTTTCAAGCTTACTATTATTTTTGGTAATTGTACTAGACTCAATTTGTAAACTTTGTGCACTGGTTTGAGGTCCAAACGATATTCCTAGAATTAATTATGATTTTTCTAAAAATGACACAAAATGCTGATTTTCATATGAAATTGTAACTAAAGTTTTTCTTAGCTTTATAACTACCAAAAATCATATAATTCCTAACACTCTTATTTTAAGTATATGTTATAATCAGGATACGGGTCTTACAGTTGATTTATTAGATGACTAATAAATCAAGATATTGTTTGTTAATATATTATGGAGATAATATATTAATTAGAAATAATATTGTTTGATTAATAATTAATCAGAAATTAATTGGATTAATTTCTGTGACATTAATTGGATTAATCAGGAGGTCAGGGATTAAAGTCGTACAAATTCAATAGTTGAATAGCGGCGCGCGGCGCGCAAATGTAAAGGCTGCGACGCGCGTACATATCCGCACGAATTCAATAGTTTGAATTGCGGCGCGCGGCGCGCCAATGTAAAGGCCGCGGCGCGCGTACACATAATCCGGAAAATGGGCTGCGGCTAGGGTTTCTAGTTGTATCCTTTGGTTCCCTATAAATAGGGAACCCTAGGCCTCATTATCAGTTGCTCATTCTATTATTTCTCTCTGGAATTTCGATCCATAAACCTCCCGGCTTGGGTGTGACTTTCATTTGAGGCAGGATAATTTTGCTGCTCAGCTTCCAGTAAATTCTAAAAGGTTGGTTTTTCTAATTTTATTCTTTTAGTTAATTTTCTTATGGCCTTTAGGTTTGTTATATGTTCAATTAGAAGAAAACATAGATCCTCATAGGTTGCATGTGAACTTAGGTTATTTAGTTCATGGTTGCAGAAAACCTTTCAAAAACATACCCTTAAAATACTCTTTAAATAGATTTGATAGTTTTTATGTAAGATAAATAATTTTTGTTTATAAAAATGTAATCTACAAAAATCATGGTTTAATAATATCAACTTTTTAACTAAAAATCTCTAACGAATTACCGAAAGGGTATTAATTGTAAGTTTAATAAGAGTATAAGGTTTAAATGTAAATTAGATTTCATTTTAATGAAAAAGAAAATATTAAATATGAAACTAATCTCAATAATATAAAATTTTGACGTCAGGTTGTTCGTATCAATGAAACCGATGTAACAGTATATTTTGTGTTTTATAAAACAATATATTATTATACTTAACAATGCGTTTTGAATACGTATGATTTAAAATGAATATATGAATTTTTAAGGGTAAAATATGTAAAATTGGATAATAATGGAGTGGGACCCGCTTTATATATATAATAATAATAATAATTGAAAGAATCACGGACAGACGAATCATTTCACGCGTGAATATATATATATATATATATATATATATATATATATATATATATATATATATATATATATATATATATATATATATATATATATATATATATATATATAATTAAACGTCGCTTTCAAGTTAGATTAACCGTTTTTCTATAATAACTTTTTATATATAACGTCTTGTAAAAATATAAATATATATTTGGAACCGTCGTAATTTTATCTACGTTTCAATATAAAATTTGTAATATTCCGAAGAGTTTTACATTCTTACCGTTTTTATATCGTAACTTTTTATATATAACGTTTGGTGCAAATATAAATATATATTTGGAACCGTCATATTTTTATCTATGTTTCGATATAAAATTTGTAATTTACCGTTCACTATTCACTATTCGGATACTATTCACTGTCACTATTCACGGTTCACTATTTACTATTCGGATACTATTCACTGTCACTATTCACGGTTCACTATTTACTATTCACGATGTGAAAATAATTAAAATTTTATTTTAAAAATATCTAACTTAATAGCGTTGTTTCGTATAATTGTTTTGAATTTGCGTACATAGTATTATAATATCAAATAATACATTGTATATGTTATGAAATTTATATTTCAATATATTGACCTATCATACGTTTCGGTTGACTTGAGTTGACTTTCGTTGACCTAATTTGACAGTTGTCACAATTTGGGGCATAAGTATGAATATGGAGACTTCTAATGAGAATAATGGATTTTTGGGTGGTGGGTGAAGAAAGATCAAACTATAGGGACTATTATTGCCAATTTTGAAAGATACCATGATTTTAGTGAGGGGTTTCCCCCATTTCAGCCAAATCGTGATTTTAGAGAGAGGAGGAGAGGAGAATGGCGATTTCTTGAGTTCTTGTGGGATTTGAGCTTGGTTTTGATGATTCTTCCAAGCCCTTGAAGTTTCCTAGCAATCTAAGGCATAAACTCCCGATTCTAGCTTTAGATTTTCGAGTTAGGGTTTGGGGTTTGGACCCAATCCGAAATTTATGATGGGAGGAGGTATTTCCTGTGATTCCCAATGTTTGTTTGATGTTTCTAAGTTGTTGGAGTCTACATTCAATCCATAGATGATTTAGAACCAATAATTAGATTCAATTTGGGTGTTATGAACCCTAGAATTTGGGGATTTGAAGAATAATTGAAGAATCTAGAAATTGATGGATGAATATGGTGGTTTTGGATGAGGGGATTCACTTCTAGAGATTCCCTAAGGATTTCAACCCTTGATATGTAATCTTAAACCTTGAATCACTAGAATATGGGAATTGGGTGTTGAAATGGGTTTTATTTATGTTTATGATGAATGGAACTTTTGGCTTAATGGATGAATGAGTTATTGCATCAGTTTGGAAGTAATAGTGGAGTAAGGATCATTCCTAATGATTCCATGGAATGGAAGAAGGAATCTCCACTTGTAATCATCAATTGATGGATTGGAATTGGGTATTCCATGAGTTTAACCATTTGAACCAATGATTGGAATTAGGGATTCCATGAGGATATCTTCTTTAGAGTTATGTGGGAATGACTCCCTTAAGGGATGACCTTGGTTAAGAACTTATTTGGGACTTGATGGTGTTAAGTGTAATGATTGACTTGGAACATAGTTCATTAACCACTTGTTAAGAGATAAGAACTTGAATTGTGATTTTTAATTGTTTAAGTCATGAACACTTGGATTGGGAGTTGAATACTTGGAAATGAGTTCTTAGATGTGAGTTTTCATGTATAATTAGTCTTGGGATGAATTGGAACTTGAATTGGGTCAAAAGGGTGTGAAAATGACCAAAAATGAAGCTACAACACCTGATACATGACCCGTGTGAGGTTTCTAAGGTTTCTGTCCAGTTTTTCCTTGGGTGCTACACGACCCTTGTCAGGCTACACAACCCGTGTAGCTGGGTCTAGCTGGGTCTGGCCAGATTTGTCACTTTTTGGGTTTTGAGCTTTATGGTTTGGGCTTTGGGTCCTTGTTTTAATGCCAAACTTTGGGGATGTTTTAACTAAGAATTTTCTTATGTTAGAGAGCTAAAGACTTCATTTTGGGGACGATGGATGATAGTTCCTTCTTAGTTTGAAATAAGTAATTATAGTGCGACTTTTAGATGAAACGAGTATGACACCTTCCATTCTTGTCTTGTAGGAAGGAGATACATTGTAATGACTTGGAGGTGAGACTAAGGACTTAAGTTATCACTCAACTAAGAGGATTTTGATGGAAGTGTTGATGTCTAGGAGCGCCTCCAAATGCATCAAAACTTGTTTGACGTTAGTGTTGATTCGTCAGTTGACCTTAGGTGAGTTTACCGGGAGTATACATCCTTACTATTATCTTTTATGTGTTCACGATTTTCATGCATGCTTTTATGTGCCAATTGTTATAAGAGTACTATGTGTGCATTGCATGAAATGAGTCCTTTTAAAGATGTTTTCAAACAAAGACTATGATGTTGTTTTGAACGACGTTTTGAGCATACTATTGTGCATTTCATTTCATATAGGATGGGATTGACCGTATGAACCCTTGAGACCGAGTTTTGTCATTTTCTCTAAATTAAAAAGGATGAGGAGACGTTATGAGTTTTGCCTTTTTCTCAATTAAAGAGGGTGATGATATGTTATGACTTTTGCCCTTCTCTCAATTAAAGAGGGTGAGGAGACGTTGTTCCCGACAATAAGGAACAACATGAGGGAGTTGCTACCCCTCATGAGGCTAGTGTGATGGCCACTAGTCTTAGTTCAACCTCATAGGGATCAAGTAGTATGCTTTGTGCATGTTACTTGTGAACTTGGGTAGGTTCCATTGAGGGTGAGATGGACTTTTATATCAAATCTTTATGATGTACTGATGTCTATTACAACTTTTGAGATGACGAACTTTACAAATTAAAGTGTATGTCAAAACTATTTTCGGGGGTTTGTCCTGAGTGTGGTGGTTACACTGCCCACTCTGAATGGGTCAACCTCAGGTAAGCTCACTATGCATTCCATTGCCTAACTCATTTTGATGTGTACTCAGGTTGGGAAGTGTAGAGGACTTTAAAAGAGCTGGAAGGTTAGTAGGCCACGGTTTGTGTGGTTTCCATTTAATCTGTGTGATGATATTTGAATTGTAACAACCTCGCTAATTTATAAACTAAAATACTTTATCTAAAGTGGAACCAAACAATTTTTCTGCAATTTATACTCTGAACTATTTCTTAATAAATCCTATGTGTTTTAAAACGGGTTGGAACGAAAAATGACTCTTTTTGCAGATGGTGAAATTAAAGTTTTCACTGAAGGATGGTTTTTGAATAATGATGACAAACAATGGGTTAAAATAATGTTTTTATGAAAAGCCTTAAGCGAGGGTTGTTTCACATATGAATCTTGGTAAAATAAAAAAACGGGAAATAGTAACCGAATATGAAGATTTTACAAACATAAAAAGGAATCACAACACAGCCGTGACTCAGGCCACCACTCGAGTCGGAGAAGATAACTGGAGTTACCACAACGACACCCAATAAAAAAACACACAATTGAATCTTATTTTCAAGGAAACCAAAAGTTGCATACGGTTGGGGATGTAACAATAGACGAGATTAACCTTTGCTTGGTTGGAAAGTCGTCGGAGTAACCGAATACCACCGAAAATTGCCTCAGAGATAGAGAGAATCGAAAAAAATGGAGGCTCCCGCTCCCTGCTGTATAGGGCTTCGTTCTGATTTTTGGGTTCTCAGAAGGGTATAGCGATGATATGTCGTTGCTATAGCCCTCTACAAACGACGTCGTCTGATTTAATGACTGAAATAATATATATATATATATATATATATATATATATATATATATATATATATATATATATATATATAATTTATTGAAACTACATGTCGTCGCCATAAGTTTTTAGAAAACCGCCATATCTTTTTCGTTTCCCGCCTACCTCTATTGCAACATGTTGTCGCTATATTGTAAAATGTCAAACTTTGACTTTATGTCGTATAGAAACGACATGTCGTCGCGATAGCCAGGTTTATTGCGATGACATCTGTCGTCCCTATTGGGTTCGTCACTATAGTCTGTGTTTCTTGTAGTGTTGTTTCATACTTTCTTTTGGGAAAACATGGCATGTATGTTTTTCTAGAAGAATTATAGAAACTAAAAGTATTTTTCAAACTGAGAAACACATCTCATTTGTTACTACGATCTGCTGTTAAAAGGTTTTATATAAAATAAACATTTATTTACAATATGTTTACATCTGGAAATTAGACTCATTGTAATAACACATCGTTGGTAGAGTTTTTTTCCTTTTTTTAGTTTTTTAAGACCATGGTGACGACATGCCGTTCCAATTGCTTACATTTACACCGACAACGAGTATGTTGTCACAAGTACTACCAATGTCCATGAAACACTTGTGACGGTATAGCGACGATGGTCGTCGTGGACCTTTAATGACAAGAGTTTATACTTTGGCAACGACAATTATCATCACATAGAGGCCACTTATTGTAGTGTGAGATTTCATCGTCAGGAGATAACAATGTTGAACTCTCAACTCATTAGACATACGCCTTAACGTATGCGCCACACATACAAGTATCGGTTCTTGTGGCGAAAAGTAGTAGAAGATAAAAGGTGTCGGGCTTGAATGATATTTTGATGTAATCATCTTTTAAATAGCACACCGGAATAAAGCTTTTGTTGATTTTTATGTTTACACCCTTCATGAAAGGTAGTTAAGTTGTTATATTAATTTGAATTAACATAATATAGGCGTTTAGGGTGGGGGGGGGGGGGGGGGGGGGAGCAATTCGCCAAACCCCCTCGCCAAACTTCTCGCCAACCTCGCCAAACTGCTCCTTCCCTCCTCGCCAAACATCTCGCCATCTCTCTCTCGCTGAGTTTTCAGCGAGCTCGCCATTAGCTATGTGACTTGTACATACACCATTGAGACTTGTACTTTTTAGCATGTTAGCACATGCTGACTACACCCACCAAATTTGGTCAGCATGTGCTAACATGTTAAATGCTGACGTGGCAATGCTTAGCATGCTTAGCCTGCGCTGACTGCTCCCCCAGCCTTATGGTTTACGGTAGGGTGTTATGTTGAAAGTTTTTGAAAATGTTATCCGCTAGATATTGTTGTGAGGGAATGTTATCTTGTTAAAGTGCAATGAAAGAAACGTGAAGTGACAACAAAGCAAATCCAGATAAGTCCGTAATTAACAAAACGTAATATACATATATATTCATCGCCAATGGGTATATATTTATATATGTATTTTGATTACAAAGAAAGAAGCAACTAGACGAAATAAACTCACCCATGGGCATATATAGCCATATAGGGACTGCATTTGTTACTTTCTAATTGATTGAGGACAAAAAGTGGTCAAAAGCTTTCACATGAACCCCGGCATATAAACCATGCAAAATCATTAAAATATAATTATATAATATCAGTTGGAGACATTGATTTCAGATCCTTCTCTCTCCTCTGTCTATTTGTTTCCGGAGACGTTGCCGGATAATCGGATTATAATGGTATATGTGGGATGCCGGAAATGGATGGTACTCGCGTCGGCGATATGGATACAGGCTTTCACCGGAACCAATTTTGACTTCCCCTCTTATTCAACCCAAATGAAATCGACGCTGGAAATCAATCAGGTGCAGCTCAATTACTTAGCAATGGCTTCTGATATCGGAAAGTTGTTTGGGTGGTGTTCCGGTGTTCTTCTGTTGTATTTTCCGACATGGGTTGTGCTTTTCATGGCTTCTTTCCTTGGTTTATTCGGTTACGGTCTTCAATGGCTTGTCATTCAAAGACAAATTTATCTGCCGTATATCATGGTTCGTAATTTGATTCCAAATTTTTATTGCATTTGCTTTGCTTTTAATTTACTCGCCCTAATTTCAGTTTAGGGTTCTTGGGTGATTCTTTATCGTTTCCAAATTAAAATTAAAATTGGGAAGTTTTGGAAAAATTATGGGTGTACATAAATGTACACATATACATATTTGTTTAAGTTCGAACACATTTGTGTATATTGCGTACCCAATTTAATTTTGGGGCCTTTATTGCTTATTTGAATGCGTATGTGGGTTTCTATGCAATTCCCCTCCAACATGAAACATGCAATGTACTTATATGGTGACTAATGATATAAAGTACAATTTTGTCTCGCCTAAAAAATTGGATAGTGACTTGCTCTAAATCTTATATTTGTAAAAACCTGAATGGACTCTCACCATTATCAACAAATTTCACCCTAGAAACTTTCTTTAGTCCACTTCATTCTCAATCCCGTAATTGTAACAAGCACCGCTTTCATGTGTGTTGTGTTTGTTACAGACAAAACATTGCAATTTTTGTCTAGTTGACGTCAGTCAGTCAGAATCCAATCTAATGAATGTCATTACGCTATACAAAATACTCCCTACATGTCCTAAATACATCAGGATCGAGAGTGAGTTCACGTCCAACCTTGTTTTAACTTTTTGAGCAAACAAAAAATGGAAACTTTTGTCCGAGTAGCATTAGTCACTCCTATTCAACGCAAGACAACTTGTATCAAGAACTATTATTTAGTCTATATTGTATCATCCTAAACCCTAATACAATCTTGTGCCTCGTTAGGTATTCGTTTTGTCCTTATCGGCTGGAGGCAGTATCCCGTGGTTCAACACCGTATGTTTCGTTCTAAACATCAAAAACTTTCCCGAAAACTGGCCACTTGCAGTATCTTTAAGCGTTAGTTTTAATGGCGTAACAGCAGCTTTATACAACCTAATAGCCACAAAAGTAAGCCCTAATGACAAAACCACCTCTTTCCTCATCCTAAATGCCCTCGTCCCTCTCATCACATCTATAGCGGCCCTCGGCCCAATCCTCCAACAACCCGCCTCCCGTAAAGACAACCAAATAGATGAAACCCTCCTCAAAGATGACGCACATATCTTTGTATTTTTGTATATATTTGCCGCCATAACGGGTCTTTATCTTTTCTTTTCAAACCCCAAATCACAAAATATACTTGTTGTAACATTATTGTTAATAGTACTTCCGGTTATAGCACCAAAAGTTATTTATCTCGTTAAACAGGCCCATCGGTCCTTTTATTCCGATCGGGCTATTGAAGGGCCGAGTTACGATTTGGTTGAAATTAAACATCAAGAAGAATCTCGAAAACAACTTTTCACTCCTATTGTGAATAGGAGTTCATGTGGTTGCTTGGTTTATGATAAAATGATCGAAATGGATAGAATGCATGTGCTCGGTGAGGAACATTCGGCTACTTTTATGATGAGTCGATGCGATTTTTGGCTTTATTATGTTACGTATTTTTGTGGTGGTACGATTGGTTTGGTTTATAGTAATAATTTAGGACAAATTGTTCAATCACTTGGGTACATGTCGGAGGTTAAAGCACTTGTCACGATCTATTCTACATGCTCGTTTTTTGGTCGGCTTCTTTCGGCAGCTATGGACTTGTTTGGCTGCTTTTACCAAACACCTTTTACCAGTAAGTACGTCAATCACTACAATGATACTTATTTGATTCTACGTATTTTTAAGGCTTTAATAAATAGCAGCTAATTTTCTTGTTTGTTTATTATAGAATCCTATTCTTTTTTCTTCCGATTACAACATTGTATTTTGAAAACGATACCCAGTTATAGCAATTTATCAAAATAGAAAGCAATTATTACTGCTATACTTGGGTAATTTCTAAGTACAATGTCCTAATAAGAAGAAACTAAATTACCAATGTATAATAAAAAAATTATAATGAATGATCAGTATAAAAACAAATGAAAGTAGAATACTATAATAAACAAATAAACCGAAAGTACGACTGAAAGCAAATTTTTGTACCATCATATCCAAAAAAAAGTGATAACATGAGGACCAAAAGTGTAATTTAATTTTATTTTTTAACCAGGTGCGGACATGTATAGTACTAGGACAGGGAGGCTAGCGCTTGCACTTGTACCAATGCCGCTTGCTTTTCTTCTACTAATTGTCTCCGGCGCCAAGTTTGCCTTGAGTACGGCCACAGGGTTGATTGGGATCTGCTCAGGATTCTTAATTTCAACCGCCGTATCAATCACTTCAGAGCTTTTTGGTTCAAAAAGCTCGGGGATAAATCATAACATCCTTATAACCAACATCCCGTTGGGATCATTATTATATGGTGTTCTTGCGGCTCTAGTTTATGTTGATAATATTAATAGCTCAAACGAGGAAGATCTTGTTGATGGAACGAAAGTATGTATTGGTCGAGATTGTTATCATGAGACATTTTTGGTATGGGGTTGTATTTCGTTAATTGGCATGACTTCTAGTTTTGTACTTTTTTTAAGAACGAAAACGGCTTATGAAAATGATTATAGAAGGAAAAATTGGGTTCCCGAGGAGACGAGTTGTTCTCCTTGAGAATGGCTTGATTTTAGTTATTTAATGATTTTGTGTTCTAATGTATATATGTGTCTCTCTCTCTCTCTCAATCGATGATTTTGTGGTTTGAAGTTGAAGTCAAGACAAATGGTGGTCCTGAACGCGTGAGGGTGAGGGTGTACTACAGATGTCAATGACACAAAAAATATAACTTTTTCCACCCAAAAAGGTGGAAAGTGGACTTGCTATCGACCTCTGCTTTGTGAAAAAATACGAGAATGTCCTCCTCATCCAATACATTAAGTTTGTCTAATCATGTCTAGTGTAATTTGTGTCCTACCCAAAAAAGTGGATCATGGTGGAAAAGGGACTTGTCCTCGACTGCTCACTTATGAAAAGACGTGAATACCCTCCTCATCCTGGTCATTAAAAATAACCCTAGGAAGCTTGTCCAATCCTGTCCCTGTGTAATTTTTGTCCCACCCAAAAAGGTGGGAGGGACATGGGCTTGCTCTCGGTTTCTCAATGATACAAAAGACGTGAATACCCTCATCATTCAAAACATCCCTATAAAGCACGCAGCCATAGTGAATTGGTAACACAAAAACACAAGAAATCCACTAAATTCACCAAACCATATCTTCACAAAAAGCATCTACAGCTACATTAGAACTAAACAACCATTCAAGATTCAAAAAACAACTAAAAGCCAAATCATGAATCCTACTCTATAGCAATCGGATTGCTCATATCAAACCCTTCTGCTTTCTCCAACAACTCAGATGGTAAATTACTTCTAAGAACCTGAACTTTGAACTTAACAATACTACTCTTTGAGCTGCCCTCCATCAACTCAAACACACATGCATCCCCAGCTACAAGATTGTTATCCGTAACAAACTTTCCCCATGCTTCGTTTCCAAACCTCTTTTTATTCTGTTCACCAAGGTAAACTAGGTCCCACACCTTTTTGCGGTACACAATCTTAGCAGGAACCGTAGAAGTTGGAAGCTTTTCCGATAGTTCGCGTGGGACAGCCTAAGTAGAACGCGGTATTGTTGAGTTTTGCATTGTTAACAACGCCTCATTTGTTACGCAAGACAAGACAGGACAAGACAGAATATGATGTATTTGTACTGTTACTAGGACTGAGACCGATGTCAATAAGACATAAATGCTCCCAAAAAGGTGGGATTGGGACTCGTCTATGTAAAAGACAAAAATATTCTCCTAATCTTTATCATCTAAAATAGCCCTAGAAAATTTAATATAAAAGCTCAATGTTTGTTAACTAATGGCATAAATTTTGAACCTAAACAGTACATGTTTGTGTTGTAAAAACAAAATTGGATTCGTTTAGCAGAAGGGTATATATAATGTGCAAGATGGGATTCGAAGATTACCAATTGAAACCTCTTCCCGTAGATTAATTTTCCAAGAACCACATAAAAATATGGTTTCCCTGATAGCGGCCAGAATTCAGTATCTTGTTGAGGTTTGTGCATTCGGGATTGATCCAACGGATGTCCCCTGTCGTTAGTTTTTGCCGATCGTTTCTGTGTTTGGAGATTACCAGTGATTGGTGATGCATCCATCTGGCGAAAATTAAGAACAATCAACTGAATTTACCAAAGGGAGTCTTGAAATAGAGTCATATAAAACTAGATCTGACTAGAGATTAGAGAACTAAGAGAAATAAGAACGAACATGGTGATTCGAAGTTCAAAACCTAATGAAGCTGAATCAAATTGTTAACGCTCGAATGTAGACTACCCCCAAAAAGAAGGAAACATTGGTATTAAAATCATTTACGGCGATCATGATCATATTTACCCGAAATTTGTATATTTAGGTAAAATGTGAACACAAAATGAGGAAACAGTTCTGAAAGAGAGAACAAAAACACATCGTAGATGTAATGTTACAACAAATCAGTGGAATATGCTTTTCTTTTTCTTTTCATTCACATCCAACCCTTAACATCGGTAGGGGAATAGATTATTGTAAGGAAGAGACTGAAGATGCAGTGAAGGAAGAAGTACCGGTAGAAGACCAGAATCTGTAAGATGGATGGACGATTACATGATTACATCAGGCGTATTTCATTAGTATTTATGTTATGGGTTTATGTTTTGGGTAAATTGTATAAAAGTCACTAACTTTTCTAATTTTCTTGATTTTGACACTGTATTTTTAGTTTTTGCAATTAAGTCATTAAGTTTTCAGAAAATTGCAGTTAAGTGATTATGTTTTCTAAAAAGTTGCAAAAATGACCATATGACAAGATGGCAACAGGTTACCAGGTCGTATGGTCAAATTTGCAATTTTTCAGAAAACATAATGACTTAATAGCAAAAATAAAACATAGTGTCAAAATCGAAAAATCTCGAAAAGTTAGCGAATTTTATGCAATTTACCCTATAAAATTTATATAACTTAATCACTTTACATGCTTCATACGTGTCCAAAAAATTAAATTTGTTGTTACCTTGTTTTTCTATTTAAAATACTCAAATTTATTGTCCTAAAAGTGGAATTTCAAAAAGATTTAGGATAAATGCATACGAAACCTTCTTTTACTTAAAAAAAAATTCTAGTTTAAACTCTTAATACTTTTTGTTTCATTGAAATTAAGTTTTTTTTATTGAAAATGAGTATACATTTTTTTATTGAAAATAAGTACTTTAATTTCGAATAAGACAGTCGCCTTTCTTTATTTTGTCTATTTTCACAATTTTTAGCGATTAAGTCTTTCAAAAAATCTAGTGATTAAAATTATACATTTTATGTCTTCGAGTATGCAAATGCTACTAGCTTGACAGGTTGTATTGTCAAATATATTTTTTTTCAATAAGAAAGTTGATGGACTCGATTGAAAAAATGGTAAAAGTATATTGAAATTTTTATCTACTTAGCTTAAACTATCTTTGTAAACATTTAACCATTTAAGTTTTATTTTTACCTAATTTTGTTGTATTAGGTAATTTATAATTGTATTCTATTTTGGAACAATAACATAGCAATTCCACGGCCAATATTGTTGCTGAAGATTCACATGAAAACATTAAAATAATTTTATTTAATAATAACCAAGTTTTTCTTTTGTATCATTGTAAAATTCTATTTTATTTTTGTACATTTATATAAATCAATGAACGAACATCAATATAAATTTTTATAACCCATCATATAAAGACATTGTTTACATAACCAATTATCCAATAGGATATTCACACTGAGGGCATATAAGTTAGTTGTTATTCGTATACATCTATCCTAAATCTTTTTGAAATTCGATTTTTAGGACAATAAATTTGATTACTTTAAATGGAAAAACAAGATAACAACAAATTTATTTTTTTAGACACGTATGGGGCATGTAAAGTGATTAAGTTATATAAATTGCATAGGTAAATTGCATAAAATTCGCTAACTTTTCCAGATTTTTCGATTTTGACACTATGTTTTATTTTTGCTATTAAGTCATTATGTTTTCTGAAAAATTGCAAATTTGACCATATGACCTGGTAACCTGTTGTCATCCTGTCATATGGTCATTTTCGCAACTTTTTGGAAAACATAATGACTTAATTGCAATTTTCTGAAAACATAATGACTTAATTACAAAAACTAAAAATACAGTGTCAAAATCAAGAAAATTGGAAAAGTTAGTGACTTTTATGCAATTTACCCTTATGTTTTTACCAGCCAACTTTGTCTAATTTTATTTGTATATATTAATTAATTTTTTATAACTTCATGTTACATTTTTTGATATGATAACTTTATAAATCATATTGTCATAAAATTGTAACAAAACCAATTATTTGTATGTATGGGTAATTAATAAATAATTTTAAAAAATAAAAAAATAAAAAACAAAAATGTTAAATCCGAATATAATAGAAAATTAAAAAAATTGGAAAATAATAAAAAATAAAGAAATAAAAAAACGAAAAAAGAGAAAAAAACTCACTTGAATCACGTTGAACGAACATGCGTCACATAGGATCGTATCCTCGAATCTGTATTATGTTCCGTGGATGTGCGTCGCATGCGATTGTGTCACGTCGAAGAAAGACGTTTGACGTTCTTGCCATTTACAAAATGGTTGGTTGAGAATTGTTCTCGCGGTTCTTACCATTTTTTGGGTTCCTATCGGATCCAGACCATATATATAAAAATGCAAAATTGGTCCTTGTGGTTTGTCAAAAACCGTGGTTTGGGTCCAAATAGTTTTCCACTTGCATGGGAAGTCCAAAATGAAAAAGTTATCGTGGTTTTGGTCCCTGTCCGTTTTAGAAAGACTAAAATACCCTTTTAGTTTGTTTTTTTTAGTTTTTTTAATATCTATATTAATATTTTTAAATTAAAAAAAGAAACCCATTACCCCCTCTCTCTCGTCGTTCTCTTCCTTTTATACGGTCGAATCCCCTTTGCATCGAATCCCTTCGCACAGGCATTGTTCACATCTGCAAACAGTTGATCATTTGGAGTACACAAGTGCCGCCTCAATCGCCACGTCTGTTCCGGCACCGATTGCCATTTCGACAACCGCTGCAACTATCGTCGGCGAATCGTTGAATCATTGATGCCATCTCCAACCATCGCAATGACAATCCCTTTCGCCTGTAAATCCTTGAACCGGTCAGCTTTCCCCATCAGATTCGTCTTTGCAAACAAGTTTTCAATCCCAACCTCCTTGGCTATGGCGGTCGTCGTCGACCAGTTATCACCGATAACCATTATGCTTCTGATACTCATCCATCATAAAAGGGATACAACCCGCACCGCCTAAGGCTTCATCGGATCTGTGACGACAACCGCTCCGCCTTAGGCTTTTGATACTCATCCATTGATTGCGACTGGCACACAGGTACGGGCTAGTTTTTCGTTGTCGAAAAAGTAGGTCTTGATCTCAGAGCCGATGAAGATGTTGAAGGATCTCATTAGCCTCTCTCTCAATTGTTGCTTAATTTCTACTAGTCAAGCTGTACTGCTGGATCAATTGGATACCGAAGAAGATTATCTGGTTGAACGTGGTTACTCCGACCAGTAGCGGTTCATCAACATCATATCAATTTCTTGTTACTATAGTCAGTAAAATGTATTGCAGTTTAATTATGTTAATGATTGCATAAATCATGATCGATCTTGTTGAGTTCGTAACTTGTTACTGGTAATAGTTACATCTAATTCAACCGAAATTAAAAAAAAAACAGTCAACAAATATGTGTTTAGATTTGCATAATTTCAATCTAATGCGGGCAAAGGTTTTGAACGTAATATGTGTCGTTTCCATAGGAAGAATATATATATATATATATATATATATATATATATATATATATATATATATATATATATATATATATATATATATATATATATATATATATATATATATATATATATATATATATATATATATATATATATATATATATATATATATATATATATATATATATATATATATATATATATATATATATATATATATATATATATATATATATATACAGGGAAGGGTTCAAATGAGAACCACTAAAAGGTTGAGAACCGTGAAAACCACTAATTCACAGTTTAATAATGTTGTATTTTTTATTTTTAACACTTGTTTTTATCAAAATAAAATTACCAAACACATAAAAATATATAATTATCTTTTCTTTGCTATTAGATATCAATATTGATGTGTTTTAAAGAAAAAAAATTTTACGTTGTATTATTTAGAGTTTAATAACTATAAATTTTATTATATTGTGAATATTGTAAAAAGTATTAAAAAATAATGAAATTTATTAAGTTTGATAGATTTTCACATAATAAACAAGTGTGAAAAAACAATAAAACAAAAAAAACATGATTTTTAATGTGTAAATATCGGTTCTTACGGTTCTTAACCTTTTATTGGTTCTCATTTGAACTCATTCCTATACATATATATATATATATATATATATATATATATATATATATATATATATATATATATATATATATAGATAGATATATGTATATATATATATAGAGAGAGAGAGGGCACAGTGGTGGAAAGGTGGTGGGGGTGGATGGGTGAGGTTTTTTAAACAAAAAATATTTAAATAGGTATTAAAAATGGAAAAACAAATTAAAAGGGTAATTTAGTCATTTCAAACCTGTCAAGGACAAAAAACGAGGGAAGTTTCTAATTTTCGACATCTCATGCAACTTGAAAACTATTTGGACCCAAACCACAGATTTGATAAACCACAGGACCAAATTTGCAGTTTTTCTCTCTCACTCTCTCTCTCTCTCTCTCTCTCTCTCTCTATATATATATATATATATATATATATATATATATATATATATATATATATATATATATATATATATATATATATATATATATATATATATATACAGGGTCCGGATCCGGGGAGGACTCTTTTTTCGGTAAGGACTTGCGATGACACTTTAAAAAAATTGAAAAAAATAAAAAATATATATAAAAAATAAAATGGATCATAGTACTATATTGGAGAAAAAAAATTCAAAAAAAAACTTTTGGATTATTATTTTTTTATAATGAAATAATGATACAAAATAAAAGTAGAAAAATCGCATCATTGCGTTTTTCAATGATCCAATTTTTTTTTCAAATTTTTTTTGATAATGATATAGTAATATTCTCGATTTTATGATTTGTATTTTTTTATATTTTTTTCATTTTTTTAAGGTGTTATCGCATGTCCTCATTTTAAAAAGAGTCTTCACCCGATCCTGATTATATATATATATATATATATATATATATATATATATATATATATATATATATATATATATATATATATATATATATGCATGATGCATTTAAGGTGTTCACCGAAATGAAAAGAGTAAATGTGGCTCCAAACACCATAACTTATAACACACTGATCACTGCGTGTTCCCAATCAGGTAAAATCGAAAAAGGGTAATCAGATTTTTGAAGAAATGATAAGAAATGGGGTCAAAGCTGATATCTTGACTTACAACGCATTGTTGTTGGGATTGTGTAACAAAGGGAAGACCAAAAAAGGTGCATATTTAGTTAAAGAACTTGATAAAAAGAAATTGGTACCGAATTCTTCAACTTTTGCTACACTTATTAGAGGACAATGTGGTCGAAAGAATATTGCACTTTTCAACTCTACAAAAGCATGGTAAAGTGTGATTGTCGTCCAAATGAAGATACTATGAAGATGTTGATGATGTCATTCTTGAAATGAAGATTATGATGGGGCGTTTAGTGTTTTTAAAGAGATGTTGAAGGGCCTGTTGGTCTTGATTCGGTTGTTTTGAGTGAGTTATGTAAAGGGTTTTCAGAAGTTTGGAAAGAGAGATTAGTTACGGATATGTTGAAAGAGGTTGATGATGGGTTTCTTGATTGTAGACGTTATGAGAAATTTAAAAGCATCATTGAGTGTAAAGAAATTGAACAAAATATGTAATATCAGTTGATAATTAAATGATGACAAAGATGAATCCGTATATAGAAACTTAGTAGATTTTGTGTAACACCCCATTTTTGTTTAACGTTAAGATTTACGTTAATTGTTTTAGTTTTTAGAAGAAAAAGAGATAAATTTTATTTAGGAACCAAATTGTAGTTTTAAATCTTGATTATTACGACAAATAATAATAATCTTATAAAAATTAAACTACATATGGGAAGTGGATAATGTCATGTATGGAGACTTGATTTGTGAAGTATTCTAAGCTTTGGGTTAAAAGAAAATAGAGCTTCATATGTAAGGGACCAATTGTGTAAATATCCTAAAGTTGGCATTATTAGAATCACAATTATATGTGTGGGGGCTATGGGGTTTGTTGTAGACGTGAGTAGCCTCTCACTTTTCTCTTGTTGCTGTTAGATAGGATATCTTTTTCTTGTTTTCTTTTCTTCTTGCTGTCGTGAGCCAAGGTGACGGAGAGGCTTGTGTGTATTGCATCTACAAGGCGTGGACAGGGGTGTCAAAGGAAGGAACTTGGAGCAAGAAAGTAGCAAGCTTGATCATTGGTTGATTGGTAAAGAATTTCTCCTCCTTTTCTTTAGTTTTGTCGTGAAGTATCATCACAACCATCACCTCACCGTGGGCTTGTGGTGTATTTGTGTATTGAGTGGTTTGAGTTTGCATGTAGTGATTGAAATCCTTTTCAAGCCCCGATCCATGCTACAAGATTTTAGTTCCGTTTGATTTGATTTCCAACCAATTCCACCCATCACACACCATTGTTTGTGTTTAGGTGTGTGTGTGGTTATTGTTAGGCGATATTGGGTTTATAGTTACTTTGATCCCCTGATTTGAGTCTCCCATGTAATCACTTCAGACCAATAAAGGTCTTAATAAGGGTCTTTATGGGTTTTGGGTTGAAAACACCAACCCAAATGTGATTTTATGTGAAGTATAGAAACCCACTGTTTTGACCAATCTTGCTAATTTCATAGTAAATCGT
Source organism: Cichorium intybus (assembly GCA_023525715.1). Classification (NCBI taxonomy): domain Eukaryota; kingdom Viridiplantae; phylum Streptophyta; class Magnoliopsida; order Asterales; family Asteraceae; genus Cichorium; species Cichorium intybus. The sequence continues at coordinate 84,044,122 of CM042015.1, read as the reverse complement.
GTGAATGTCCAATTGGATTGAATTTTATGTCCCTGAATTGGTAATTATGTCTAGTTTGTTCTCTTAAAAGGTTATGAATTGATTCAGATCCTAAGCCATGTGGAATTGTCCATTTCCACTAATTGGTCCAGGTTCTGTCAGTTTTGCTTTTCAGTCTTGTTAAATTCATATTAAAATATAAAAAATCGTTTGGGGGCAAGGCCTGTGGCCTTAGTTCACTTTTGAAGTCTATTGTGTCCATACCAAATTTGAGAGTTCAGTTCTTAACCAATTTTGAGCGATTAATATTTCTTTATGGTGTGGTTCAGTGGGTGGACTGATTGTATCAGTTAACTTTGGAAAATTTTCATTTATTCATGAAAAGTGAAAATGACATGAGGTCATGCCCTGTGACATCCTGCTTGGGTCTAGTTTTCACATGATTTTTATTGGATTTTATTTCCAATCTCTCATTGGTTTAATATCGCAAATCTTGTCGTGGGTCTAAAAATCAGCTTTGCTGTCAAGTATTCTTTCGTGGGTTTTGGTCGTGGTTGCGGCTTAGAGTTCGTAGTGGGTGTTATATGCTTATTAAGGATAATTAATAAACCTCAATGATGTAATTATAAGGTAAAGGGAGGGTATAGTGGGACACGGTACGTGTCGAGTATCGGGAAAACACATGTATACTTATATAATTATAAGTAATAAATGTAAACGTTAATTCGTTCTAAGCAGTACCATGTGGAATGTAGGTTCGGGAAAGAAGAAGAGTTCTTGAGTATCACGTGCTTGTGTGTGCGACCTACTTTTACGCATCAGGTGAGTGATATGTGGATTTTTGAGTACATAGCAAAATATGTTTTATTCCGACTGTTTTGGAGTCAAAATGATTTATGTAATTGGAAAATGGTTTTATGGAAATGGAAAATGATTTATGGAATTGGAAAATGGTTTAATAAGAATGAAAATGGTTCTATGGAACTGGAAATGGTTTTGTGAAACTGGAAATGATACTATGAAATAGTGAGTACAAGGTATACAAAAATGATAAATGAGAAATACAGAGAATTAATGAAGTGATTGAGCCATGTTGTTGAGTTGAGAAGTATCCGGATAAAGATCACGGCCTGCTGCGGTAGGGGTGGTCAAAAGACACTACTGGGATGGTACCTCCCGTCGCGAAGTAGTTGTCTAATTGGTACCTTGATGGATGAATTCGTTTCATGCTGTCGAGGGAGGAGTTATACGGGTGCGTCTCGTATAAAATCTACGGGTGCGCTCGTAGGGATGTGCTCACAAATGCAAAGGAGTACCTATGGGTGCGCTCATAGGAAATTAAAAAAATATATATGAAAATTTGGAATGTTTAGAATATGAGAAATTATTTTGGGTCTAAAACCCGTATTACTCACGAGACGTATGTCTTACGTATATTTTTTTTTAAATGCTATGTACTCAGGTGATCAAACAAGGAATTAGAAGAGTCGAGTGTGGGACGGTAGCTTCCGTTGTGTAAAGTATGTAATGTTTAAATTGTGGTAATGATACGGAATAGTAATGCCCCGTATGTATAACTAAATATTTTGTATTATAAAGTTTTGGAAGAAAAAAAATTTGGAGTGAAATTGGGGTGTTACATTTTGACAATCTTTGTGTATTTGCTCTAATTCTGTCTATTCTACAAAGTCTAGATTTTGACGGGTCGTGAAGCGGGCCCGAAAATATCGGGTCCGTTTAAAGATGGTTTTGAAAAAAGTTCATTCCAGTTTTGATCATTGATAGGGTTCGAATGGGAGGATAGATGGTTTGGAGTGGTCCTTTGCCTTGAATAAAGTTTTGAATGTTGAATTCATATCTAATAAACATCTGAACTTTGTGATTATATTGAGTAAATATTTGAAATTTGCCATGTGTATTGAACAAAGTTTTGATATTTGTGATGTATATCGAATAAAGATTTGACTTTGTGATATGTTGAATAGAGTTTTGAATGTGTGATGTATATCGTATGAAGCTTTGAACTTTTGATGTTGATCGAATAAAGCTTTGAAATTACTCATGTGTAACGAATAAAGCCTTGAAATTAATCATGTATGTCGAATAAAACTTTGAACTATGTTATATATATTGATAAAATCTTTGAAATTAATAATGTGTATCGAATAAAGTTTTTGAGTCTGTGATGTATGTCAAATAAAGTTTTGATCTTTGTGATGTATATCGACTTATCGAGTAAAGATTTGAACTTGGCCACATATATATCATATAAAACTTTGAACTTGGTGATGTATACAAATAAAATTTTCAACTTTGGGATATATCAAATAAACAAATATAACTTTAAATTTTGTGATATATATTGATTAAAGCTTTGAACTTTGTCAGATTGATAGATTTAAAACCCAATTAACAATTATATGGGTGATTAGAAAGACAACTATGTTAGTGTTTTTAAGAATATAAACATGATAAAATTATTCGCTATATAAATAAAAAAATTAAAGAAATATAATGTCACTATTACGAACCTAAATATTTGATAGTGTTTAAATACCAAACCAAATTGTTCTCAGCCTAAAGAAATTCTTCGTCCTCTTCGAAAAAAAAACTCTGAAAAAATACTAAACAGTGAGAAAAAACACATAAAAGAAAAAAACTATCCACCGCATATCCATACCATAAGTCATTCTATTTGTTAGCCCAGCATTATATGTATATTCGGTTTTTATAGCCCGTCTCGGTGTCCAGACCATTAGTGTATATTTAGCCCTTTTACGTGTTCTATGTAGATATATTTGTTTGTACATGTGAGACGGCTGAAGGAAAGATACCGATTGTAACACACATAATTACTAATAAAACAATAGGTACTTTACTATCCAGAAGTATATCTTTAGAAAACATCATATTGAGAAAATGACAATATTCATCATTTTTACATTTTTATACTTTTGCCATTTTTATTATTTTCAAGTATAGTGACATTTTGGCCGCCATCAAAATGACAATCTTGAAATTTTGCAGTAGAGTCCCAATGTAAATCGACTATTTTGACATTTTGAACGTTCTTTATCATTATGCCTTTTTTTAAGTACAGTGAACTCCTAAAGAAGCAAACATGAAGTTGCATACGGGCTACGGCTCCAAATATTGGAAGTTGTGTACACGTATCAAGAACAATCTCACTTGGATCTTTGAATGTGATCTAATGTGACTTGAAAAATCAATAAATTTCAAAAGAGAAAGTGTGGGATAGACTTTGAGCATTTGGGGGGCTTCGAGAGAATTGTGATTTGATACACTAAATCTAATAATTTCTTCATTTAGTTTTTCCAATCGCTAATTCTATTAATTTAATTATATTAAATTAGAAGACAATTATAAACACTAACATAAATAGTACAAAAGAAACCGCCAACACCGCATCAAACCATACCATATTGCTCCTAAATTGGTGTCTAAGGCAATAAATTAGAATGAGAGGAACTATGCATATTAACTATTAGGCTAAAGTATTTTATTTTTAGAATGATTATCTGTTATAATAATTAAGAAACTTTTGAAATTAGATACGTCGTTGAAGAGCTTGAAGTGGTCATAACTACTTAATTACCTGGAAGAGCTTGAAATACATGTTTGTTTAATTAAAATAGTAACACATGTTATGCAAACCTAACATTTTTATTGCCCGAACCCAAATACCAAAAAATTGTCCTTAACTTATTGTCATTTCATTTTGTAATAACATAACATCTATAATGCTTTCGAACTAACAACGACAGAATTAGGACAGATCAACAATGGAAATTAATGAAAAGTAGTTTGGTCATGTAATTTATAGAAGTTTATCCAGAGATTTCCTAGAGACCAGCAATGTAGTTGGCAAAATGGAATGCTAAAAGAAAGACGAATTACAAGAGATAAAGAACCTTACTCTCCACCCCAAGAATCGTACAAAACGTATCAAATTACTTTTTTGTACCGTGGTATTCTGTCATTTAATCCGTTACTAAATTATTGATACACATTTCTTGGCTACGGCACCGCTCTGTTTGTGATCCCGTGGAAACTGTAAATATGTCGACTTAACAAGTAACTCGCCACAAAGCCGATTTACATTTGTTTTCGATTTATTATAAGCCAAAAGAAACCGAAGCATAGTTAAAAGTTAAAACCACAAACCGCAACAATGACAAAAATCGAACGGTAGAGTTTTAACAATCGAAAAACCGATTTATGCAGTTTTCTATACGGTTTAAGCCTAAACCGCACCATACTCACCCCTAAGACGAACTAAGGAAGTCAACTTTTATGAGCTAAGATAGTCAGATCTTTCTAGAAACCCATTCGTATTACGTATATACTGATTTACGCATTCTAAGTTTGCATCGACCCAAAGCCATCCACAGTTGCGATTTGACTTGCAAATTGGATGTGCAAGGACACGTAAGAATAATCTTGCAAATTTGGAAACATTTGCAATGAAAATGGTACCTATATATTGAACATTCTCTTCTTTCACACATTTTTTGGAATATATATATATATATATATATATATATATATATATATATATATATATATATATATATATATATATATATATATATATATATATATATATATATATATATATATATATATATATATATATATATATATATATATATATATATATAGGGAGGTTCAATTGAGGCCAAAGAAAAGGTTGAGATCGCGAGGCCAATTCTGGACCAATCAATTTATAAAGGTATATTAGTAATTATGTATTTTAATTAAATTATAAAAGAATTATAGTTCCTAAAATCTAGGAATCTGATTGTTAGTTACCAAAAAAACTAATAAATTAATTTTTATTTTTTTAATAATTTCAGATTATATAGTGTCAATTTTTTTTTACTTTTTTATTATATTAATAGATTGTAATACTCATTTTTCGTCAAAATAATTTTTTTTTGTATCATTTGATTCATACGATTTCATTCATAAATGATTATAAAACACAATGCAAAGTTAAAAAAACGCAATATAATTGTAAACATGTATGAATAAATCACAATGTAGATATAAAAGAAATACGTATGTAATCATGAATGAATAAATAACAATGTATAAATTAAAAAATCAACTACAATTGTAATCGTAAATGAATATAGAACACAATGTAGATAAAAAGTACAATGTCGTTTTAATCATTGATAATTACATCACAATGTAGACAAAAAATACAATACAATTTTAATCTTAAACAAATAGTTAGCACCCCGTAATCATTGTTATTCTTGTATTCACAACTGCAAAATCAAGTTCAAAGATTAAAAAAAATAGTGTACAAACTATATTAAAGTTGCACAAAAGTTATAATCGTTGATGATTAACAATAGAGTTTATATGCTCATATTTTAACAATTAATATAAAATGGTTGTTATAGTCGTAATCGTCAATGATTAACACTATACTGTAATCAAAAGTGCGTTTGCAATCTTTAATCATTTATGCAGTCATTTATACAAACATAGTTTTAATCATCAATGATTATAACTTATGTTTTAGTCATTTATATAATCATAGTTATAATCAGAAATGATTATAGGTATAATCAAAAATGATTTTAACTTATGCATCAAACATTTATATAATCATAAGTATAGTCATAAATGATTGTTTAATAAGATTATCATTTTTGTATGACATTTATTTGAACATATCTTCATGAGGAAAAGTCTTCCTGCCAAAATCGAATGTTTGCATTGAAGAATCGAATGTTTGCATTGAAGTCAAACTTAACTTGTGAGCATCTAAATGATTTTTCATGTGTTTGCATATCAAGTAAATCCGAAAAATCCTCCCAATCATCAATGAAATAAAGTGGTTCAAAAAGTCAATAAATATTTAAGAACATATGAAATACACATACATAACAAACTTGATCATATGCATCATCAAATATGCTACAGGTGGTATACGCCATTATACGCCATTAGCAGGAAAATATATGGTTTTTTTTTCAAGTGTGTGAAATTAATTATTAAAACCAATAAAGAATTTTATAATTAACAAGAATGATCAATGTGACAAATATTTGACTACTAAATTCTTGGTACATGATTTGATTTTAAATGGCTAATATTTTACATTAAAATCAATAAAAGAAGTTTTCACAAAACAGAAAGCTTCTTGTTGAAACAAATATTAAATTTGAAAAAAACTTTATCGAACTCCAAAAAAAGCTCTTGGTTTGAATTCAATAGCAGTAACACTAAGGAAACTTACGCAGGCATTAATCGAATTATCGCCGGGCCTTATTCTTGTATTATCCAATCGTATTTTCTAATCATGGGGTGCTTGCCTTCAATTGTGCATCGTTCGACAAGCCCTTGTATTGTTTGAAATCACCGAACAAAATAGGATTTCCATTGCATGGCTGGGGATTTTTAAGTTGCCGTATTTTCAAAATTGAAATCACGGAGGACATATGAAGTGTAACTGGCTTCGGATGAGGCCGACGACGAGGTTGTTTATACTTAGGGTTTGACAATAAATTTCGTATCCTTCTGCATAAGAAGAGAAATGGCGAGAGAAAGAAATGGAGAGAAAGAGAGAAAGTAGGAGAAATTTTAGGAATTGATAAATTTTGAATAATATTAAATTACTTTAATACCCTTATGTAATATTTAATTTTAATTAAATCATTTTAAATGTTTAGATAATTAAAAAATATCTATTTAATAATAGCCCTAGATCTAAAATAATAGATGGTCTAGATTTGGCCTTAAGTTCTCAATCTTTTTTTGGCCTCAATTGATCCTTATTCTATATATATATATATATATATATATATATATATATATATATATATATATATATATCTATACTATACTATAAACCATATATAATTTACAACCTTCTAAAGCACAAAAGTCTTAAAGTCTTAAAATTTTACAACTCTTTAATGCATTGATCTGTTCCAGGCTTCCAGCTTCCAAATCTCACCCCTATTTTAACATATACTAAATAAAAAAGAAAATATTCAAAATTTGAAAACCTGTCAATCTATAAAGCAAACACACATTCCGAGAAAAAGGTTTCATCAATTTACTTTGCTTTACTTTGTTTGTGATAATGTGCCAACGAGGTGCATATAATAATTAAAAAAACCCAGTTGTCACCATTCAGTTGTGATTCAAACCTATTTAATCTACACCTTTTATTTTTTTAAAAAGCATCTACACCATTCACTTCAGACGATCCAGCTGACTCAAAACCACCCAATCAAAATACACCATTTGAAGTATAAAAGGTATCCACACCCAACTTCTTCTTCACTTAAATATTTATGAAACATGCCATTACATTTAATTTTCTTCTCGATGTTGCATTCTCCTGTATACCAAGAGCAACCTGTCGCGCCATCGTCTCTTCATTGTTCTTTGTGTGAAATAGTAGAGCTTGCAATTTTTTGTATGAAGTTGAGTCTAAACACCTATAATATTCCAAAAAGCAAACAATTTCATTTTTTATTTTGATTTTGTTATCTTGATCTTTTTTGCTATGTAGATTTATAAAAAACACTACTAATATCAAAAAGTAAAACACTACTAATATCAAAAAGTAACATTTTATGCTCCCTTTCTCTTATAGGATTGTTGATATAGGATTGTTCAGCTTGCATACCCATATTTGAACATGTAGGAAATCTCCATTCACTTTATTTGATTTCCTTTATTTTGGCTTCTGAATTCTGCATTCTGCATCACCAGAATGAACAATTGCAGGTTCTTGATCAGAAGACGGGAGCCCAGAAGCCGAATGTACATCTGCATTAGTATCAGCGGAATCATTAATTAAAGGTTCATTATCAAAAAATGAGAGCCCAGAAACAGAATGAACATCAGTATTACCGGAATCACCTATCGAGGGGTCATGAACACCTACTATGATTGAGCAAAGGTGAAATCTTGCTATAGAAGCCATGGCAAGTTTTGTATTACAAAAAGTATTACCTGTCACCATTCACCAACGCTGCCCAAGATCTCATGAAACTTTCATATGCAAACATTCTGCTAGATAATTTAATCCATCTTTCTGGCATTTTGCTGCATCTTTGTGCCAATATACATGATTACCTATGCAAAAAGATACAGAATTGACAATAACCAAATAATCAGATCCAAAACTTTCTTAATTTTATATAATAATCAGATCCAAAACTAAAACTTATACAAGATCCAAATAATCAGAAAACAAAATACATTTGTACCTACTAATCATATGGTAAAGTTGAACAATAACGAAAATTAGATCCAAAATCTGAAAACAGTCGATTATGAAACAGAAACCGATCCAAAATCTAATAATCACTAAAATTATATCCAAATTCTGAAAACACAAACTAAATTACATCCATAATCACTTCTCTGATTGAAACCGATCCAAATTCTGAAAATTAGATCCATAACTATACTTTAAAATCTGAAAATTGAAACCTATCCAAAATCTGAAAATTTAACCGATCCATAACTATACTTTAAAATCTGAAAATTGAAACCGATCTAAAAACTGAAAATTGAAACCGATCCAAAATCTGAAAATTTAACCGGAGGAGAAGGAGATTGCCGATAACAAATCGAACCGGAGGAGATGGTCACCGGGAACAAATCGTCTGTCGGAGGCTTTGTCGATCTACAAGAAGGGTCTGAACCGGTTGTCGATCTACAATAAGGGTCAAGGTCTGAACCGGAGAAGGAGATGGTCGAGAACAAAGCGAACCTGGAGAAGGAGATGGTCGGAAAAAGATGCTTCAGACCTGGAGGGATCGGAGGAGATCGGAAAAAGATGCATCAGACCTGGAGGGATCGGAGGAGATAGGAGATGCAGGTGCATGCGTGTAGCGGATCGGTGTCCAGGTTGGAGAAGGAGGCGGTGATCGGAGCTCACAGGTTGGAGAAGGAGGCGGTGATGCGAAGGCTTTCGAGATGAGCAGATCGAAGGCGTGAACGGAAGAGTGGAGGCAGATCTGGAAGTCGGGTGTAGTATGAGGTGGAGAAAGAGGCGGTAATGCGTTATCCCATGTGATTTTAGGGTTAGTGTGTTAGCCGGCTCCTTTATGTGATATGGTATACGCTTGGACCCAATACATACATTATATTTAAACTCTAGAAATTCTAATTCAATTAACTGGTTTTCTTTTTAGCTTAACATTTTGGATTTTATAAAATTGCACTATAAACAAAAACCGGTTTATAAATATATTTATTTTTTTAATTTCAAAAAAATTAAAATTTGGGTTTTCGATACACAATTTTATAGTATTTTGATGTTGGTCGTAGAAAATTGAAATTTTAAATGTTTGGAGGTTTGATATTGTTTAGAGTTTTTTTTTTTTGCATTTTTTTGTATTTTAAAATTAATTATGATTTACTAATGACGTCACCAGCTTTTTAGACCGGTTGGGTTCATTGAAATATATCATGTTTTAATGTTGACAAATATATTTTGGGTTTTTTTTAAATATGTCATGTTTTGAAAAAGAAAATAATCGCCGCAAGGATATCAATACATTTTTAGGTCACATATATACACTAGCCATATATACACTCAATTACATAGAATATAAATGCACACAGATTCAGATAAATACATACAAATATATACATATACTCATTTTCTACTATCATTATCGGTGAAAGTCAAAGTCATGTATTTTCTTTCTCGAAAGCCAAAATGAACTAATAGCCGCTCAGAAATTATTCATCGCGAAACTAAACTATATCCCGAAACTTTATATTCAAAACCAAAACTCAAAGCCTAGAAGCCATAACCCCAACCCAAAACAGCAACTTTTTTGTTACAAATAATAGCCGCTTGAAAACTGATCGCCGCTCGAAAACTAATTGACGTCTGCTGAAAAGAAATTAATCGCCGCTCGAAAACTAATTGTCGAAACGAACTATCGTCACCCGCCGCATTGCACTTCTATTATTGTTTACTTAAATGCAAGTTCTCCCCAAACGTAATGTTTACTTTGTCTATTTTTTTGGATTATAGCATTGCACTTCTATTATTGTTGTTATTATCGCATTGTAATTTCCTTAAATACGAGTTCTGCCCAAACTAAGCATTTACTTAGTTTTATTTTTTGCGGATTATAATCTTCTACTTTTTGTTTTTACAAAATTTGTTAGATTTAAGAATTTTTACAGTTTTGGTCCGAAAAATTGTTTTGCCCCTTGCCCCTTTGTTTAGTTTATCTTTTTTTCATATTATAGCATTCTACTTCTATTTATCATTTCATTGCAAAATATCCCTATATTTCCAAACCGATTTCTAAAAGTTTTTTCCATTTTTGGTCCCACACTCTCGGGTATTTACCGTCCCCTATATTGTTGGAAAGGTAATCAATCGCCCGAAAAAAATTAATCACTCTCATGTTCGATAACTCCCCCTCCCATCTGCAACCTAAAACCTAAAAAGTAATTGCCGAAACGAAACTATTTGCCGCCGCCGCATTGCGCGGGTACGCAGCTAGTATATATATATATATATATATATATATATATATATATATATATATATATATATATATATATAAATTAAATCACCTAACTGCAGAACCATGTTCATCAATGAACATAAATCCCAAAAACCCCAAAACCGACACCCCAATCAACAATTTCATCAGGATAATCTTGTTCGAACAAAGTGAGACTCGTACTTCATCCACTTGAATGAATAAATTTCCCTAATTTCGATTCACTACCAATCAACAATTGATCCATCCATCGACAACAAAAGGCATAATCATGGCTTAGGGTTTGCTTCTTTCCTCATTCGTCGACACGGCTTCGCAATTTCATCATCCGATTAACAACAACCACTCGAAATCTATGCTCAAATGTTGCCGATCGACGCAGTCGCTCCTTGGTGTCGGATCCGGCTTTTCATCTCGTGTATAAGGCGCTTACCTGGTTTGTTTTCGTGTATGAAGCTTCAAAGTAAGTTTTAGTTATGGTTCCTACCATTTAATTTGACTTTTTTTCTTCTAATTCAGCAATTGAAATTTCATGAACATATGTTCATTAATGAACATATGTTCATTTTCGTGTATGAGGCACTTCCCTGTCGAATATTTTGCTTCTGTCAAAACGTAAACAGCTAATAGAAAAGCATATGTTCATACATGAACATATGTTCATTAATGAACATATGTTCATTAATGAACATACGATTACATGGTAAAATCTTTTACGAACCAAACCAATATTAAGCATGAATAAACTACAAAAAACAGTTCACACCTCAACTAAACCCTAATAGAGAAGATGTTGGTCAAATTGGAGAATGCCGATTACAGGGTAAAATCTTTTACGGTCTTTGGTTTTTGGGTTTTTGGGATTTATGTTCATTGATGAACATGGTTCTACAGTTAGGTGATTTAATTTGGTTCTGTATTGAACCCACCCCTATATATATATATATATATATATATATATATATATATATATATATATATATATATATATATATATATATATATATATATATATATATATATATATATATATATATACACACACACACACACAGAGGTAGTTTATTTTAAAACTGATAATTATTGTGTGATTGTGTGCACCAATCAAAATTTAGGAAAAAACCGGTTTCCGTAATTATAGGAGTCGGTTACCGGATTTATAGGATTTAATTCATTTAAAGTTAACTAATTTATATGTCAATTACTATTATACCCCTGTCCGGATTTAAAATGATTGGTCAATATTTAATTACAATGTTACGCAATATTTATGTAGATACATTTGATCCTAGTTCTACATATATATATATATATATATATATATATATATATATATATATATATATATATATATATATATATATATATATATATATATATATATATATATATATCTATATTATAAAACGTATTGGGCCAATGTACAAGTCTAAAGCAGTCAACACAAAAGTTACAACACCTCTTATGCACAAAATCGATGGCGGTTTCTCATCCTCTAACTTCCCACTATCTCTGTAACTTCCCACTATCTCCGCATCTCTCAACCTCTCATGTTCCCACTATCTATATAACTTCTCACTATCTCCACGGTTTCTCATCCTATAACTTCCCATTATCTCTGTAACTTTCCACAACCTCCCATGTTCCCACTATCTCTGTAACTTCCCACAACCTCCCATGTTCCCACTATCTCTGTAACTTCCCACTATCTCCACATCTCTCAACCTCCGATGTTCGTTGTTGACTGAATCAAATGGAACCGTCAAAAAACTCCCCACATCCCACCTCTTCTCCCACTCCATCTTCAACCTCCCATCTCCTCTCAACTCCTTCTTTCTCTCAGATGTCTGCCTATATAAAGAGAGGGAGACCCCTCTTCAGCCACTCTTTTTTCCTTTCTCTCTCAACGACACTCACACACATCCTCTCTCTTTCTCTCTCCCTCTCTAATTTCGTGTCACTCACTCTGTCTTTTGTTTGTATAGGTCTCTGTCACCTACATTTGCAATTATATTATATATATTGAATATTGTTTGCAAGTTTTAAGGTTCTATTTTTCTCATTTCCACAGATAGGATGGCGGAAATTGGAAGAAGAGGAAGAAGAAAAAGAAGAAGAAGCACCAGGAGCGTCGGAGTTTGTTTGTGGTTCGTTACCATTTGCGGTTCTGTTCATATCTGTTTCAACATTATGCTAATTTATTACTAATTGTTGATTGGGATATTGAATTTAGGGGCGGCGTCAGATCTTCAAAAGGGGGCACCTTTACATGACAAAAGGACTCTAGAGTTGATTCTCGATAAACTTCAAAAGTAAGTATCGTAGGCTAATATTCAAAATTATGCTTTGTTTGGGTTAAAGCTTTTTCGATATGTAAATTTGCAATGGTTAATTGTGGCAGAAAAGATACTTATGGGGTTTACGATGAGCCAGTTGATCCTGATGAGCTTCTTGATTATCATGATGTGATCAAGCACCCAATGGACTTCGCTACTATGAGGAAAAAGCTTGTGAAATGAGCGTATTTAACTTTGAAAGATTTTGAGGTAAGTTTATTTTGTTTTTCCTTATTTTTACTGAATTCTTTCGCCTTTTATGTCAATTCTTGAGAGTATAGTTGGCTTCTTTTTCATGCATGCAGAATGACGTGTATCTAATTTGCACAAATGCAATGCAATACAATGCACCAGATACAATCTACTATAAACAGGTATTCAGTTTGGAGGTTCACATGTTCCCTTTTGTTTCACCATTTTGTTCATTTTATTCTCACCACTCTAACAATTTGGGAAGGCAAGAAGTTTGTTTATTCAGTATTCCGTTGGCTTTATCCCGGTGAAATTCAGTTTTCGGTACAATGATATATACTTTTTAATTTGGGTTTTTTCCCTAATTATTTATATATTATTTAACATAGTTTTTGATTTTAGGTTAAGGGTTGATGTTGATTTCGGATTTTGATACATGATTATCAATAAACCGTTTCGATTATGTTACAATAATGAGCCAATGAGGCAAGATTGAAGAATTATTCTTAACTTGGAGACCTTTCTGGTACACAAAGAGGAACTAAGGAAACCAACTTGAGTTTTCACTTTTGACTTTTGGTTCTTGACTTGGATACCTGGTAAGTACGAGTTCTTGAATTTATTATTCAGTTTCTGAAACTACTGCTGTTTGAAATATCGGTTTAACCCGGTAATATAGGTTCTTCATCTTGTTCTTCACAAAAGTCTCGAACTTACTAAAGGTACTTTTCAAATTTCGTTTATTCTTTTCAAACTTGCACTTAACTTGTTTGATGATATGCCTCAATCATTTCAGGAAGAAAGAACCTTTCACAACATTGAAGCTTTTTTGTGGTTATTTTTCATTATTTAACGAAAACACTGATAAACCTTTTTCCTAGAGGATATTTGGGATATTTATCAAAATTCTATATGATGAATAATAAAATGATTCATGGTGATGATGGAGAAAAGAAATCAAGAAAAGACCAACATGAGTTTATAGGAAGAGCATCTTGGGGTCTGTTGGTGGGCTGTCTAACTTTTTTAACTTGTTTCTTCTGCAAACCTCAAGTGACATTTTCTTCATTCATAAGCTAATTCTCCCGATTTTGGTAAGGATTTTGATGTTATCTGTAGACTATTCGTCGCTTTATATTGCAAATTTCACTATCTTCAAATGATTATTCAATAAAACTTACGTAAATAGGCTTTGAAGAAAACGTTCAAGAAGCTGGATCATGATGTAAATTTACAAGACTTTGTGGGGGCAAGGTTGTCATTAATCCTTGCCAATCTTCTACATCTTTCTTCCCTTCAATTTAGGACATCTAATCTTAGTTTCTTTTGGTTTTGTTGCAAACAGTCAATCAGGTGAGGTCACAAGACACTCCTCTCTTCTACTTTATATTTTAAAAAATTAAATCAAAACTTCTGTTAATAATATCTTCAGAATTTAAGCAATCATGCAATGATGTTACGATCTCAACTTACTGACTTACATAAATAACTAAGGTATCTTCGAAACCTTTACATATTTAATATTCTGTAATTCTTTTCCTACATTTTTTAGTATGGTTCTTATTTTCCTACAATTTTTATGTATTAGTTATTGGAGTAATCCATACAAGATTGAGAATATTGAACATCTTAAACAAATGGAAGATTCCTTAAGGGAATCACTTGACAGCATTCATACACATAAGGTATTATAACATTGTACATTTGTACTTTCAGTTTTGTTCTAATTTAGGCATTGTACTTTAGAAAAGCCACCCGATTATAGCATTCAATTTTCAAGAATTTTCTTATTATAGAAGTGAAAATTATAGCTATACTTTGGTAGATTTTATAAAGCACAGTCTTGTAATGAGAAGAAATGAAAGTACGATGTTATAATAAACAAATCAATTAAAGTACATTGCTATTTCTTGATTTAACCTTAAATGCCTTGTTTTTCCAGGAAAATTTTGGACAACAAAAGCTTATTTCGCTAGATTGCACGAACCAAGTACTATCTCTTTACAAAATTCCAATTTTTCCCTTTCCATCATACATGAAGAATATTTGATTTACAAAAATGTTGCATTACAGTTCCAAAATGGGATGCATTTGCCTCTAATGATGTCCAATACCCAAGAAGATCAAACCTTACCATGGCTTCCTCTGACTTTTATTTTAATTTGAACTCGGGAACGATTTCATTCTGCATATTTTTAGATTGTTTTAGCACCCTATTTAATATTTTTAGTTTTTTTACCATCCTACTTCCCACTTGCCGATAACTTCCCCACGATGTCGACGATAACTTCTCACTCGCCAATAACTTCCCCACTCGCCGATAACTACCCCACGATGTCGACGATAACTTCCCACTCACCAATAACCTCCCACTCGCGGATAACTTCCTACTGGCCGATAATTTCCCCACTCGCCGATAACTTCCCCACTGGACGATAATTTTCTCACTCGCCAATAACTTCCCCACGATGTCGACGATAACTTCCCACTCGTGGATAACTTCTCCACTCGCGGATAACTTACCATTCGCCAATAACTTCCCCACGATGTCGAAGATAACTTCCACTCGCCGATAACTTCCCCACAATGTTGACTATAACTTTCCACTCGCCTATAACTTCACCATGATGTCGACGATAACTTCCCACTCACGGATAACTTCCCCACTCGCCAATAACTTCCCCACGATGTCGACGATAACTTCCCACTCGCGGATAACTTCCCCACTCGCCGATAACTTCCTCACTCGCAGATAACTTCCCACTTGCCGATAACTTCCCCACTAGACGATAATTTCCTCACTCGCCAATAACTTCCCCACGATGTCGACGATAACTTCCCACTCGTGGATAACTTCCCACTCGCCGATAACTTCCCCATGATGTCGACGATAACTTCCCACTCGTGGATAACTTCCCAACCCGCAGATAACTTCCCACTCGCCGATAACTTCCCCACGATGTCGACGATAACTTCCCACTCGCGGATAACTTCCCCACTCGCAGATAACTTCCCCACTCGCAGATAACTTCCCACTAGACGATAACTTCCCCACGATGTCGACGATAATTTCCCACTCGCGGATAACTTCCCCGCTCTCGGATAACTTCCCCACTAGCTGAAAATTTCCCCACTCGCGGATAACTTCCCACTCGCCGATAACTTCCCCACTGGACAATAATTTCCTTACTCGCCGATAAGTTTCCCATGATGTCGCCGATAACTTCTCACTCGCTGATAACTTCCCCACGATGTCGCCGATAACTTCCCACTCACTGATAACTTCCCCACGATGTCGTCGATAACTTCCCACTCGCTGATAACTTCCCCACTCGCAGATAACTTACCACGATATCGCCAATAACTTCCTACTCGCCGAAAACTTCCCCACTTGCCGATAACTTCGCACTCGCCGATAACTTTCTCACTCGTGGCTAACTTCACACTCGCCGATAACTTCCCCACTATATGAAAAAAAAAGTTTGTCAAATGGTCCATCTCTCGCAAAAAATTCCTACATTTGGGCAAAACGTTAAATAATTACTTAAATGGTCCAAATAAAATTTCAAAAAGATATAATGCTATATTAGAATAACTATTGGATGTACATTGTTATTTCTCACATTTAGCACCTGGGGTAAAGAAGCAACAATGTACTTTGATTTTTTTTTTTGTAATACAACATTGTAAATCTGTCAAAATAACATCATACTTAAAAAATGATATTTTCCAGAAACATATAGACTTTTGGGTTTACCATTAATAGCAACACACAATAGCAATAACAGTTTTTTATTAGGTAGATTCTTCAAAGTGTCGTGTCTTAATCATAAAATCTATCACTAACAATGTCCTAATAATAAAATTTGAAAGTATAGGGTTATAATTAGGTAGATTTTTCAAAGTTTTACAAATACTCTGGAAACCATTACCTTTCAGGGTAGTTTCCTGATTTGCCCTTTCCCCTTCATAGAAATTCATGCTGCTAAGATCCATCTCCATCCTTACAAGGCCATATTGGTAAATAACTTAAAAAGTTATTGGTTGAAAAGTTGTTCATAGGTCAAGATAAGGAACTATAACTCCTAAAAAAGCATCCAATTGGCGATCTTTTCTTATAACATTAGGTTTCAAAGATGAATTTTTAAGAACATGCAATCAATTCAAAGATGAATCTTTAAGAACCTGCACAGAAGTTAATTGATCGATCAAAATCACCTCCATGAAGCATCACTTGACAAGAGGTTTAGGAGTCCATCCTCATTCAGTTCAAAAATAAGGTTATTAGGCATACCTCATGCTAAACTAAACCCCTTCGTAATAATGCCCACTTTGAAATTTCAACTAAATCCATCAATTTATAGTTAAATCACTTCTGCAAATACAACAACAGAATTAGACCTGGATAGTATGTTGTTATTGGCAAAATAGAAAGATGAAGTACCTTGCTATATTTGAAAAAAATCCATTTATCAGCCCTTGATTGCTTACTGTTCCATCTATGAAATCGTCCCTACGGACATAACTTGATGCATCCCAAACCAACCTATTCGACCACCAAAGACCCATCTATGTCTGCTACTGTTTTTGCTAAAAGTGTAATAAATTATTATTCTCGGCTGAAAATTCAAAATCTATAGTACTATCGATTGAGAGTAGAGACGACTAAAATTACAATATGATAGTAGCGATTGGGATTGCATCAATTGAGGGTTGTTGACAACTGCTTCGGATTGCCCTTGGTGGTTACCAATTCAAAACTTTGACCAATTCTAATGGTTAATCGTTGGTGGAGGTGTGGTTGGTAGTTAAGAAAGTTGTGGGTAGTGGGTGAATGAAGTGGAGTTAGTGGCCGGCGGTAAGTCTAATGGTTAATAGTTGGTGGAGGTGTGGTTGGTAGTTAAGAAAGTTATGGGTAATAGGTGAATGAAGTGGAGGTAGTGGCCGGCGGTTTTATCACCCCACACATCTCTCTCCCTCTATAAATACCTCCTGAACTATCATTTATTGCTTTACTTGAGTTTAAGCGTATTGAAGTTTTGTTGTTTAAGATGGTGTTGTGTTGAAGGTTTTACCATATCAAATTCTAAACGGGTACTTTCTTCTGCTTATCTATTATTTCTTTTTTCATTTATTAACTTTATTATAGATTATTTAACTTATAATATCATTTATTATTAGAAAAATTATACTATCGAAAATCTACTTACCTGTATCGGTAAATACACTATTTTCGTCAATGAACAAATGTGTGAATACGTTCGTCAATATTTTACTTTTTATTACCATTTTGCATTTAAAAGTTATATTGGAATGAAATTATTTCTTTTAAGAAGATGTTTTATGTAATATTTGTCAATTGATAAATTATATCGCATAATCTGTTATTGAAAATAATTGTAGAACAATGGATGCTCATACATATGTTGATGCCTTTGCATCACTCTTATTCGTTCATGTGTGCTATCATATTGTACCCGTAAGAGTGCATTTCACTTGGATCGATGTAACATCTAACCGCATGTTTATATTCCTCCTTGATCAATATGCAAGTTTTAAAAGTTATTTGATTTTCTATACACCGTTAGAATTTGTTCTAACATTTGGATTAATAAAATATTATGTGGTCAAATAGAGAAATAAAATGGTAGCGGTTGTCCCTCCAAGATTGATGGGAGTATATAATTGACGTAATCTTGAGGGAATCTTTTCGTACTAAGCCATGTCCTAATAGAACCATCCTTTTATGAGTACCCGAGGTGTGAAGGGTATAGTGTTATTTGTGATGATTGGTTTATCTCTATCGGCGATAACAGCAACCTCTTTCGGTTGCCAAATGGTGTCGGAAGATGGTTTCCGATATATCAGTTAGTGTCATTGATAGGGAGTCTTTTGAATGATAGGACCACACGAAGAATGCTCATAGGTAAACCAAAAATATTTATTTTATTTATAAATTTTTAATCAAATATGATAAAAATACACTTATAAATGCAAAATTGGTAGTTACTTTAATGGTAATTGGTTCAGACATAACCATTTTTGAAATCGTTGCTGTTTTAAGCAACGTACTTTTTAAAATATGTTTGTTTTAGCAACATACTTTTGAAAAAATTAGTGGATGGGAGCAGTAACTGATCCATGGTTTTCTGATTTTTTATTACGGGTTGGTGATGGAAATGAGGAAACAGTGGATGGGAGCTTCATCCGGATACCTGATAACATGGCCATTCCATACACAGGTGAAGGTAACTCACTCGATGCTTTAATTGATGCAGTATTTCCATCTTTGCAATCTAACGGGGATGATTCAAATTTTATCATTTCAAGAGCGATATTGTCAACAAAAAAAGGGTTGATGACATTAATAATAAACTTATCGAATGGTTTTTTGGAGATCAAAAAGTTTACTATAGCTTCGATGAAGCTGAAGATGATAAGAATAACTTATATGCTGTAGAATTCTTGAACTCTCAAACTGTTAGTGGTCTGCCCCCTCATTACCTTCGGTTAAAAGTTGATTGCCCAGCGATACTACTATAGAATATTGATCCCTCGAATGGATTATGCAATGGTACGAGGGTGATATGCAGAGCTTTCCAGCGAAATGTGATTGACGTAGAAATAGCCGTTGGCCAACATGCTGACAAAAAAGTCTTTTTGCCATGAATTCCATTATACCCGTATGACGAAGACATGTTCCCATTCAAGCTGAAAAGAAAGCAATTTCCAATTCGTCTTAGTTTCTCTATGACGATCAATAAAGCTCAATGACAAACAATTCCAAATGTTAGGGTATATTTACCAGAATCGGTCTTTTCACATGGCCAACTTTATGTGGCATTGTCCAGAGAAATATCTCGTGTCAATACAAAGGTATTAGTAAAGCGGGCCAAAAAATTCATTCATGATTGATGCTACACATCAAATGTGGTGTATAAAGAAGTCATATATGATGAATAATGTACAATCGAAATCTTAATCATTTACAAATATTACCATATGTATTTAATATAATGAATTGATGTTTCTTGCAGTGCATAACTATGTATTTGTTCGTCGAGCTTTATCTATCAATGTTCTAATTGAACAAAATTTGTGGATTGTCGTGGGTTATAATTTATACTGTTCAAAACAATACATATTTTCAAATGTATATTTTATTTTGATTCAAGTAAGAACATTTGTGTTCTTGGTACTATTAGTTTGGTTATGTGTATGTGTTTGTGTGCCCATGTGGCTATGTGTTAGTTTATTTTGTATTTATTGCATATGTGTGTAGATCAAGCAGAGTAGGATTACAGATTGAACACTCTAAATCGTAAACCTAACTCTATATAATAGACCTTAAACTTTACGTCGTAAACCATAAACCATAAACGATAACCTATAAAGCTGAGCGTTAAAACGTAAACCCTAAATCGCAAACTACAAACGCTAAACCTAAACCGAACATCCTTAACACAAAATGACTAACCTAACCAACCTCGACAGCCCCTCCCCCTACTGCCGCCGCATCGCGAATATAACTTAGAGAGACCAAAATTATTTCGAAAAGAAAGCATTTATCACAAACTATTTTTAAAAATGAAGATCTTCACTAAGTTGGCCACATGCTAGCAAAAGTCTGCAACTCGTAATAAAGCTCAGAAATTTATCTTGAAAAATGATGGTTTTTGTTTTTTTATTAATATCATATTCTATGGATTTGACTGTTTGACTATTTTTGGCAGGTGAAGACTGTTTTTATAGATGGCCTGCCAGCTTCATGGGCCGAGGGTCGAGCGCAGGACCTACTAAACAAATATGGGGAAGTGGTGAAAATTGAGCTTGCCCGTAATATGTCTTCTGCAAGATGAAAAGATTACGGATTTATGACATTTGGAACACACGGTTCGCTTTAACATGTGCTAAAATCATTAATAATGAGGAACTAGGAGATACCGATAACAAGGTTACTTTTGTAATTTATCGTCTGGTTTGTAGAATGTTTTTGGAAGGTGTGGAACCTGTGAAAAGAATTGGAATATGTTATGTACTTTCTAGAGTGACAAATGTATTTTATAATCATTATTATTTTAAGGATTAATTGCAAATATGCTAATACTAATTCGATGAACCAACTTCTTTTTCGAATGAAATAACCAAATAATACAGTTAATCGTCTACCCATTACCTCTCCCCCCCCTCCACCGCCGCCGCATCGCGCGGGGCCGCTGCTAGTATATATATATATATATATATATATATATATATATATATATATATATATATATATATATATATATATATATATATATATATATATATATATATATATTCTGGATTCGATAATAACTTCAATTTCGTTGACAACTGTGAATACATTTCATGACCAACTATTTCGTTACCGGTAAGAACGTCATTCCACGTAAGGTAATCAAATGTGACTTACGTCCGTAGAACGCAATTAAAACTCAATAATATAATGAAATACGACGCACATACGTGGAACATAATTTAATTGTGTTTTTTTTAACTTTTTTCATTTTTTGGTATTTATTTATTTGTTTGTTTTAATATTTTTAATATTTTTCTAGAAGCCCATTCGTTTTACCTATTTACTGATTTACGCATTCCAAGGTTGCATCGACCTAAAGCCATCAGCGATTAGACTTGCAAATTGGATGTGGAAGGACACGCAAGAATAATCTTGCAAATTTGGATACACTTGCAAAGAAAAAAGTAACCTATTGAACATGGGGTTCTTCTTTGACACCATTTTTGGATTTTATACATACAAAGGGCAGCTGTCCAAAAGCAATGCGACATGTCCAATTTTCATATACAAAGCCTTTGTAACAAAGGGCAGCTGTCGGCTGTCCAAAAGCAATGCGACCTTTCCAATTTTACCTCTTGATGCTAAGTTGTAAAATTCTGAAAAATCCCTCGTTAACATGTCCGATGCCTATTTTGCTTAACTTTTAAAGATATCAGCTTTCTTACATTATATATATATATATATATATATATATATATATATATATATATATATATATATATATATATATATATATATATATATATATATATATATATATATATGGGTGAGTTCAATGCAGAACCAAATTAAATCATCTAACTGCAGAACCATGTTCATCAATGAACATAAATCCCAAAAACCTAAAAACCACAATCGCTCATGGATCAATTGGATACCGAAGAAGATTATATGGTTGAACGTGGTTACTCCGAGCAGTAGCGGTTTATCAACATCAGACCGAAATTATATTGTAATCGTAATTCGATCTAATGCAGGTGTTGATGCAGGGTGAAGGTTTTGTGCGTAATCTGCAGTTATTTGTTTTACCCTGTAATCGTATGTTCATTAATGAACATACGAATACGATTACAGGTTTGATTTTGACTTTGGAAATAAAATATAGCGTATGTTCATTAATGAACATATGTTCATTAATGAACATACAATTACAGATTTGATTTTGACTTTGAAAATAAAATATGTACCGTTCAAATATTTGTTTTGTTGCACCTGTTCATGAATGCACATTATGTTTGATCTTAAACCCACTTTACAGATTAGCAATTGGAACCATCTTGTGACATCAATCAATTGTGAGATCACGGTTCGCTAATTCCAACTCAGTTCGTCAACACCGACTTCAACCTTGGAATGTGAAATAGCGATCTACTAAAATTGGCGATTTCAATAATTTATAGGTTAATTGTGAGTTCAATTAGTTCGCTAAGTATTTCCATATCGTATTCTTAGAGCACTTCTTCGACAGGAGAAAGAAGCGAGTTTTAGCGATTGTGGTTTTGGGGTTTTTGGGATTTATATTCATTGATGAACATGGTTCTGCAGTTAGGTGATTTAATTTGGTTCTGCATTGAACCCATATATATATATATATATATATATATATATATATATATATATATATATATATATATATATATATATATATATATATATATATATATATATATATACATATATATAGGGTCCGGATCCTGTGAGAACTTCAATTTTGGTGAGGACTGCAAGGACACTTCTCGTCCACTCATTTTCTTAAGGGCAATAACGTCAAACGTAATTATTGGATTTGACGTAATCCCATACGGCGCTCGTCCATGGAACGTAATAAGGACTCGAGTATATAATTACATGTTACTCACGTCCATACAACATAATTAACCGGGTTTTTTTTCGTTTTTTATTTTTTTAAATATTATTTTCAGTTTTTTTTCGTTTTTACGTTTTTTTCCAGTTTTTTTTGGTTTGTCGTTTAAAACTCGTTTTGGATTTTGGATCATAACTAATTTTGAATCTTGGATCATAAGTTTTGGATCATAAAACATATTTTGGTTTTAATATTTTTAGATCATGTATTTTTTTTTTGTTATTTGTTAAGTTTTGATTCATAAAATAATTAGTTTATAACAATTTGAATCATTAAAAATATTTTGGTTCTTAATATTTTTGGATCATGTATGTTTTTTTGCTATTTTGATGAGTTTTTTTACTTAAAAATATAAAAATGAATACATAAAAACATTTTTTTAAAATTTTGTTTTTTGCAAACTTAGTAATATAATGTCTACAATGATCCCTTAAATTTTCATAATTTTTGGAGAAATTTTTTTATTTTTTGATTTTTTATAAAAATAAAAAATAAAAAATATTTTTTTTTCAAATTTTCATGATGGTGTTTGTTTTGTAGAGAATTTAATTTTAAGAACTTTGGTTTTTCAAAATTTTTTTTACAAAGAAAAAAAAAGTTATGGCCCAAAAACTAAGTTGGTGGAATAAAAAAAACCCAGCAAACGAGATTGTGACAAATGTCGCAATGTGGGAGGGGTACTCGATTAGATTACTATATTACCTTCTGAATTTGTATTACCCATCCATTAGTTTTAATTATTAGACAACTAGCCCCCCCCCCCCCCACGCTTTTAAAATGTGTCAATTTTTTCACAATGAATCTTAGCCACTCAATTTTCAAGATTAGATGTCCAGATTTGTCCTCACAGTCCTCACCGAAATTGGAGTCCTCACTCGATCCTGATTATATATATATATATATATATATATATATATATATATATATATATATATATATATATATATATATATATATATATATATATATATATATATATATATATATATAGACACACACACACAAACATTTATTTACACACAAACCATTCTAAAAAAACCTCAATAATTTCCAAAATAACATCCCAAAAGAAATCCAAAGTCGCAAAAAAAAAAATTCCGCAATCAGAATCGTCACCGCGTCGTACATCCCACAAATAGAACGCCCATTTTCCCCCCTCCATAATTTCAATATCATTCGATGCCGCCTCAATTCCAATACCCGCAATCGCGGTTCAACCCCCTTTTCCCGACACCTAGCACGACTTTAACGGAACCACAACATTTGTACGTCGAGGATTCCGATTCGAGCGAGGAGGCCGTGCCGGAGACACTACCGGAGGAAGTAGAAGAATCCGCGCCCGAGGAAGTTCCGCTACAATGAAAATGTAGAAAGAAAACTGATGGTTCTGCTGCACCGATACCGTGGACCCAAGAAGAAGAAGAAGCTATGCTAGCTCGTGCGTGGTTGCCGTTTTCGAGGATCTTTAGGCCGGAAACGCTCAATGCAAAGCACATTTTCGGGAGACCATACACATTTTATTCCACAAAAAATTGGATCGGGAATTTTATCGTTCCAAGGATACGATGACGACAAAATTCTGAGTCGTCAATGGGCACATCGAAATTTAACGACTTATTCGCTAACTTTATGTACCAACGGGAATCGGGCGAAAGCGACCAATATATTTTTACAAAAGCACTTTCGATTTACCAAGCGAAAAACAAAGGCAAACCGTTTAGACATATGACTTTTTGGGAGGTTGTCCGATCGTATCCGAAATGGAATGGGGTCGGCACAGACTCGACACCGATACAAGGGTCGAAATGAAAGAATATACACGACGTTTCAGATGCACATATCGGGGCCAACGTCAACGAAAGGCCCGACGAGTTTAAAAGATCGATGGGCCGCAATCGGGCGAAGGCGAAAGGAAAGGCGACGTCTTCGAGTTCGGTCAACGACAACCGCATGGATGAAGTGAACGAAAAATTGATCAAATTTTTATGACCATTTCATGTCACATGAAATTCAACGAAGAGCAAACTTTGAAGAAAGACCGTGTCCGCAAGAACAAAGAACAAGCATTTGATCAAATTTTTACGACCATCTTTTGATTCAACGGACCAGCCATCTCACCGGCAATGCTTTCGAAGCTTAAGAAGGATATCATCACAAAATACAACTTCTAGTTTTTTAGTTTTTTAATTTTAGTTTTTAAGTTAATTTTTAGAATTTTTATTTATTTTAGTTCTAAGTTAATTTTTAAGTTTTTAATTTTAATTTTAATGCAATTTTAGTATGATGTTGATGTAACACCCAAAAAGTGATATCCAGTGCAAACCCAATCAAAAGAGCCTAAATGTTATTTTTGTCAATCTTCAAAAACTAACTTTATAATGGTAGCTTACAATTATTTTCCACCATCAAATTTATTTCTTTTACAATTACTCCTTTAAATTGATGTAAACAGAAAACAGCTAAAGATCTAGAAGGCCTCTTATGCCTGCTTTTAAATACAGTAAAACTTTTCGAAAGAAGGCTTTGTAATCATTATGCGCAAAATTTTACGTTATTTATATTACGTTTTAATAGTACATAAACAACATATAATATCTATACATAATGAACTCTACTTCTCATGGACTTCCATTGATATTCATAACCATTGTAATGTCATATTTAGTTCTAACGGAACATTAACACAATAAAAAAACAATAGACAAAATACAACTAAATATCGATGACGAGACAGCAATATTCTAATTAAACATGGGTATAAATCACGGCATAACACAAAAAAATGAGAACGCGACCATTATAAGGTTAATTAATTTGGCAAAATATTACAAAGTGGAATAGTAACAAGCCAACAATCCATATAGAACGTAGATAAAGATAAACATATAGGTCGGTTTCTTCTTTAAAGCTAAAGGAACTTTACTCTCACTTGTCCAACTAATTGCACCTCAAAATGGAATAAAAACGGTAGGAATTACTTCCAGGGAAGCTTTCTTAATTGCAGTGACTCCATGACTCTCAGTCATGTCAATATCTTTAGGATGCATTCCATTAGGAAGTTCCCAATTGAAGTGGTATAACAATCTAGCAAGAGTGAGCTCAATAGAGACCAAACCAAAAGCAATCCCAGGACAAATTCTCCTCCCAGCTCCAAACGGGACATATTCAGGGCTTGTACCGAAGAAATCATATGAAGTCTTCTCAAATCTCTCTGGTTTGAAGCTTTCTGGATCGTCCCAATACTCGGGATCTGTTCCACATGCAAGACCATTAACAACAACTTTCATTTTCGGCGGTATATCATATCCACCAATTTGACAGTGCTCTCTACATTCCCTTGGGAGTAATAGCGGAATAGTAATATGGAGCCTTAGAGTTTCTTTGATGATGTGTTTAAGGTAAACCAAATCCTGTAATTCACTTTCTAAGACTGTTTTCTTTCCCTTGAATACTTCTCTCACTTCTGCTTGTGCCTTCTTCATCACATCGGGGTTTCTCATCAACTCAGTCATCGCCCATTCAATTGTCACAACACTTGTATCGGTGCCTCCGATAAGCATATTCTGCAACCATTGATAGAAAATCAGATACTCAAGTTATTGTTTATTCAACTTATGTTACATTCAATATAGAATAGAAAAACAAAATACCAAACCAACATGTCGAATATTTCATGAGTCAACTATCACTGACAAAACTATCACTGACAACTTACTAAAATAATACTCTTCCTTTAAGAAGAGCAAAAAGAAAATAATACTAAATTCGATAGTGGAGTCATGTATCATATAATAATACTCTTCCTTTAAGAAGAGCAAAAAGAAAATAATACTAAATTCGATAGTGGAGTCATGTATCATATAATTATTAAGTAATGATAATAATTGATGGGAGTAGTGACGTACCAGAAAAATGGCCTTGATATTGTTGTCTGTGACCGGAAACCGCAGACCACCACGCTCTTTGATATTGAAAAGAACATCAACAAGATCATCTTCCGTTGGTCCAGTTGTTTGTCGTTTGATTCTTCGATCCTCAAATATTTCATTGAAGATTTTATCAAGTGTCTCGTGAATATGCGTCAAAGTCGATTTCATCCCGGAAATGACCGAAAGGAAACTTAACTTAGGAAACAGGTCTGCAACATAATACCCACTCGATAATGCCACCACTTTTTCCACCAATTCGATCAATACGTCTTGTTGTCTGCAATTATTCCCGAACAAACACTTGCAAACGACTGTATTATTCATATACATAACCCTTTGACGTATATGTACGGGCTTTCCAACGCTGGATTGTACGACTTCTGTGAAACGGTCGATCTCTTCCGCTCGAAAACCCATGAAGGATTGGACTTTTTTGACACTTAAAAGTTCCATGGTGACGATCTTCTTCATTTGTCGCCAGTAATCACTGTAACGACCAAAAGCTATGTCGATGCCCCCATACAACAGAATATCGGCAAGAAGTGCATATGGTCGGCTTGCAAGGGCGAGGTCGTTGGTTTTTAGAACTTCTTCAGCTAATTTAGGGGACGAGACGACGATCATGGAGATCTGGCCGAGTTGCAGGCTCATGATGGGGCCGTATTTCTTGGACAACGAGAGGAAAGCACGATGTGGCAGTGCTAAACCAATCTGATGGAGGTTTCCGATGATGGGTAGCGTTGGTGGGCCTGGTGGCAGGTTAAACTTGGAACCCTTGGGTTTTCTGATGAAGAGGAAGTAGATGGAGAGTATGAAAGAGGAGACAATGAGAACGATGGTCATATCGATGGCCATTGTTACTGAGGAACTGGGGAAGTGGTGTAGGAGAATAAGGGTAAGGTGCGCATATTTATGAACTCAAAAATGATTAACATGGAGTGGCGTTATGTTGACTTTTCAACCTAATTGTTAAATCAAAAATATAAGGCTAAACAATAAAGGGGTATTTCTTTTATTCGCACGTTATTTAGCATGGCAATGCGCTGAATCTATATTTCTATACAAGGTGGTTGTAAACTTGATATTTTATATCTTCGGATAATAATATTTTGATTTAGATTAAATATTATTTCACGCTTGCCAATAAAAAACGATGGCTAAGAGAAATGCCGCCTTACTTTGAAAATTATTGAGTAAAATAAGTAACAATTTTTTAGTATATCTCGAAATTGATATAAGAAGTGTGTATCTTTTTAATTTAGCGTTATTTCGGAAATTTACGGAACCTCGTATGTGGTTTTGAGGATAAAAATATAATTATAATGTTCAAAAAGATTTTATCAATATGTCTAAACATTGCTGTTGTGCGACTCGATATGCTTCCGGAGTGTTCTTCGGAAATCTTTCAGACACAGTGTCCCTTGAAATTTCTAAAACTTCTGCAAGATTTATTATATAAGAGCTTTTATATTCTTCTAATAAATCAAAAACTTTTTTTTTAATCATTAGATCAATACAAATGTAAAAAACAAATAATGAGATTAAGAGAGAGGATTAGTAGAATCCACGTATCTTATATAGATGGATAGGAAGATGAATTAGGAGGATTTACTAAGAATAAATAGAATTTTCCTTATTATTATATTATTATTATATTAAGATTTGTGGTTAACATAATAATAATAATAACAATATTATTATTATTATTATTATTATTATTATTATTATTATTATTAAACCATTCAAATAGTTGGTTAGAAAAATAATCAAAATACATGGGCAGTCTTGAGGGTTGCGATGTGTGCAACCGAGAGCCCATGTTGTTTAAGGGTTGAAATACTAATCTGTCGTTAATTCATTGTAATCCGTCATTAGTTGTCGTTAAGCATGAAAATGTTGTTAATCCCTTGCAAAATTTTGTCGCTAGTAGTTAACAAGTTTCCTTGGTTAATCTATTGTAAATTCAGTGACTAAAAATTTTGGGTCTTTCTTTTACTTTTCGTAATGAGTTTTGCTATCATATAAAAAAATTTTAAGGGCCATTTTTATTTTTCACACAGTTCCTTCAAAATAAACGAAACGTCCATGTCAAAATACTAATGTCAGTACTATAATAATAATAATAATAATAATAATAATAATAATAATAATATACCAATAATATATATATATATATATATATATATATATATATATATATATATATATATATATATATATATATATATATATAGTAACGTTAATAATAATCATATCAATTAACCAGAATATAAAAACGGCGACGACAATAATAATAATGATAATTCACTGTTTTTTCTAAGAAATTTTGAAAAAAAAAAACCCTTTTTCTAGAGATTTTCAAGGAAAAAAGGATAAAAAACGTGTAATCAGTTATTTTGATGAAAGTGAGGGGTCATAAATAGTGTTTTGGATGAAAGAAACTACTCTTAGTTGTTTCCTAATGATTCCAAGTCATTGGTAGAGAATTAGAACTAATTTGGAAGTTAAGGGTGGAATGGAGTCAAGGATTCCATGAATGAAACCCATGAGAATTGGTAAGTTAAAGTATGGACCAAATAAGGCATAAATGAAGTGAAAACATGTTCTTAATGTATTGGGAGACTAATTGAACCCGTTGGTGAAGTTTGATTAAGTTTGGGATTGAATGGAGCCAAGTATTGGACTCTATGAGCAAATTTTGGAGTTTTGGGTGACCTGGACACATTACACGACTGTGTAACAGTTTGTGAACGTGATAGGGATAACAAGGTAGCAACTTGAACGTGATCAGGGACTCGATTAACATTCAGACAAAGGCGAGTAACCTGGCCTTCCTCGATACAAATGATACTGTGTATAATAGTGTAAATATTATTTTTGTGTTGTGCAAAATACTTTGAGTATGCTTAAGTAATTCACGAGAAGCATATTTTCCTATGTGGCTCGATATTTGCCTAAGTAGCTTGTTGTATTGCTTATATAGCTTGAATGTTTGCATACATGACTTAATGCTTGCCTATGTGGCTAGATGAATTGCCTTAGTGGCTTGATAAATTGCATTGGTGGCTTGATGAATTGCCTAAGTGGCTTGTAAATGTTTACGTGATTTGATATTTGGTTGTGTGGCTTGATATTGTCTATATGGCTTGTTATCGCTTATGTAGCTTGATATCGCCGGTGCGGCTTGTTAAGGTTTAAGTGAATTTAATGTTACAATGTGTCATGGTAAATTGCTAGTGTAGCCGAATGTTATCGAATGATTTTATAGTGCATGTGTAGCTGAATGTTATGTAATAACTCGATAGTGTTGGTGTTCTCGGATATTGCGTTAGTAGTTAGATGATGCCGGTGAGGGTGGAAATTACTTATATGATGAGGTTAATTCCTATGTCATGAGGATAGCAATTACGAGGTGTGATTAGTGCTTACATGGCAAGATTAGAGACAATGTGATGAGGCTAGTGTTCACGTGGCATAGATAATGCATATGTGGCAAGTCTTGTGCCTATGTGGCGATGATGATGTGTAAGTGGTGTGTTTATGCAAATATGGAAGAGTTAATGCGTAGGTGGCCGGTTGATGTCTAAGTGACGCGAATGAGATTTATATAATCGTATATTGCTAGGGTGGTTGAATCATGCCTAGAAGGCTGGATATTGTCCATGTGATTAGATATTGTATGATGGGTTCCTTTAAGAGAGCAAGTGATAAGCATTGTACAATATGTTAATATAGGAATAATTATAAACTACACGGTTGGTGAGATAGATAGATGTAATTCCAACACTTGGTTTGATTGCTGTGTGACTAAGTTGGTTATTGGATTGGTTACTCACTGAGGTTTCGTAGCTCACAGTTATTAACCGGTTTTTTTGTAGGTAAAAAGTAAGTAGCGCCCGACTCGGATCGTGGGATCGATTCGTGAAGATATCTACTTGTAATCGCAGTTGATATAATGTACACCAATTAATGTAATGATTTTTCAAAAACTGTTTATGTATATATGTTATGAAAATGAATTTTTTTGGGTGTACTTTGTATGTGAACCGAACGTTACATTACATTCCTCAAAAATCCCTCGGAAAAGAGATTTCTTGGGAATCCTTTCGAAAAACTATTATTATTATTTATTACTACTACCATTATTATCATTAGTAGCAGCAGTATTATTGCCGACCATTCTAAAATAAATTATTTGATATCATTTTAATAATATTAGTATTTTCGTCCTCATCTTTATTTTTATTGCTTTTATTAATGTTATCATATTACTATTAACATTATTTATATTATTATTAATAACTTTATTATGAATATTAGTATGTGTATAATATGTATAAATTGGTGAAATAAATATATTTCAGTAGAGCAACATTCTACAATATATATGGGAAGAAAGACATTTTGTAAAGTTGGATTTGACGTGTGTTGAATAATAATAACATGAAGATCGAAACAAATATCCAAAGTGCCGAATGATTAATATTAAAATATAATCAAACATGTGAGAGTATACAAAGATCTTGCATAAAGCACATACACATCACATTGTGAGCTCTACCTAAAAAATAAATAATCATGACAATATATAAGTGGTCTAAAAATTAGGGCAAGGCCCAATAAACAAGCTTTAAGGTGGGCCTTCCAAGCTTGCCAAACATCACTACATGATAAACTGTATTTGTCCATTCCATTGGTTGGCAATCATAGAGTTTATTGAGATCAATTAGGATGCTGGAGATTGAGAATCTAGTGACGTTTCATTTCTTAATAATTAAGTAATGAACAGTTGATGTGACTATAGTAGATGAGCTGTGTAAAAATGATACGTTAAGTCCCTTCGTTACTAAGAAAAGCACAGATAGTGGATAATAAAAAGAAGATGCTGATCGCAAAAATAGTTGATTTTGATCGACTATAAATAAACGTAATGTTATTTAGAGAAGAGCATAAATCGCAAATTTCATTTCCAGATATGGAGATATATGTGAGGCTTCCAGGTTATCTACAGTTGCTGGTTAACAAGTTTTATATACGAAGTGTGTCAGATGACTGTAGTACGATAATGATGAAGGCTGAGGATGTATGTGAGCGTATCAGCAGAAATTGGGATCTAGTAACTGGATGGCATAATTTGGAAGAAGACATACGTGAACTAAAGCAGTATATAGATGTGAAAAATATACGTACAGATATATGTGTACATGCTAGAAACATAAGGTTTTATACGTGGTGTCGTATGTTTGCAGAATTAGAGTTTTATCCATTCCCGTACAAGAGAAGTACATGTATACGGGATGGACATATAATAACAACTCGTGAGAGTGCAGATGATATAGTGGTGTGGCGTAAGGGTATTCACATATGTAGTGAAGACTACCAACGTGTGTATCAGAGTAAGTTAGACGTAGCATATCATTGTATCATGTACTTGAAATCTGTTAGTATATGAAAATAATGAGTTGAGGAAATATTGCTAACCGACCAAGATGACTGTCTTGTTAGCATATGTGTGTTAGGTGTATATGTTTCATAAATGACTAAGTGAATACCTCTTAAGTAGGTAACCCGTAAGCAAGTAACCGTGGATAAACTGTGTCGGTAGCTGGTTGAATATATAGTTGATATTAGCTGTGCGGACGAATACATGAGTATTAAGTGGTGACAACCATGGATATGGTATCATATTGTGGGTGGAAATTTTGTAGTTGTATGTGGAGGCTGAGCTGATATGAGGATTCTTGGTGTCACATGGTTGGTTGTAGAGCTGTGCAGTCGTATGTGTGTTAACTGTTAAGCCTTTAAAGCGAAAAGATGTTTATTCTGTGGGGCCACTTATACTTGTAGTTGGGACCACTTATTACGTGGGGCTACTAGTATTGTGGTTGGGACCACTTATGCTATGGGGCTACTTGTACTTGTGGTTGGGACCACCTATTCCGTGGGGCCACTGGTAACTTGTAGTTGTGACCATTTATTCTGGGGGTTAATAGTACTTGTGGTTGTGACCACTTATTTAGTGGGGCCACATTTGGTAAGACCACATATGTGTTGTGGATCTTATGAGCAGTAATTGTGGTGGGACCACATACAAGTGTTGTGATGGCTTTATTGGCTGGCAGTTCTAACACACATACAGTAGGGGTTGTGATATGATGTGGTGAACATGTGACTATACGATGCATAACAAGTACCTTGCATCCATGATGTCAGTATTGTGAGTATATGAGATTACGTAACGAGTACTTTGTAGTCTCAATAGGTTGGCCTAGTTGATTAGAGGTGGTTAATGTGCCAGTATTGTGGTAATACCCTTTGGGTTTACTAATACAACCGTATTATGTTGAAATAAGGAATGACTGAGTGGAAGAATAAGCGTATGTCAACGCTGGAGATTCCGGGGACGGAATCTTATAAAGGGGGGAGAACTTGTAACGACCGTTTTTTTCAAAAAAAAAAAAAAACGTTGTGAATAGTAACTCCGACGTGAATAGTAACTCCGACGTGAATAGTAACTCCGGCGTGAATAGTACCGAGAAATGAAGTAAGCGCTTACCTCGTGATGACGTCGACGATGATGTCGTGATGACGTCGTGAATAGTGTTTTCAAGCCCTATAAATAGAGGCCTAACTTCTTCATTTCAACCCACAACAAACACCAAACAACCTTACGATATCGAGGAGTGTTCTGGTGAGAAAAATAGGTCGGGAGGAGTTAGGAGCGAGCGCTAGCTGGTAACGAGGTGCTCGGGAAGTGTTGGAAGAGCGGAACGGGAAACGTGCCAAACTTTTGCGAAAACGCTAATCTTAAGTGAGTAATCGCTATTGTATTTCTCTAGTAGTTTATAAGTATTAAACTATAATATGTAGAGGTTATACTATTCGTAATTCCAAAAATAATACCGAGTGATTTACTTACGAGGATGGTGTCTAGGCCGATTCTAGGCCGATTACTTGGGATCTGGTTGTTGGATTTTCCGAAAGGCTAAAATGCTGAAAGGATCCTGCCACCCCAACTAATCTTCTACCTGGCTATCCTTTACTTGATAAATCACGAGGTATCATGTTGGAAGGGTCTAGTGAAGCAACTATGGTATAGTTAAGGAGTAAAGAGTGATAAATGTCTTACGATGTTAACAGTTAAAGAGGGAATACGAAGCAGAGATAAACGCTGTAGTCGACTATAATTAGGTGAGTTTCTCACTACATTGTGTGGACGTTATATGTCCTTTACCGTATTTTTGTGTTCTTATAAGATGTTTATAAGATGTTGGTAAATAGTACCAAGTTGTGTGTATATTATTGATATATATCTTTTTGTTATAATTGTATGGGTTGGGTTATGGTGTGTGTGGGCTCGACGTACTGAGTAATATAGAGATACGAGCAAAAGACACTGAGCAGATACGCATGACTCGACGTACAGGGTATGCGCGGCTCTAAGTGCTGAGCAAGGGAATTAGATTTACTGAGCAGATACGTATAGGAGGTTATAATCCAATATACTGGGTAGAGCATAATATGTGACGTGTGGTTGTATTTTTCCTGTTAGGGGTAAAGTATGTGTAGCTGATATGCTGTGTAGTTGTTGGAACTCACTAAGCCGTGTGCTTATCCTTTCCCTTTTAAATTATCATTTCAGGTTATATAGGTGGAAATGACGGACAGGCATGACGGGTACACACTGATGCTGCTTAATTGGGGATTCATGCGGTGAATTGATGTTTAAAATGATTTCTAAATATCTTCAAAATGTTAATTATTGAATAAATTGATATTTATTTAAATGAAGATGTTTTATTAAAAACCGGGTGTTACAAGCACTGGCGGAACTGAAGATGATGACAACACGGGGTCTAGAAGCGAATCCTCGAATCTCCAAACGTCGGTAATCCCCAAAATGAGTCATGGGATAATGGTGTGATAAGAACCATGCTATAGAGGACATCCACAACCTCAAGCAACAAATAGTAACCCCGAAGATAAACATAAGCGTACACTCGTCAAGTAAACCCACTTCGGAATCGAAATCCGATCGTCTCATATACGTGAAAAACTCCCCCTCAACGTGTCACCAGTTTTCAAAAATTGTGATCATGAAATAATCCGCTAAAAATGAGAATACGCTCAAACGGGAAAAGTCAATAAAAACTCCCCCGTGACTTGAGTGTATCCGTCAATGCCAACAAATTCGGCAATTGCATTGAAAAGATAGTATGAATCATGGAGTTCAAAAAAAATTGTGTTCTTGTTCATCTTTGTTTAATCATCGTTCACCGAAATTTTTTATTTAAAGTGGGGGTTTGATTTGTTTAGAGTGGGGTCTGAAAGTTTACAAATGAGGTTCGGTTTTGTGTAAAAATATTCGGTTCATATAGGTTTTTGGTGTTTGGGTTCA
The DNA here is from genome assembly GCA_023525715.1 of Cichorium intybus. Classification (NCBI taxonomy): domain Eukaryota; kingdom Viridiplantae; phylum Streptophyta; class Magnoliopsida; order Asterales; family Asteraceae; genus Cichorium; species Cichorium intybus. Next base: position 84,008,569 of record CM042015.1, on the reverse strand, counting down.
GATGGGTTTGGGCTATTTTGGGTTCGGATGAGTTTTTACTGTTTTGGGTTTAGATGAGTTTTTGTTGGGCCTGAATCGATGTGGGCTGCAATTTGAAGGGAATGAAAGGTGTCCAATAAGTTTTAAAGATTTGATCTAACTTCTTAACGCTGTGTATTAGGTTGACCATACGAAGTCAACATATACCATCGCCTTCATCCGATTCCACATTCTACCATCCGTTCCCATCTTCATCTTCGTTATCTCTTCTTCTCCGTTTTTTCATTCGACAAGATATTAACCGAAGGTAATCAACCGTTTGTTTCATATTTCGTTTTCATCACCATCGGAACAAACCCTTCTTCCCAACGAAATCTGAATCACCTTTCATCATAAACGACGAAGGCAACATCATCCTTCACTTGATCCTTTTCCGATTCACATTCATCGAAGGAAATATGATTCTACAATTCAATAACGGATCTTACTACCTTCTCCATCGGTGAGTCCAACTTCTTTCCCATCGTCATTTCCCTTTTCTTTGACTGCGATACTCAGTGGAAAAATCCAATGACACCGATCATCAAAAGCAGTTCATCACCATTGTATCTGATTCAGATCAACTTTGGGTTCGGTGACTACAGCCGCTTCGGCATTTAAAGCTATCCATATCTGATTTCCTCAATCATAGGTGAGTACGACAAACATAATCAACCAATTTTTTTCTTTCGATTTGAAGATCTGAACAATTTGCGTCAAAGGATTATTCTTAAAGTCAAGAACACAATAAGCATTGATATCCATCAATAATTCCTTCATCTAGATGTCGATTGGATTTAGAACAGATGTGCCCAAATAAACGTGTACGATCGATTCATTTCTTCAACCATAGATCTCACAAGCATTTGTAAATAAAATAATGGAAATAATCAAACAGATTAATGAAGCATACATGTTGTATGAATGGATTCACAGATGTTGATATTGATAGAACAAAGGTTGTGATTAAGAATAACAGAAGATAGAAATAAAATGTGAAATTTTGGACTAACAAACATTTAGGGCAAAAATCATTACTCGTATCATGAATAAATGGACTAATTTGAGTTGACGGTGAATAGCAAACTGAACGTGAATAAGAATGAAACAAACAAGATGGTTGTATTTGGAAATAAGAGATATGGATCATCAACGAATATATGGGCGAATGAACAGTAAAATATGAGATCTGGAAATAAAAATGTGAACACAATCTATAAACAGTGAATGAATCACAACTTGGACTCAATCAACAAAACTCAGATTTGAAAAACCAAGAATAGGGCATGAATAATAATTTATGATCTAACCAAAAGACGAATATGATGAACATAGATGAAGAACATGATGAACAATAACCCAAAAAAATATGATTCCAAAAATTCATGAGAGGCACACCAACAATCCTTGAAACTTGATACAATCTTAAAAAGTTGTCAAATCGAGATCATTCCCTTGAAATAATCGCTAGATCTTCAAAGTACTATTCTAATACCAATTGTAAAGTCGGATTTGACGTGTGCGGAATAATAATAACGTGAAGATCGAAATAAATATCCAAAGCGCCGAATGATTAATATTAAAATATAATCAAACATGTGAGAGTGTACAAATATCTTGCATAAAGCACCTACACCTCACATTGTGAGCTCTACCTAAAAAGGAAATAACCATGACAATATATAGGGAGGCTACAAATTAGGGCAAGGCCCAATAAACAAGATTTAAGGTGGGCCTTCCAAGCTTGTCAAACATCACTCCATGGAGGGCCTTTGTACACAACATAAATGACATCTAAACCTCGAAAAATGAAAAAGTGAACTCTGTCTCTTCAATATCCCTTATAAATATATAGAAAAATTCCGAAGAATTTCCTACACATTTCAAAATTTGTCATTACTTCGTTGGAAATCTATAGGAATCTGAGGGATTTCTTAGAACCATAATTAAAATTTCATTTTTTTAAGGGTCGTATGTGGTTTTTTCGCTTCGTATTTTGTATAACTTCATATACATGAATTGTTTTTATTTCATCAACTTATATATGATATACTCATATGTACATATGTGTGCACCATCAGAACCCATCACTCAAAACATTCTTTTATCATTCTATATCATATATATCTATATATATATATATATATATATATATATATATATATATATATATATATATATATATATATATATATATATATATATATGTGTGTGTGTGTGTGTGTGTATACAAATATCCACATACAACAAAGTGCAAATACATACATATACATATGCACACATACATATGAATACACATATGCACATACATATACATGTATAGAAAGAGAAACATGTTTTGAGCAATTGATTCCAATGGTGCAAACATATATATGCATGTGTATATCATGTATAAGTTGGTAAAATAAAAGTAAGCCATGTATATGAAGTTGTACAAATGTAGAACATAAAAATAATGTTTGAACATCAAAAAATGAAAAACAATTCCTACATAAAAATAATGTTTGAACATCAAGGTTAGACCTGAATCGTTTTAACTTCTTCTGAGAAGTCCACTAATATTTTCTGCTTTTCTTGTAGTCTCGGCTACTTTTCTTTCACCTTGAATATCAATCAAGGTGAGCACCCAATTCCTTTTTCTGACCACATTAGCTACTAATGCTCATCATGTGGATTTTCTGCTATTCGTCCCCTTTTTGGCTCTCATACAACGGAGCCTTGCGAAAGGGCTGGTCCATTTCCTAGAGCTTCGCGCCATAAATGTCTTCTAAGAAGATTCACAATTAATACTTCTTATACGTCAGAAGTCGGAAACAGTTAGGTTATATATGTATAATAACAACTATATACACCTAACTATACATCATGTCTACTATCTCAGGGTTTAAGTCTAGGAATCTACTTTATAGACACCTAGTTTGTGACACCCCATTTCTACTGTTTGCAAATACTATGGTTTTTCGTATAAATACTTGAATACAAAAATACGGTTTAACAAAAACCGATTAGTTACATATTTAAAACTGTGGGTGTTACAAATCCATACCAAACTAACCATAGTAAGCAAGAAAAGGATTAAACCTTGCGTCCAAAATAGGAGCTATATGGGCTCCACTCCAGCTAAACTTCATCCAATTATAACTTAGCATTTAACCTGGAATACATAGCATAAAAATAGAATACGTAAGACAAAAATTGTCTCGTGAGTTACATGAGGTTTAGACTCAAACCTTTAACTTCTTTACCAACTTATACAAAACTTATAACATAAACTTCTGTCAAATCTTTATATAAATATCATACTATGATTTTTACTTCTCGAAATCGTTTCATAACATTCTTTATAAAATAACATCTTCCAAAGTTTCAAGATATTACCATACCACTATTTCTTAATTTTTTTCAAAGCCATTTTATATCATTCTTTGCATAATTACATTCTTTCAAAACTTTACAATAGAATCATAGTACAACTCTTAACTTTTCAAGAAAATCATTCTTTGACATACTTTATGAATATAACATTGTTTTTACTTTCTTTGACTGGTTTTATAAGCTTGCTGGATTTTTATACTTAGGGCTTTAATCACTATAAGTGATACCCCAAGTCTCTATGGCTAGAAAGAACGGATCAATCCTTACCATAGAAGTGCTGAGGCGATCTACTTCGCGATGGGGCTTGTCCCCAGTAGACCCCTTACCTAACCCGGGAAGGTTGGAACATAGTTCCCTTACTAACGCTGCTTGCTACAATTACCAGTCATACAAAACATTTTTCTGCTTGTTTGAACATTACTTACATACATATAACTTGTGGCTAAACGCCAAACTTTATTACTTTCTATCTTTACGGCTATATGCCAAATTTATAACTTTAATTTCACATACTAAACCATATGTTTAAAACATGTCTATATAACATTTTAGGCTTAATGCCAAATCATACTTTCCAAACATTTTGTGGCTATATGCCCTTTCATACTAGAAAACATTTACAATTTGTAATCGAAACATACTTCTTAAACATATTATGGCTATATGCCTATCCATGCTTTCAAACATGTATTCAAAATATATATACCTTCATATAATTGGTTCATAGACCAAAACATAATTTCACATAATGGGTGCATAGACCAAAACATAGCTTCAATTATAGCATTAAACTTTCACCAATAAGTTAGAAATAAAACTCTTGCATATAATTTCATATATAAGATTTTATAAGAAATCTTGTAAATACTTACTTGCCATGTACCCCAGAATGGGTAAAAATACTGCATGTACTCACCTGATACGTAAAAGTAGGTCGCACACACAAGCACGTGATACTCAAGAACTCTTCTTCTTTCCCGAACCTACATTCCACATGGGACTGCTTAGAACGAATTAACGTTTACATTTATTACTTATAATTATATAAGTATACATGTATTTTCCCGATACTCGACACGTACCGTGTTCCACTATACCCTCTCTTTACTTTAGAAATACATCATTAAGGTTATTAATTATCTTTAATAAGTTTGTAAAGGTCCCGACATTCGTTACCAAATTCTAAACCCACAACCAAGGTTAAAACCACAAAAAGAAAGGTTTGACAGCAATGCTGATTTTTTGTCCCATAACCGGATTTGCAACAGATGACCAAGGAAAACTCAGATATTAAACTTAATAAAAATCATGTTGAAACTAGACCCAATGATAAGGTCACAGGGCCTGACCTCAGGTCATTTTCATTTTCCATTTGCAAATGAAAAATCCACCATGTCACCACAGATTACAAAAACAGTTACATGACCTACCCTCAAAGATATTAACCAAAAATGATAATCAGAAGGCCCTGGGTTCTGAAATTCGGTGTGAACAAACTAGACACATATACGGAACTTTTCCCACTGGCCTTGCCCTTAAATGATTCTCCTACTATCAGTTCTGAATTTTACAAATCAGAAGTCACTGCACAGTGCACCCCTGGACCAGTCAGTGAAGATTGCAACTTTCACATAACTTAAGGTCCGCGTTAGTCCAAGAGCTTCTGGATGAAGAAACTAGACTCAGTTACCATTCTAGGGATATAGAGATCATCCAGAATGGACACTCACATGATTTTATACGAATTATTAAAAAACATAACCAAAACAGTAGAAACAAAAACATAGCTCAATGGTAAGCATTACCTACAGTTCAGCGAATTAAAACCACTGCAGAATTCAGTACACTACACCAATGAAGATCTCCACCGTTCAGATTTAAGAACTATGTGTTAGGAAGCTACGGTCCAAATTTCATGATGATCCAACGGTTAACGAAGGTGTACTACATTTCTTTCCATGACTGCACACATGATGACGAAAATTAAGTTCTTATTTCCTTGATTCCATTCCACCCTTCTAATTCCCACATACCAATTGGAATCATTAAGAACAATTATATGTGGTTCCTTTCATCCAAAACATCAATTATAACCCATCAATTTCATTGAATTCATAGGTTGAACAAAACCCCAATTTCTAGGGTTCTTGAGCAAAATCATCATTTTTCTTAAATTCTACAACATCCTTTGAGAGATGTGTATTTAAATGATGTTTGAGCATGACTTGATGGAGATGAACTTCTGGAAACATTCCATAAACTTCATACCTCGAATTTTCAGATTTCACACGAAGAAGATGATGAATAGTAGGAGTTCTTACCTTGTTTTCTTAGGAATCTTCAATTCCTCCTTAAATTTCTTGTAGAACTTCTTAGTTTCTTTCTTCTTCCCGTATCTTCTTGCTCTCTCTCGATTCTTCTATGGATTTTCTGAAGATATGAGTGATAAATCACTCTTTTATGTTTATTTATTTTTATAAAATCTTTACATTTTTAGTCCTTAGGCTTGCATTCCTTAGGCTTTTGACACTAACACTTATTTTGACCACTTGGAACTATAATTCTTACATTTTTATTCCTAAATCATAAATAAAGTTTATAGTAATTTCCACATTGGTCAAATGACCAATTTACCCTTTATGTGAAAAATGACTAAATTACCCTTTCAATCATAATTTCTCATAAAAATGCACATAAAGCTTTAAATCACACAAAAACTTATTTTACATATTTATTTTATAAATTTGGGTCGTTACAACTACCTCCCCCTTATTGGGATTCCGTCCTCGGAATCATCGTAACATTACCAAATTAAGGAAATAACTTCCCTTTTCTTTTCACATGTTCTCCGCCAAAGTTGGTACCTAATAGGTACTTTCTTTTTACCAATACATGAACATATTCTTTATTATTTTATCTTTTAATCTTTCATTCTTTGGTTGCTTTTGACTCTTTAATCAACTCTTAACAATTCCTGCTTTCAATCCTTTACAGAGGATTAACATAATCTCTTTAAAACATTATATATCTTCCCAGTTAACCAAAATATCACTTTGATAATTTTACTTTCTTGTCCTTATAATATTCATAATGCTTATAAGAAAAATACATTACTTTTATTAAATGACCAAAATACCCCTTTCGGTCATTTTATCTGTTTTCTCATCCTTTTAGTCTTTCATTCATATTTTATACTCTACATTCTAATTACTTTCCTTTCTACCTCATTTCATTTATATACAATCTCTAGTAAACTTATCTTATAGAATAGTTTCATGCTTCAATACTTTTTATCATAAATAGCAATCTACTTTATAATTCTTCTCATATCTTTACTAAAACATGTGAGAATTTTACTCATAGCATTGTTTATTTATAAGGATTCCCAATACCATTAAACATAATTATATATGTTTCGTATTTATGCAGTTTTATAGATACATAAAATCTTTTCTTTGTATAAATTTTGTCCCTTAATGGACATTTCACTTGAACATAACTTCTTCTTTCTTTTTTTAGAGGTTTTACAACTTCTTATCTTTATATAATTGTTCTTTAGATCATTTAAACTTCACTTTATTATTCTTTACATCTATTAACAATTCTCGACTTATTACCACATATAAGGAATACATTCCTTTTTGTTTTATTTCACATACTTACTAACTTTCATACTGTTATTATTTTCTATTCCATATTCTACATGTATTTATTCGTACATGTTTTGAATCTTTTTACCCTCTCATCATATTATTTGTCAATGATCCAAATTCTGAATTTACATTTTCACATTCCTCTTAATCATTTCTTGTACATTACATGTACTACTTTCCTTACATATCCCGTATCATTCTATACTTATTTTACCTTTTTATAATATTACCATCCTGTGGTGTAATTAGGTTTCACAATTATATCTGTTAATTTCTTGATTTCAAATATAAATTTTCAATTTCTTGTCCCACCTTAGACTTTTATAAATAAATACTATCTCTTGATTACTACTTAGCTTCTCGACCTTACCATGCAGATTCTTTGTTGTTTCCAATTCATTCCATCTAGTATTTCATTATTCTAATCTCAATTTCAATACACTTCATACATGTTCCAACTTTTTTTTTTTTTTTTTATTCTCAGTTTGACTCTTATAAAAGTCAAAGCTGTCAAAAATTTATTTACCAACCTTGTATACTTTTAGTCATAACATGATTCTAACTTGACATTATGATATAACTCATTGTCTCAAATAACTTCTTAATACATACATACAAGTTCTTAATGTATGTTTTATATACTTGATTCTCTTTTGGTATAAGAATTCAAACTAATACTTTAGTCGATTTCCGTTCCGTGACAATTTCTTGTCATAACCTTCAATTACCATTACTTCTTATTACTCTTTACTTGTTATAGCTAGCGCTAAAACAACAATTTTTTTTCTTGTTTTTACATCTTTTACCATTTCTGTCATGTGTTATAAGTCTACATACCTAACACATTTTGCTATTCTTTCATTTAAATTCCACTTATTTACACTATATATTTCTTTATATCATTTTATATCTCATATAAAACTTACTTCTTATGTATCTTTAGGTGATACACAATTGTCATTTATTTTCTCGTCATCTTTCATTCTTTTGGATTTCGAGGTAATTTACCCAATACATCATTACTCTTTTGCTTCATACTTTATAGTATTTTAATTAGAATACTTATTTCATAACCACTTTTATACTTTTTACACATTATTTATACATACATCGTATAACTTTCTCATGCTTTTATATTTATAAGCACGTATAAATATGTTTACACTTCTCTGTATTTCATGTTTACTAGTCATGTACTGACCATTTCTCACAATCTTGGAAGACTTTTAGTCATATAATATTTCATATTTCCAAACTCCATTTCATGATACTTCATACTTTAAATTTTTTTTTTTAAATTCTTATCTGCATGTACTAAATCTGGTACCTCTTATCTTAATATTTTATTTGTCCTGGGACAACTTTAATATTTTTCTTTTAAGAATAAATTATCCACTTTTACAATTCAAACTGTTTTTCCCATGCTTGTTGAGTAAGTATGCTCTACTTTCAAGCTTTAGTTTTATTAACTTTTGTCTTTGGCTAAATTCTAACTTTTGTTATAAAGAAGTTCCTTGAAGACAACCAAGAATCTTCTTAATCACCTTTCATGTTGTGATGCCTCGCATAACCTACAAATGGTTACAATTATTAAGTAATATTCTTTGTGGATATTAATCCACATTTACTTATCGTGCCGTTACTTTTATTCGGGTACATCATATGCATGCATCTTTATGTGAATACCACTCCTTTTACAGGCCGATTTACGCCAACAACTTCCAAGTCTATATGTAAATATAGTATTCGACTTACCACCTCAATATGGTTTTCATATGCTTATGCTGTAATAAACAAGGCATATTATCCTTGCTTTACTTGAATTTTTTTTCCTTTTCGACTATGCACAACGAGGTTATCGGGCTTTTGTACCGATCGTTCCTCATTCTTCATCTTCATTTACTCTTCACTTATCTTGCTGCTTGTCACTTTACGTGACTCACCACTAAGTTCACAATTTGTTCACTTGTCCAATATTTAGACAATTTTGTTTTTATAGAGGTTTATATATTATTAATATATCTTGCTCTCGTATGGGTAATATGTACCCATGTTTCTTCTCCATATCGCTTTTATTCATACCTCCTCTCGCCTCTGCAGGCACATACTTTAATATTTTTCAATCCGTTTAGAATATTAATTATCACATTATTTCTTTTACTTTACCATACTAAGTGGTATATATCCACTACATTAACTTTTAATACTTACAACTTTACTGGTTGTTATTACATAGGCATATAATTCCTATGTTTTATTTATTACTTTCTTTAAAACTTTACCCACCAGAATACCATTATTCCTTTGTGATTCCACCAGTCTCAATACATATCTTGTGATTATGATAATACGGGCCCATATTACCATAATCACCTATACATATTGATTCTGCCGTTACCACAAGGTTTCATGGGACACTGGTTCCTTTAACATATTAACACCATTATAAGTACACGATTATAAGTACACGATTATAAGTACACGATAATCACTACTAAAATCTTACCACATTATAAACATAGTCTTTAATAAATTTAGACGGTTATGGAAAATATCATATAATTTTCCTAACGGTCAAATCTTTGCTCACTTTAAAAGTTAGCTCAACACTTCTTAGTGTTATATATCTACATATTTTACATAATGCATAATGTCTTAATCATTTAAGACATCATATAACATACTTTCATAAACTAACATTTTTATAGCATAAGTTTAAGCCTAGGAGTGGAACAAGCAAATCCTAATTCGCTTAAACTATGGCTCTGATACCAACTTGTGACACCCCATTTCTACTGTTTGCAAATACTATGGTTTTTCGTATAAATACTTGAATACAAAAATACGGTTTAACAAAAACCGATTAGTTACATATTTAAAACTGTGGGTGTTACAAATCCATACCAAACTAACCATAGTAAGCAAGAAAAGGATTAAACCTTGCGTCCAAAATAGGAGCTATATGGGCTCCACTCCAGCTAAACTTCATCCAATTATAACTTAGCATTTAACCTGGAATACATAGCATAAAAATAGAATACGTAAGACAAAAATTGTCTCGTGAGTTACATGAGGTTTAGACTCAAACCTTTAACTTCTTTACCAACTTATACAAAACTTATAACATAAACTTCTGTCAAATCTTTATATAAATATCATACTATGATTTTTACTTCTCGAAATCGTTTCATAACATTCTTTATAAAATAACATCTTCCAAAGTTTCAAGATATTACCATACCACTATTTCTTAATTTTTTTCAAAGCCATTTTATATCATTCTTTGCATAATTACATTCTTTCAAAACTTTACAATAGAATCATAGTACAACTCTTAACTTTTCAAGAAAATCATTCTTTGACATACTTTATGAATATAACATTGTTCTTACTTTCTTTGACTGGTTTTATAAGCTTGCTGGATTTTTATACTTAGGGCTTTAATCACTATAAGTGATACCCCAAGTCTCTATGGCTAGAAAGAACGGATCAATCCTTACCATAGAAGTGCTGAGGCGATCTACTTCGCGATGGGGCTTGTCCCCAGTAGACCCCTTACCTAACCCGGGAAGGTTGGAACATAGTTCCCTTACTAACGCTGCTTGCTACAATTACCAGTCATACAAAACATTTTTCTGCTTGTTTGAACATTACTTACATACATATAACTTGTGGCTAAACGCCAAACTTTATTACTTTCTATCTTTACGGCTATATGCCAAATTTATAACTTTAATTTCACATACTAAACCATATGTTTAAAACATGTCTATATAACATTTTAGGCTTAATGCCAAATCATACTTTCCAAACATTTTGTGGCTATATGCCCTTTCATACTAGAAAACATTTACAATTTGTAATCGAAACATACTTCTTAAACATATTATGGCTATATGCCTATCCATGCTTTCAAACATGTATTCAAAATATATATACCTTCATATAATTGGTTCATAGACCAAAACATAATTTCACATAATGGGTGCATAGACCAAAACATAGCTTCAATTATAGCATTAAACTTTCACCAATAAGTTAGAAATAAAACTCTTGCATATAATTTCATATATAAGATTTTATAAGAAATCTTGTAAATACTTACTTGCCATGTACCCCAGAATGGGTAAAAATACTGCATGTACTCACCTGATACGTAAAAGTAGGTCGCACACACAAGCACGTGATACTCAAGAACTCTTCTTCTTTCCCGAACCTACATTCCACATGGGACTGCTTAGAACGAATTAACGTTTACATTTATTACTTATAATTATATAAGTATACATGTATTTTCCCGATACTCGACACGTACCGTGTTCCACTATACCCTCTCTTTACTTTAGAAATACATCATTAAGGTTATTAATTATCTTTAATAAGTTTGTAAAGGTCCCGACATTCGTTACCAAATTCTAAACCCACAACCAAGGTTAAAACCACAAAAAGAAAGGTTTGACAGCAATGCTGATTTTTTGTCCCATAACCGGATTTGCAACAGATGACCAAGGAAAACTCAGATATTAAACTTAATAAAAATCATGTTGAAACTAGACCCAATGATAAGGTCACAGGGCCTGACCTCAGGTCATTTTCATTTTCCATTTGCAAATGAAAAATCCACCATGTCACCACAGATTACAAAAACAGTTACATGACCTACCCTCAAAGATATTAACCAAAAATGATAATCAGAAGGCCCTGGGTTCTGAAATTCGGTGTGAACAAACTAGACACATATACGGAACTTTTCCCACTGGCCTTGCCCTTAAATGATTCTCCTACTATCAGTTCTGAATTTTACAAATCAGAAGTCACTGCACAGTGCACCCCTGGACCAGTCAGTGAAGATTGCAACTTTCACATAACTTAAGGTCCGCGTTAGTCCAAGAGCTTCTGGATGAAGAAACTAGACTCAGTTACCATTCTAGGGATATAGAGATCATCCAGAATGGACACTCACATGATTTTATACGAATTATTAAAAAACATAACCAAAACAGTAGAAACAAAAACATAGCTCAATGGTAAGCATTACCTACAGTTCAGCGAATTAAAACCACTGCAGAATTCAGTACACTACACCAATGAAGATCTCCACCGTTCAGATTTAAGAACTATGTGTTAGGAAGCTACGGTCCAAATTTCATGATGATCCAACGGTTAACGAAGGTGTACTACATTTCTTTCCATGACTGCACACATGATGACGAAAATTAAGTTCTTATTTCCTTGATTCCATTCCACCCTTCTAATTCCCACATACCAATTGGAATCATTAAGAACAATTATATGTGGTTCCTTTCATCCAAAACATCAATTATAACCCATCAATTTCATTGAATTCATAGGTTGAACAAAACCCCAATTTCTAGGGTTCTTGAGCAAAATCATCATTTTTCTTAAATTCTACAACATCCTTTGAGAGATGTGTATTTAAATGATGTTTGAGCATGACTTGATGGAGATGAACTTCTGGAAACATTCCATAAACTTCATACCTCGAATTTTCAGATTTCACACGAAGAAGATGATGAATAGTAGGAGTTCTTACCTTGTTTTCTTAGGAATCTTCAATTCCTCCTTAAATTTCTTGTAGAACTTCTTAGTTTCTTTCTTCTTCCCGTATCTTCTTGCTCTCTCTCGATTCTTCTATGGATTTTCTGAAGATATGAGTGATAAATCACTCTTTTATGTTTATTTATTTTTATAAAATCTTTACATTTTTAGTCCTTAGGCTTGCATTCCTTAGGCTTTTGACACTAACACTTATTTTGACCACTTGGAACTATAATTCTTACATTTTTAGTCCTAAATCATAAATACAGTTTATAGTAATTTCCACATTGGTCAAATGACCAATTTACCCTTTATGTGAAAAATGACTAAATTACCCTTTCAATCATAATTTCTCATAAAAATGCACATAAAGCTTTAAATCACACAAAAACTTATTTTACATATTTATTTTATAAATTTGGGTCGTTACATAGTTCACTTAAACCTCGGCTCTGATACTAACTTGTAACACCCGGCTTTTAAACAAAAACACCCCTGAAAATTTTTCATTTAAAACCAAGGTTTCAATACATAAAACCATAACAAAGGGGTATTTTAATAAAAACGGGTACAAGTGTATCAAGGAGTATACAAAGATAGTAACCTCCTTATAAGCCGGGCTGCTACTGACAGCATCTACAAGTCCACTTCTTGAGACACGGACTTTATCCTTACCCTTATCAGGGTTATGCTAACATGCAGGGACATTTAACAAACGGTATGAGCTACAAAGCTCAGTGAGTAATCATATCTGCAAATAACGTGTACAATAAATACATCCATATATAATTCTTTATATATGATACATATATCGATCATTTCATCTGTCAATATCAAATCCCGTTTTATAGCCTTTTCTGGCCAAACGTGTATATCTGTCTGGATATCGGACCCAGACTGCTAGCCTTACCGGCTAATCATATGTATCTCAGGATTTCATATCCTACTGCATAGCCTTACCGGCCGAATCGTGATATCATGTGATTTTCAAATCACATCCGATAATTGTACACTTTGTCATATCCAGTCTGTTATTTGCATACCATTCAAATCAATTCTGTATCACTTCTGTCCCATCTTTCTTAGTCATACCTGACTATACCATATATCATGACTATATAAGTCGTATCATTTGTCATGGCTATACAAGCTGCACCAAAACATTTCCAGCGTATGAATCATAGCCCGAAGGCCGCACCAGTTTAGGTTCAGCAACCCGAAGTCATAGCCATAAGGCCGCACCGTCTCTATATAATAATATCATAGCCATATAGGCCGCACCAGTTGGATATAACATCCAGAATCATAGCCGTATAGGCCGCACCAGAATATCATACAATACAAAATCAAATATGGCTCACGGGTTAGCCCGATGTTGCCTTGGCTCACGGGTTAGCCCGATGTTGCCTAGACTCACGGCTTATCCGGTCTTGTCTATATAAGTTTGACTCATCAAAATAAACTATGGCTCACGGGTTAGCCCACTGTTGCGTAGACTCACGGCTTATCCGGTCTTGTCTATATAAGTTTATATAGATATATTGACTCACAGCTCCGTTCTTGTCTATAACAGACTCACGGCTTATCTGGTCTTGTCATATCATAGTGTATATATATATGTATTGACTCACAGCTCCGTTCTTGTCATCGCAATGACTCACGGCTTATCTGATCTTGTCTTTTACATATATTTTTACACTTGTCGTTTTCGTCCCTCGAAGCTGTTTCAACCTGTAACAATTCAATCATCATATATCACATATGATATCAGTGAGATTACTCACCTGGATGCTAGCTGCATTTAAATCCCAGTTGTTTCTTGCCTTTGCGTGCACCACAACCATTTTGTCCCATACCTATTTATCCATTTCATATCAAATGATAATAGGTTAATAATCATTTCAGTTGACTCTAATACATAAGAGTCCAATATAATGCAACTATAAACAATCCCTAAATGATAAACTTTCCATTTATCATCTTTTCACAAGTTTTACTATTCACCGAGGCATTCGTATCGATCTACAGTGCCCTCGAGGAGTCGAAAACTCAATTTAATAATTTTCCCAAACTTTTCAGACCATAATGAGCCTACGGTTCAAGTTTGAGCTAAAACGGACAAGCCAAACAAAAGTTAGCATTTTTGATCCCCTGCCTGCCCCTACTTGGAGGCGCACTGCGCCTAGGACAGGGCGCACTGCGCCTGGGCGCACCCCGCCTGGCGCCAGTGCAGGTCTCCTGGCCAGTCGCGATTTGTGCACTCTAGCACGCAGTTTTGGCCCATTAAGTCCTCAATCCAGTCCTTAATCGTTTGGGGTTTGTTTCTAGGCTAAAACCTTATATTAAAACAAGGTTTTCAACCATTCCAAACAACTCAATCAATCAAAATGAAGAATTAGGGTTCTTAGTTCCAAACCCCAAACCTTCAAATTCATCACAAATAGCAATCTACTTCCATTTTCTTGAATTAAGTCCTTTTAGCATGACTTAATGGAAGCATTAAACCATTTAAACTACATAATCATAACTGAAATTTACAAATTTCAGTTTCTATAAAACCAAATCAAGAACACTTCAAGAACTTGGTTAAAATCAAGTTTACTAACCTTGATTAACATAGGAATCACCAATTCCAAGCTATGATTCCAATTCCTTACTTCAATTCCATGATTTCCTGCAGAAATCGCATCTTCCTTGCTCCTCCCGTTGCTGCACAAATGGCTAGTCAAAGAGATAGTCAACTCTCTTATTTATACATCCAATTTTTACATTTTTAATCCTAAAGTTCATTTTCTTGAACTTTGACCACAACAATCAAGTTTTATGACAATAAAACTTTCATTTCTTACATTTTTGCCACAACCAACAATATTTTACGGAATTGGTCCTTCACATGGTCAAATGACCAAAATACCCTTTTGTGATCAAACGACCAAAATCAGTTTTTTTATAACATTTTATGTCCACAACTCAAAATATTATTTCAAACTAAATTCTTTTCTGTCTAAATGACCAAATTACCCTTCCAAGGTAAAATGACCATTTTACCCCTTTTTATTATATTTACCTAAAAAGAGTGTCTTGGCGTTACAAATTCTCCCCTCCTTCAAAAGATTTCGTCCCCGAAATCATACAAGGAGTTGAGGGTATGTCTCCCTTGATTAGCTTTCGGTCTTCCGCATCGTGTCGGAATCTCAATGGTATTGCCTACGCACTTAACCATACTAGTCTTCTTATCTCGTGGTTATATCACCACTCGCATATCATTCCTCCGGTTGTCCCGGGCACCTTTATCACTTATCCACCTCATTTCAACATGAGGGATTCGTTGGAATTCATCAATTCATATTCTTCTGCAACATTTAGGATATACGTAGAGATCCATTAAACAAGGACCTAACTTTCTTTTCTTCCAAAACAAATCTTTTAACCTTTTCAAAGGATTACTTTCATACAACCATATTCCTTTACCTGGAATCTCAAAGATTTATATTCAGTGATCCACATACCACTTTTACAATTTCTTAACCATTCTTCAAATTCGGTCGTACTCAGCAAGTCTTCTCTTCAGTTTGTGCAAGAATCTAGGATCTAGCCAACGGCTTTATCACATCTTCAATCCAATAAATCGGAGGATAACACGGTATTCCATACCATACTTCATGTGAATCATCAAACTACTAGCATGTAGACTGCTATTTCTTACAAATTCTTTCAAAAATAGACGATCTTCTCATCTTCTACTAGAGTCTGCTGTGCTATTTTCAAGCACATCTTCTAAAGTCTGCATCATTTGGTCACTTTGTTCATCAATATACGGTACTTGCAAAGACTTTATTGCAAAGTCTATAACAATGTTGTCCCATTTCTTTTCTGGGACCAACAACGGGTAAATTTCTTCGCATGTATCTAATGGTTTGACTTTACTTTGCGTACAAGTCAAATACTTTTCATATGCTTTTCAATATCTTTCTTCAGTCCCGACCACCAATACATAGGTTTTATCGCCCTATTCAATCTGGTATTGCTCCGGGTATACTGCATATCTAGTATAAAATGCATCTTTTCAAGATGATTTTAATGTTTCACTTTGCTTTGGAATTCACATTCACAACCACCATGGGTTTTGAATCATTGTGCTTTTCCAATTAACTTCTTCTAATATCAAATCATTAATTCATTTTTCACATTTTCAGACTTGCACACATCTTTCTGTGCTACCCGAAACAACTCAGGTAATCAAGTCGCCACACTCACGCATGTGGTTGTATCTTTCAAAAGATACTCTTTCTAATTCAAGGCATCTATAATCACATCCGCCTCTCCGAGATGGTACAAGATTTCATAACCGAAATCTTTAAGTAACCCATCTATCTTTGCTATCTCATATTCAGCTGTTTTTTGATCAATGTAGTACATCAAACTTTTATGATCCTTACAAACAATAAGCTTTACACCATATAGATAGTGTTTCCAAAGCTTCATACCAAAATCATAGTTGCTACTGCAACATCATGCATCTATAGTCAAATCTGGATGCATTTATTTAATCCAATTTATCTTCTCCGCTTAGCATCAATGCTAACGTCAGAGTTTCACACAAGGTTTATTCCAAACCTTTACAAGATACCTGTGGTCTTTCTTCCCACTCAAACTTTATGCTTTTATTAGTCAACCTTAGTCAACTGGACAGCAATCAAGGAGCAGCTTTCTACAACTCTCCTAAATTAACCCGCCAATCCAAGGAAACTACTAATTTCAGTCAATTTCCAAGGCGGTTTCTATTTTATCACTTCATCCTTTTCCACTGGATCTACTTTATCATCTCTGGCATTATTAACATGCCTAAAGAATATAAAGCTTCTTTTAGCCAAATTTTCATACTTGAAGAATTTTACATATCACTTTACTCAGCGAAATAACTCCAATATCTGGTATAAACGTACCTCATATTCGATCTGGTTTCGAGAATATCAGATTCTCAGTAGTCAATGAAAACATGCATCAACTTGTCTTTCTTCTTTTCAAACAAGATAGGGCTCCACACAATGACACATACGGTCATAAGAGACCCTACTACAAAAATTTCTTCTAGTTATTTTCCAACTCTGCCATCTCTACTAGAGGTGGCAAAAGCTGACACGACACGACAACCCGACACGAACTCGACATGAAATAAACGGGTTTTGGTAAGAGATTTCAACCCGTTTAATTAAACGGGTTGACACGACACGACACGAAAATTAAACGGGTAAGGTCAGGGTTGAAACTTTCAACTCGAATATGACTCGAAAATGACCCGTTTATTTATATGCAAGTTTTTCTAATACTTATGTAAACTGGACTGGTCAAAAACTAATATCATATTTAAAAGAAAACTTATGGTTGACGTGTTTTATAACGTGGGAGTCGCTTTGCCACCTATTCATGAATTCATTTTCACGTTTTTCCTTTTTCACTCATACTCCACAGTCTTACTCGACATCTCCCTCCTCTTCACAACCTCGTCATTTTGTCTCCCCGACTCCTAATCCTTTCACGTTGCTCTCTAAACTTGGTGTGAATATTCTCCTTAACTTCCACTCTTAGTTTTTCATGTTTTCCTTTTCGCCTCCTAAAATCCTACTCTTTCAACCCACTTAGTGTTTAAACTCAAAAAGTGACATGATATATTCACAAGGTCTAAACCCCAAACCCGAAACTCGACAAGGAATCGACACGAAAATAAGCGGGTTGACACGACACGACACGATAATTAAACAGGTTGGGTTAGGGTCGAGCACTTTCAACCCGTTTAATGTTTTGACACGACACGAAATCGACACGACACGACACGTTTGCTAGGTCTAATCTCTACAGATGCAAATCAATACAGAGCCCGTATACCAAAAACGGCTCCCAAAATCAGTTTAATCATAAACTCTTCTCGCCAATCTGGCAGAAATCTTGGAAGTTCTTTTCAAAAGAAACATCCGAGAATTTATTTAAAGTAGTACACTACTATCACTACTTTATTTAACTTGGCCAATACCATGTATGCCAATTACAACATCATTCTTTCACTAACTCTTTTCCGAGTTTAAGCAAAGAAAATAACCGGTATTCTCAACAACGGTCATTTATCATGGATTTTCATCCGTTTCATTTATGTTTTAAGAACCATAATGTTCTCGTTTCTACAATTCATGTTAGCATAATTCATTGCTAACCAATTCATACGCACAATTGCTTCAGATTCACTGGTAGCCATCGGCTTCAGATTTATAGGGAAAAATGGTCCCGTAAATCCTAGGCAAACTACCTTCCGGTGTTCAATATCTAGAACATATTTGCTATCTGCTATAGCCACTTTCAAAATTTCATCCATAATCATTGATGAAATATTCAGACAAGACATCAGTGTCATCGATCCAAAGCATAGCTTCCTGGATCACATATAACATACACGTGTTATATTCAAAACCATTCTATCGGAGATCATATCAGTCTCCTCACGAGCTTCTTCCACAGTCTGCTGGAATGCTCATAATACCATTGGTCCTTTTCAACCGTTCATTTCTTCTTTCTTTTCTCCCCGTTATTTCTTGGGTTCACCACCCATTGCTCCACATTTAACATGTGAGTATTTCATAAGAAAGTGATCTATATTTCCACACTGGAAACACTTCCGTCCCATACAACAAACTCGAGCAATATGCTCTCATTTTCTGTAATTTCATCTTGTCAACGGTAGAGTCTCAACTCTAAAATGTTCTAAGTGCTTTTCCTGCACTTCTTACATTACATCATCTTTTCGTTTTGGTCTCTTCCCTTCAAGGCTAGACCTGAATCGTTTTAACTTCTTCTGAGAAGTCCACTAATATTTTCTGCTTTTCTTGTAGTCTCGGCTACTTTTCTTTCACCTTGAATATCAGTCAAGGTGAGCACCCAATTCCTTTTTCTGACCACATCAGCTACTAATGCTCATCATGTGGATTTTCTGCTATTCGTCCCCTTTTTGGCTCTCATACAACGGAGCCTTGCGAAAGGGCTGGTCCATTTCCTAGAGCTTCGCGCCATAAATGTCTTCCAAGAAGATTCACAATTCATACTTCTTATACGTCAGAAGTCGGAAACAGTTAGGTTATATATATGTATAATAACAACTATATACACCTAACTATACATCATGTCTACTATCTTAGGGTTTAAGTCCATGACTCTACTCTATAGACACCTAGTTCACTTAAACCTCGGCTCTGATACCAACTTGTAACACCCGACTTTTAAACAAAAACACCCCTGAAAATTTTTCATTTAAAACCAAGGTTTCAATACATAAAACCATAACAAAGGGGTATTTTAATAAAAACGGGTACAAGTGTATCAAGGAGTATACAAAGATAGTAACCTCCTTATAATCCGGGCTGCTACTGACAGCATCTACAAGTCCACTTCTTGAGACACGGACTTTATCCTTACCCTTATCAGGGTTATGCTAACCTACAGGGACATTTAACAAACGGTATGAGCTACAAAGCTCAGTGAGTAATCATATCTGCAAATAACGTGTACAATAAATACATCCATATATAATTCTTTATATATGATACATATATCGATCATTTCATCTGTCAATATCAAATCCCGTTTTATAGCCTTTTCTGGCCAAACGTGTATATCTGTCTGGATATCGGACCCAGACTGCTAGCCTTACCGGCTAATCATATGTATCTCAGGATTTCATATCCTACTGCATAGCCTTACCGGCCGAATCGTGATATCATGTGATTTTCAAATCACATCCGATAATTGTACACTTTGTCATATCCAGTCTGTTATTTGCATACCATTCAAATCAATTCTGTATCACTTCTGTCCCATCTTTCTTAGTCATACCTGACTATACCATATATCATGACTATATAAGTCGTATCATTTGTCATGGCTATACAAGCCGCACCAAAACATTTCCAGCGTATGAATCATAGCCCAAAGGCCGCACCAGTTTAGGTTCAGCAACCCGAAGTCATAGCCATAAGGCCGCACCGTCTCTATATAATAATATCATAGCCATATAGGCCGCACCAGTTGGATATAACATCCAGAATCATAGCCGTATAGGCCGCACCAGAATATCATACAATACAAAATCAAATATGGCTCACGGGTTAGCCCGCTGTTGCCTTGGCTCACGGGTTAGCCCGCTGTTGCCTAGACTCACGGCTTATCCGGTCTTGTCTATATAAGTTTGACTCATCAAAATAAACTATGGCTCACGGGTTAGCCCGCTGTTGCCTAGACTCACGGCTTATCCGGTCTTGTCTATATAAGTTTATATAGATATATTGACTCACAGCTCCGTTCTTGTCTATAACAGACTCACGGCTTATCTGGTCTTGTCATATCATAGTGTATATATATATGTATTGACTCATAGCTCCGTTCTTGTCATCGCAATGACTCACGGCTTATCTGATCTTGTCTTTTACATATATTTTTACACTTGTCGTTTTCGTCCCTCGAAGCTGTTTCAACCTGTAACAATTCAATCATCATATATCACATATGATATCAGTGAGATTACTCACCTAAATGCTAGCTGCATTTAAATCCCGGTTGTTTCTTGCCTTTGCGTGCACCACAACCATTTTGTCCCATACCTATTTATCCATTTCATATCAAATGATAATAGGTTAATAATCATTTCAGTTGACTCTAATACATAAGAGTCCAATATAATGCAACTATAAACAATCCCTAAATGATAAACTTTCCATTTATCATCTTTTCACAAGTTTTACTATTCACCGAGTCATTCGTATCGATCTACAGTGCCCTCGAGGAGTCGAAAACTCAATTTAATAATTTTCCCAAACTTTTCAGACAATAATGAGCCTACGGTTCAAGTTTGAGCTAAAACGGACAAGCCAAACAAAAGTTAGCATTTTTGATCCCCTGCCTGGCCCCTGCTTGGAGGCGCACTGCGCCTAGGACAGGGCGCACTGCGCCTGGGCGCACCCCGCCTGGCTCCTGGGCGCACTGCGCCTGGCGCCAGTGCAGGTCTCCTGGCCAGTCGCGATTTGTGCACTGTAGCACGCAGTTTTGGCCCATTAAGTCCTCAATCCAGTCCTTAATCGTTTGGGGTTTGTTTCTAGGCTAAAACCTTATATTAAAACAAGGTTTTCAACCATTCCAAACAACTCAATCAATTAAAATGAAGAATTAGGGTTCTTAGTTCCAAAACCCCAAAACTTCAAATTCATCACAAATAGCAATCTACTTCCATTTTCTTGAATTAAGTCCTTTTAGCATGACTTAATGGAAGCATTAAACCATTTAAACTACATAATCATAACTGAAATTTACAAATTTCAGTTTCTATAAAACCAAATCAAGAACACTTCAAGAACTTGGTTAAAATCAAGTTTACTAACCTTGATTAACATAGGAATCACCAATTCCAAGCTATGATTCCAATTCCTTACTTCAATTCCATGATTTCCTACAGAAATCGCATCTTCCTTGCTCCTCCCGTTGCTTCACAAATGGCTAGTCAAAGAGAGAGTCAACTCTCTTATTTATACATCCAATTTTTTCATTTTTAGTCCTAAAGTTCATTTTCTTGAACTTTGACCACAACAATCAAGTTTTATGACAATAAAACTTTCATTTCTTACATTTTTGCCACAACCAACAATATTTTACGGAATTGGTCCTTCACATGGTCAAATGACCAAAATACCCTTTTGTGATCAAACGACCAAAATCAGTTTTTTTATAACATTTTAAGTCCACAACTCAAAATATTATTTCAAACTAAATTCTTTTCTGTCCAAATGACCAAATTACCCTTCCAAGGTAAAATGACCATTTTACCCCTTTTTATTATATTTACATAAAAAGAGTGTCTTGGCGTTACAATTCATAATGAAGTTGTACAATATGGAATGAAAAAATAATGTTTGAACCTCGAAAAATAAAAATCAAAATTCTAGTCCTATGAAATCCCTTGAAAGTGTGTAGGTAGTTTATGAGGGATTTCCCACGCATTGCATAAGTTGGTAGTAATCCATTGGAAATGTGTAGGAAATTCTAAGCGACTTCCTAGGACAAAAGTTTGTTTTTCGAGGTTCAAACGATGTCTTTTCAACCCATATTTGGTACAACTTCGTTATATATGAAATACATTTATTTCACCAACTTATAAGTATCTAACACATACGTACGTGCATGTGCACCAACAAAGCCATTACCGAAACAAAATTCTTTTATCTATCTTTATGAGTGTGTGTACATATATATATATATATATATATATATATATATATATATATATATATATATATATATATATATATATATATATATATATATATATAGATATATACACACACACACACACACACACACCTCTGTGTATGTTTGTCTGTGTATACACACACATAAATATATGTAACAACCTAATTTTTTTATCGATTAAAACAATGAAACTAAATATATACTTTGTTTAATTAAATAAATTACAAAAGTCTTAACTAAAAATTATATATATATATATATATATATATATATATATATATATATATATATATATATATATATATATAAAATCTATCAGATGAAACTAGTTTCCTTGTTTGTTATTTGTAAGATGTTGAATGCTCAAAGTAATCAGAGTAGGGGTGGATCCAGAAAGGGATCTCCTCGAGGATTTCGAGTTATTTTTCAGGAATCGATGCACAGAACGGGGGATGAAGAACCTCCAGAAGGCCCTAGAAAATTGACCCTTGATCGATCTCGGGTTGTTGTTGACTAGCAACAAGGAGAAAATGAAAATAACATAGGAGGAAAAGAATAAGAAGCTGAGACATCCTTGGGGAACAAGGAGTAGTGCACTTATAAAGCTTTTCTGGGTTGTAAGCCAATGGAAAATGAAAATAATTAGCTTACACATATGGAAAAAATATTTCAGACCAATAAAACCACAAACTTATGTTAGATATGAGCTTAAATCTTAAATTACAATTCCACGCACTTAGTGACACTATGAGCTATACTTTGCGACACGATCTTATGACCGACTTAAGTTAGATATGAGTTTAATGAGTTCATTCCTGAAAACACCCCAAAACCTTTGGAACAGGGAGAGGATCAAACCAGTGCAATTGAAGCCTAATTAGAGGAAGGATTGCAAAGAATTCAAGAAAGGAATTTGCTGTAGATCTTGTAAGGTAAGAATTTCATACTTCCTATGTTCTAAGTCATAATCTCCACTAGAAATTTGTTAGCTAAATGTGAACTTTAATCAAGTTTTCAAATGGAGAATTATGGAGGAATTTCTTGAGAGTGTATGAAAACAGGCTTAATCTTGAAACCATAACACTAAATGTAGTGTAATTGTTATCCCTGGCACATTGAATTGCCCATGAAAGGGACCTGGTTAAGGTCTAAAAACAGGTTAAGACCTTACATGAAGAACATGACTGCATCCTTAACGGCGCTAAGTTTAGTGATAGCAACACTATGCGTCGTGAACTTGGCCAAGATCGCATGACGACGATTGATAGTGTCGTGACCTATAGACCTCAGCGGCGCTAACCAAAACAAAAGGTCTAAAAGCCATAATACTCATCGGATCTTGATGAAGTAGGTTTTGTGGGTCCTTTAAGAGTATGTGAGACCATGTGAAATGATTTTGTCAAGTATTAAGTACTTATGTGCACGTAATTGTCGTTACAACGTTGATTTTAGAGCTATTATACTTTCATGGCTTCCATCCGAGTATTCCTACCCTATTGTTAGCTCATAATACAAGATGAGTAACTGTTCTCACATTGTTATACTTGTGGTGTGGCTCTATTTTGGTGTTGAAGCCTTCGTGGTTGTGTTGCTAATTCATTGTTAGGGGTGTGGTGAACTTAATTATCGAGACCAGGGGGTTGAGGAGGGGACGAGAACTTATGGCTATGATTCTATGTGGTGATGGAATGGTGGTGGAAATGGTAGAGTTGTACCGTTAAACATTATGGTTGTAACTATCTCCCTTTCTTTTGTATGATGTGATGATTATAGTTATTCACTAAGCTCTTGTAGCTTATTGTTGTTGTTACTAACTTTATAGGACCTAGTAATATTGCGAAGGAAAAGGATATGGTTGGACCATAGGTATAGATTCATATAGCTTTGGATTGTGTAGTTTTGATGTATCAGTAGCGCTTGACTTGGAAACTTTGTATGTATATGTTATGTTCCTTTTGATACAGCTTTGTAGCATTGTATCTGGATCTAGTACACCATGGCATTATCTTTTGAATAGATAAGTATATGTTTTATCGTGAAAAAACATGAAGCATCAGATATTCTTCTCTTAATATCAAACATAATGATTGTTATTTAAGAACCTAATTTTAATAACAACATGACCATGCATTGGTGGTGGGGTAAAACAAAGCAGAAAATATGTTGTATTGGCAGCATTGTTTAAAGAATTTAACATGACATTGTACACTGAAGCCATGAGGGTAATAGTCTCAGACGAAATCAACAAATTCGTATACGGTGCATTTAAATCATTGTGTCTATATTTTCTTTGTATATTAAAACTAATATTTTAGTAATAGTACATAAAAAATCAGTTATAAAATAAAATAGAACCTTGATCTATTACCATATATTTTGTTCAATTATAAACTTGTAATATTTTACATGTTAAATTTTAAAGATAAATACATTTTAATGATTATTTTAAATTAACTTATGTGCATATTAATTCCCCATTATAATATGTTAGAGTGGACCCATGCAAATTGACCCGCTAACCGCGAATCTGATTATGACCGACGAACTTGATTATGAACCTCAAACCCGATCGTAACCCACGGACTTGATTATGAAACCCGATCGTAACACACGGACTTGATTATAAACCTCAAACCCGATCGTGACTCACGACCCACAAACTCATGTCACTAAATGTGTTAAGCGAGTCGTGTTCGTGTTTGACAGATACAGGATTGAAGAATGTGACACAAATACTTATACAAATCATGTCCATAATAATATCTTTTTTTAATGTCAAAATAAATAATTAATAAATAAATAATAAGTGGTTGATACAATAATAATATAAAGGTTATGCTTCAAATAATATTTAGTAAATAATAATAAATCATAACAAAGTTTTCATATAAAATGTTCTAACTATAACTCCAACATGTTTCTTAGAGTGCTACAAATTTTATATGGAAAGAAAAGTATTTTTGTCATGAATTTAGTCAAAATAAATTACTATTATTAGTTTTCAGTTTGATTCGTATATTTTGATTTATATCAACTAGATTATTTATACTAAAAAAAATTTATGAAAATTAAAAACGATTACTTTAATTAATTTAAACATATATTCGTCAAATATTCCTTATGAGAACTCAAGTATGAATGTATGATGTCTATGATAACTAATTTTTCAATAGATTTTGTTATTGTATTGATGTCATATTAAAGAATATAACAATTGAAAAGTTATTTTATTTTAAAATAAGAATACATAATAATTAATTAGAAGAAAAAAAGGTTATTGACATGCGGGATTGATGGCTAGGGGTATATGTATAAATTGGACGTATTACCATGTTAAATAACACGTGGGAGTACTCAATTTTATGGCCTTCTGAATTTGATTAAAAAGTTAGGTTGACAAGTCAAAGTAACGCTGCTTCCAAGTTAATCATTAGGGGTTCATAAATATCCGGAGCTTACCCGTCTTTCTAATACACCATTGAGTAAGTAACAATGGCCATCGATATGACCATCGTGCTCATTGTCTCCTCTTTCATTCTCTCCATCTACTTCCTCTTCATCAGAAAACCCAAGGGTTCCAAGTTTAACCTGCCACCAGGCCCACCAACGCTACCCATCATCGGAAACCTCCATCAGATTGGTTTAGCACTGCCACATCGTGCTTTCCTCTCGTTGTCCAAGAAATACGGCCCCATCATGAGCCTGCAACTCGGCCAGATCTCCATGATCGTCGTCTCGTCCCCTAAATTAGCTGAAGAAGTTCTAAAAACCAACGACCTTGCCCTTGCAAGCCGCCCATATGCACTTCTTGCCGATATTCTGTTGTATGGAGGCATCGACATAGCTTTTGGTCGTTATAGTGATTACTGGCGACAAATGAAGAAGATCGTCACCATGGAACTCTTAAGTGTCAAAAAAGTCCAATCCTTCATGGGTTTTCGAGCGGAAGAGATCGACCGTTTCACAGAAGTCGTACAATCCAGCGTTGGAAAGCCCGTACATATACGTCAAAGGGTTATGTATATGAATAATACAGTCGTGTGCAAGTGTTTGTTCGGGAATAATTGCAGACAACAAGACGTATTGATCGAATTGGTGGAACAAGTGGTGGCATTATCGAGTGGGTATTATGTTGCAGACCTGTTTCCTAAGTTAAGTTTCCTTTCCGTCATTTCTGGGATGAAATCCACGTTGACGCATATTCACGAGACACTTGATAAAATCTTCAATGAAATATTTGAGGATCGTAGAATCAAAAGACAAACAACTGGACCAACGGAAGATGATCTTGTTGATGTTCTTTTCAACATCAAAGAGCGTGGTGGTCTTCGGTTCCCCGTTACAGACAACAATATTAAAGCCATCTTTCTGGTTTGTCCATACTCTGCTTATGTTGTTATTATATACCATGACTTTATAATTGCATTATTTATAGACTCAACTACCTATTTTATTCTTATTTTTTTAACTTTTCTGATAATTAGCATACTTTTTTAGTAAGTGGTCACTGATAGTTCAATCAATAATGTTCATGATGTTGCCTACGTATTTTGTTTTTCCAATTTAGGAAGGTTATTACAAATTGAATTTTGACTATCTTATTTTCTAATCGTGTTAATTAAATAATTTTTTATGACCGCAGAACATGCTTATCGGAGGCACGGATACAAGTGTTGTGACAATTGAATGGGCAATGACAGAGTTGATGAGAAACCCCGATGTGATGAAGAAGGCACAAGCAGAAGTGAGAGAAGTATTCAAGGGAAAGAAAACAGTCTTAGAGAGTGAATTGCACGATCTCGTTTACCTTAAACACATTATCAAAGAAACTCTAAGGCTCCATATTACTATTCCACTATTACTCCCAAGGGAATGTAGAGAGCACTGTCAAATCGGCGGATATGATATACCGCCGAAAATGAAAGTTGTTGTCAATGGTCTTGCATGTGGAACTGATCCTGAGTATTGGGATGATCCAGAAAGCTTCAAACCAGAGAGATTTGAGAAGACTTCGTATGATTTCTTCGGTACAAGCCCAGAGTATGTCCCGTTTGGATCAGGGAGGAGAATTTGTCCTGGGATTGCTTTTGGTTTGGTCTCTATTGAGCTCACTCTTGCTAGATTGTTATACCACTTCAATTGGGAACTTCCTAATGGAATGCATCCTAAGGATATTGACATGACTGAGAGCCATGGAGTCACTGCGATTAAGAAAGCTTCCTTGGAGGTAATCCCAACAATTTTTATCCCGTTTTGATGAGGAATTGGTTACAACAAATAAGACTATAAGTTCTTTAGCTTTGATGAACAACTCGACCAACATTTATCTTTATCTACGTTCAATGTGCGTTGTTAGTTTGTTACTATTGCAATTTGTAATTCTTTAGCGAAACATTAGGTTTTAGATTGATGGCAATGATGGATCAACATAAATAATCCCTAAAGTTTTATGTGTTATGTTGTGATTTATACCCATCTTTTGAAGGATACAAACAAATACTATGTCTCCAAAACGTGTCATAGATATTGGATGGATTTCCTCTCTTGTTTCTATATTTAGTAAATGTTCCATTGCAACTAAATATGACACTACATTGGTTATAAATAATAACAGAAGTCCATGAGAAGTGTAGTTCATTGTTAGAGATTATTGTTGTTTATGTATGCATTAAAATGAAAGAAAACTAAAGCAAAATTTTGGTCCTATTGATTTCATGGAGAATAAAATATATCCAAAGCTTCCATTCTGAAAATTGTACTGTATTGATTTCATAAAATTGTTGAACATAATGATAAAGAACATCAATATATTTATATCAAACCAGAAAGGGTTAACTCCAGACATCTACAAACAACAAACAACCCCACACCCATTGTGTGAGGTAAATCGTCTACTAGCAGTTAGCATCTTGCTTAGATTAGTGAACTGAATGGTTAGAAGTAGATCACGTCCCTAACACTATGTTCTTAAGTTTTTTAATTAATGAAATGGAATGGGTAGGGAAGCAAGGGAATGGAAGGGAAGTAAGTGGAAGGGAAATATATATAAAAGTACTTGTGTTCTTGAGTTAGAAGGGGAATGGAAGGGGAAAGTAAATTTACCTTAATGCTGCTGGAATTGATGGAGACGAAGGTAAATGGTTAAGGGTAATTTTGTCAAAATGCTACTTTTTCCCACTTCCCTTCCTAACTCGCCCAAAAGTGGGCAGATGAAATTCACCCCATTTTTACATCCACTTCCTTTCCTTTCCATTCCATCCCCTCCCACCTCTAAAAAAATATCAGGAACATGTCTCACCTATGATTACATTGTCAATACTTCCATTCCAGTTGTTAATTGAACTCAAGAACATAGCGTAAGAGGAGGGAATCTGCATGCGGGGAAAACCCCCACACTTTCATTGTTAACCCTCAAACATCGAAATTTGTTTTATCTCAAACCTCAAACATGTTATCTTGGGAGCCAATTCGGCCAACTAACTCTTGATGCAAGAACACAATAATATTAATGAAAAAATAAGATACCTTTTGAAGTTTTAACTTTTTTGGTTTTCGTCAATTATAAGAAGAATGTGTAAAACGAAATAATGTTGACAGTCGAAAATGGTTGTTAGTTACCATTTTAAGTTACTTTTTGGCATGAAGCTCAAGATTAATGTATTCTTTTTTAGAACTACAAAAGATATATTTAGAAATCTAGCAGGAAGCTAGACTAGAGAACCACCCGCATTAAAAAGAAAGAAGAGTAGGATTTTCCATCCAACCTATCTCGTTCGGTTTAAACCTCCTACTCCAAACTAAAACCAAAGATACGATTGAGCTACAATCTAGTAAAACAAGATCACCTTTGTTTATTTAACTTTACGAAACTACTAGTTGCTCCTATACAACCAAATAACGTCCAATTAGTAAGGAAAAATCATCCAAGTAACAAGCCTCGAAATCGGCAAACCCTACCATCTTGCTAACTTGTTCCAAATCTCTCTGGATTAGTCACAATAAACGAATAGATGATTCAAAGATTCCATTCCAACTCGCGAATTGGGCATAAGATAAAATGGATATCGACACCTCTATTAACAAGTTTATCTCTTGATGTGAGTTCACTTAACGCCAAATGCTAACCAAGAATATTAACTTTGATGGGTATCAAAGTGTTCTGATTAGTAGAAGTAAAATCAATAACCAAGAAATTCTCATCAATAAAACTCCTACTCGAGGCTATTGTAAAATTACCATAACCCACCAAGGCTAACCACTACTCGTGTATATCAGAAAGAACCACCATGGATAAGAGGTTGCTCAGAACAGCCCATTATTCACCTTTGGCCCCACCACATGGTAGTCAACGCCAAGAACCTACCCAACCATTTTGGTATATCTTGTCCTTAATCGAAATTGACTTGTTTAACTCCAAAGCATAATTACACGAACATTTATCTTTTAAAGGAACATCCCATGTCCATATATCATCCTGAAACAATCATAAACACCCGTCTCCAAGGTATTTAGTTAGGTAACACATTTTAATTAATGTAACTCATAAATCAAGGGTGTTGCTAGTGGCTTCTTTATAAGAAAACCACTTTGACTTTTGATAAAAAAAACCACTTTAATTTCTTAAAAAAATTATGATGTCAAATTAAACATAATAAACACCAATAGAGGTAAGTGACAACTAACTCCTTAGCATGAATACCGTAGAGATAGCGGAGAGAGTCGCACCAAAAGATAAGAGCAAGGAAGGAAGTATCAAGGATCTACATTTTAGAATTTCGTTAATAACTTGAAGTCTTCGTTTTCTTCCTTATTTTATTAATACTATGCTCTGCATGCTTCTTGTTTGCTCATTGTTGACACCATGATTCCATTCGCCTCACTTCGTATCTTCATTTCCTAACTGGCACCTCGAGGTTAAAACTACGTTATTTAATCCACTACACTCGGATCTCATCCAACACGGTTCATACAAATTGTATTCCATCATCATCCAACACGAGTACCTACAAATAGTAAAGGCACTAGCAGCAAGATTCCAATACTTTAAGATCGATCAAATACCAAAGGAGGAAAATACTGAAGCGAATGCATTGGATAATCTTGGATCAGCCTCAAGGATCCCTCCTGACACGAAGATCTCGATAATCCACATAACTACTCCAGCCATTGAAAGACAGGAAGAAGTTCAGGATATCGAAGATGCAGATCCTACATCCCAGTTCGAATCCGGAGCAACACCTCAACCAAAATCCTAGATATCACCAATCAAGGATTACATCCAAAACGTAATCATCTCGGATGACGAGCCTAATCCAAAGGCCTTCAGGTTAAGGAACTCTCGCTTCCATATATTTGAAAATATTCTTTTTAGAAAATCTTTGGCAGGTCCTTACTTAATATGCCTAGAGAATGCTGAAGCCCAGAGGATCCTCATGGAGATCCCTTAAGGCGACTGCGGATCCCACTCAGGGGCAGATCCTTATTCTCTAAAACATTAAGAACCTGATACTCATACAATGAGAAAGGATGCGGAAAAATGCATTCATAAGTGTGACGCATGTCAGAGGCACAGCAACATCATTCACCAACCGGTGGAACCCATGCATCCCATTTTGTCTCCTTAGCCATTTATGAAATGGGGCATGGATATAGTCAGGAAAGTACCAAGAGCAACTGGGGACAAGGTCTTCATTTTGGCAATGACCGATTACTTCTCCAAATGGATAGAGGCAGAAGACTTTGTTCAAGTTAGATATAAAGAAGTGGTATCCTTCATTAAGCGCAACATCCTGACAGGATTCGGGATCCCCTAGGAGATAATATGTGACAACGGATCCTAATTCATCAGCAATAGGACTCAGGATTTTTGTATGAGATGGGGAATCAAGTTAGTCACTTCAGCCCCCATGCATCCACAAGCCAACAGTAGGCAGAATCCAATAACAAAATTATCATCAACAATCTTAAAAAACGCTTGAAGGATAAAAAAGGAAGATGGGTTGAAGAACTACCCATGTATCTATGGGCAGATAGGACAACTGCGAGAGGGGAAATAGGGAAAACCCCTTACTCTTTAGTGTTTGGTTTAGAAGCCGTTATTCCTCCTGAAGTGATCATCCCTACGGTAAGAATCGCGCTCTTTTCACCAGAATAAAACAACTAGATACTGACTGAGGATCTCAACACGACCTATGAAATACAGGATCTTGCCAAGATCCAGATAGCCTCCTACCAGCAAAGGATAGCAGCATCCTACAATAGGAATATCATAATAAGGAGATTCCAAGTAGGTGGCATGTTTCTACAAAAATTCTTCCAAAACACAAAGGATCCCAGCACCGAGAAGCTGGCTCCCAAGTGGGAAGGCCCATACCTCATTGACTTTGAAGCTGGTAAAGGGGCTATTAGCTAGCTACCTTGGAAGGATAGATCTTGCCAAGATCTTGGAATGAGTACATCTCAATATCTACCTCAGGTAAGAGCATTACGAAACCAATAGTGAACCAAAGGTACAAGATCCTTCGCCACACCTTTTGATCCTCGTATATGCTTACTTTCAAAACATAGATACTAACTTAAGCATCAGAGGGGCATCGACTAAGTCGACGCCCACCTCTCACGATTTTCCTGTTTTGTAGACTAGAAGACTGAGATCCTGTTAAGGATCCTCCTCAGAATATGCGACAAGATCCCACCAAGGATTCTCCTCAAAGATCTTTGCTAAGATCTTCAACGTAGAGCCTGATCACCTCTCCTTCGTTTAGGGTGACTTGATCCCCTCTACGGTTTAAGGATCTTCGTCCTTCATAAGAATCGGGTCTTGACACCCCTCCTGGAGCGCATGTTATCTAGTGGTGGATATAAGGCAAGCGTACCAATATGTTGAAAGGTGTATTGACAATCTCCTTGTAACTAACCACATCCTAGATCTAAGGCATAACATTTTCATGTTATTCATCCATTTGGGTCTAACCCCAGTGAGAGATCCTAGGCGTGTCCCCAGTAAGGATCCGACTTGTCCCCAGCAAGGATCCGGGTTTATCCCCAGTTAAGGATCCAGATGTTTTCACCGATTGGGATCCAAGGGTTTGAATCTTAGTCTCTCCGAGATTGCTTCTATATACGATCTTCAAACCTTCGACTCTCATCGTATCCTCTTTAAGATCAAGCCTGGTTGTGAGTACTTGGTTTTGAAGGCTACTACACGACGTTGTTTGGAAGGGTCGTTTCTCCTTCGTGAAGAAAGATACTCTTCCACACGCTGAGCAGATCCCTCAAGAGTGGGTGGTCATGGGTAGGATCCTGTTTTCTTATGCTCTTGACATTTTTATTGTTGATACATTTCCTTATTTTGTTTTTGTAGTTCCACAATCCGAGGTTGTCTTTCCTGCCAGTCCAGATACTAAGACAAGACAAAGATCGCAGAGCTCTTGAGGATCCCTGAATTGGAGAGGACCTTCCATGCCCCTGTTGTGGCTATGAAGCTTGACGAGGATTCTGAGTCCCTATCTTCTAGTACTGCGAAGATGTCAAATGGTAAGAATCATTTTAAACTTTTAAGAGAGATCCCTTACCAGGATTCTTTCGTAGATCTTGTGCAATTATGTGGTGGTCGTAATAGTGAAATTTGGGTTTCATTTGTAGTGTCCAGATCCACTCGTTCCACCAAATTCGACTTATTCGACATGGATGACTTGCTGAGGATTAAGAAAGAGGCAAAGCTCACGATTTCCAAGAAGGAACCTAATAGCTAGGCCAAAATTGTTGGGAGGAAGAGGAAAACGGACGTGGAGGTATTTGACGTTGAGATGATCGATGAAATGGAACCAGTGGCAGCTAAAGCCAAGGTGGACAATCTGATCCAATCGGTAAGTGTGGTCCCTTTCAAAATTTTCTTTCAGTTTGCACTAGTATCCTCTAAGGTCCTTTATTGTTTCTTACAATTTACCTCGCATTTTGTTGTTCCTATGGAGGAAGGAAATATCAAGGGTAAAGAGCACGATAAACTGGTGAAGGAGCTAAAGCTGAAGGTTCAATTCTTGGAGGGGGAGATGTCTTCCCTGAAGGCCAAGCAAGAAGAGGAGATCCACCGGGCTGTCCTAGAAGCTGAGGCCAAGTGTGAGGACACTGTCACTTCGGATGCCAAGCTCTCTGTTGGCCATCATGGTCCTTCAAGCTCGCCTCCAAATGGCTGAGGATCTGGAACCTGGTCGGATTGATGAGTGGGATACCGCTGCTTGACAGGAATCTTTAGAGAAGCTTCAGGCTAATATAGGCAAAGGACCTTCCGTTGGAGCCAGCATGGATCCTCCATTGTAGAAGGAAGTAAGGCCAGACACTCCTCGTGACATCCTAGGAGGTGATGATGAAGTGGTAAGTGACCGAAAGAGTGCCTCATCTTGAATTTATTTAGTTCATGGGTTTGGGTGCCTCTTCGTGGGCTTATTTTGAACAATTTAAATCTTTGCTCGATGGTTGCCCTTCGAGGTCTTGAACAATTTTAATTTATTGTTTGGATGATGCATTGCTTTGGGCTTTGGACAATTTCTTTTTGCTTGAACGGTGCCCGATTTAGGCTTTTGATGCTTTAGTTTGCTTTGATATACTTCTCGTGCTTGCTTACCTGCATCTTTGTTAGTTGCATGAAGATATTCTTGCATAGGAATAGTTTTGCTTTTTAGGATTGTTTTTAAAGGGTTTCAAGAATTTATCCCTGCATGTCAGTTTAGTAATAAAATGTTTAAAAAGGGGTTGCTATTCAAGTCGTTAATTGAGATTAGGATCCTCCATAATTCTTCATACTAAGTTTGAAAAAATACCTTAATTCTTTTTAGAGTGTAAAATTGTTCATTTTAAGAACATTTCAGACAATTTTCATACTTAGAATCTTTCACATTGAAATATTGGAATTATACCAATTATGGGCAATGACAACGTCGTAGTCGTCGATGCGGTCAAAAATACTAGATTAATACCTTACAGCACACTAGCTAGTGGTAGTAAGGATCGAATCGTGGAGTCAGTGGTTGGCGCTCTGTGTCGATAAACCGATCTATAGTGTCACTCTATGGACGGCGGATCAATAACACGTGGGAAACACACAAAAACTCGAACAAAAACCAAAACCAAACTCAGATCTGATTATAGATCGAGAAAACAATAATAAATGAAACGATAACCGAATGATTACTTTTATAAACCAAACCAAACTCAAATCCAAAATCAACAATCAAATATCTCGATCTGCTACCAACTATTTAACTACTGAAATCATAAACTACGAATCCAAACGAACATCGAGTAGTCGACAGAAATTCCAATCGCGGAATACCTCGATACCGAGTTGATAAAACGATAGAAAAACTAAATATAAACTGAACCTATTGATTGCCACTGAAAAACTGACGAAATTATGCATTCAGATCCCCTCGTGCTGCCCCAGGATGCTCTAAAAGTCGGACGGGACTTCGGTATTTATAGTGGTGCGAAATCAGGGTTCCCACACCGCGGACAAGGCTTTCCCGCGATGCGCGCCTCCTCCAGGCCCCGTTATCTCAGAATTTGAAATTCAAAAACGGCAATTTTATCTTTTTCAGGACATTAGCGTTGCTAACTTTAATGTTAACGGCGCTAATATTGCTTCTGGAAGGTTCCACTCGCGCGTACGAAACTTAAAAGCGAAGAAATCCACTCTGGCAAAAGTTAGCGTCGCTAACATTAAAAGTTAGCGCCTCTAACTTTTCCTGATCCACTTCCTTTGTCGTTTTTGCTCCGTAACTTCTCACAATTTGCACTAAAACCCCTGCATTTACACTAAAAATATTTCCAAGCACTTTGGCACAAAAGTAAGTGATATTAGTCAATTTAGAAGGATAAATTAACTAAAACTTGCTAAACAACGACTATAATACTTGATATTACTAGGCGTTGTTAGGCAAAGGAATGTAATAATAGTTAACGTTCGATAAAACCTGTGCTGAGTTTTAAATGCATCTTAGGAGATTCCCTGATGGATCTTTAGAAGTAGATCCTGAAGTAACATCGATAACCTTACAGGAGATTTGTTGAATACAAGGTTGGGATTCCAACTGATGCAGAAGTCATGATCCTTACTGTTGATGGAATGAGGATCCTAAGCAGGATCCTAACCAATATCCTTATTTAGAACATCCTAGATAATATGTTCAAAGGAATCATGGAGTTTGACCCCTGTTCACAAGCCGACGAGCATCATCATCTTTGAAGGAGCAAATTTCCTCCTCAAGCTTGCTAAGGATCTCTTGGCTCACGAAATCCTCCACAGAGGGAGCTTCAGAACGAATGATATTTTTACCCATGACGGCGAAAGAAAACAAAAACAAGGGGAAAAAGAAACGTACCGGGAAAATTTGGCAGGAAGAACCGAAGAGGGAGAACAGGTCGATAGAGAGAGCATCCCAATTTATACTAAACCTTGGAGAAGGGTTTTTGGGATCATCACCATATAAAACGATATTGTATAAAGCCGAATAAGTCACTTGTCTAATCATTTCCTTGATAATGGGAAAATTCAAAATTTAAACTCATGTTTATCCGATAAACTCGGGTTTAAAGGGGGAAATTATTATGGGTAGAAATTTCCACAAGGATTCTAGCGAGGATTCTGGGCAAATCCTGACTAAGGATCTTGGCCAGGATCCTGATTAAAACTAAATGTTGTCTTTCCATGTTTGTACAATGGCTGGCTTATTCCATTCAGGTCAAGATTGAATCAACTTGGACCCGGTCAATTCGAGATAACACCAAGAAACTCGGAGAAAACGTTCCAATCTAATATATGCAACGGCTAAAAGACTAGATCAGTAAGGATCCCGAATAAGAAAATTAATTATGTTGAGATTCTAGGGATTTAGTTAGCAAGTTCTATTATAGATAAGCATTTGTACTCATTTCACACACACAACACATTACTACAACCTCACTCTTCTATTTTTTACTCTCATTGTAATGAACAATTGTACTTATTCTCTTTATCAATAAAATCAACACAAAGCAACCGATCATTTCCGGTTCTGGGTCAATGGCTTTCCTCGTAAGATCCATGTGTCAACATTTCAAGATCCTCTTCAGGATCCTAAGTCTAACACCACAGCCCTAACTAATTTGGTTTAAGCATATTTTTGACCAAAACAATGTTGAAGAAGCATTCATTGTGTATGAAAAAACGTGTGAAATACTGAGAATACCCTTGGAGAAACATAAAGAATGTCTAGAAGAGAAAGAGATGAAATGGTGGAAAAGAGTATGGACGTTGGATGATCGGTGACGACAATGGATTTCTTTTTGGTGACTACAAATGTTTCGTCTATATTACGGGGGAGTCTTGAAGGGTAATCTAGACCTTTCACACTTGGCAGTTACAAGGAAATTAATTTCAGTTTATATTGGTTAATATTTAGTTAGTTCCATATGAAGGGTTGTGTTGTTTGGAACATTTGCCTATATATGTGTGTTATCTTGTGCTGGATTAGTAAATTGATTGTTAGTCATCAGTGAAAGCAATTCAATTATTATCTTCTGTGACAGGGAAGTTAGAAGAAGATGAACGCTAAGATTAATCCCAACAAAGCCAAATGGTCGAGCATTAAGTTTCTCCTGAGGCCGGAAAGTTGACGATCCCGAAACATTTGTTACAATGCAATGATGTTATTGCACAAGTTGCATTCTTAATTTAGAGGGAAAAAAGTCGAGAAAGGCAACATTTGTGGAAATAACTTTAATTGTTCTAAAGAAAATGAATTTCAGGTCTTTAAAACTTAAAAATCTTAAACTAGACTAAACGCGCTTATCATTTCTGTATTAGTTAAAGATATATATTAGTTTTTAACTTTTAAAATATTATTATCATGACTAGAAGGTATCAACAGCCTTTATAAATAATATTTTAGGTTCGACTTATATATTACCACGTTAAATCACATGTGGGAATCGTCCTCAAAATATATTAGCCTATTGAATTTGATTAAAAATTAGGTTGAAATTTCAAAGTAACGCTGCTCCATGCTAATCATTAGAGCTTCATAAATATCCGGAGCTTAGCCATCTTTCTGTACACCATTCAGTCATTCAGTGTGTAACAATGGCCATCGATATGACCATCGTGCTCATTGTCTCCTCTTTCATTCTCTCCATCTACTTCCTCTTCATCAGAAAACCCAAGGGTTCCAAGTTTAACCTGCCACCAGGCCCACCAACGCTACCCATCATCGGAAACCTCCATCAGATTGGTTTAGCACTGCCACATCGTGCTTTCCTCTCGTTGTCCAAGAAATACGGCCCCATCATGAGCCTGCAACTCGGCCAGATCTCCATGATCGTCGTCTCGTCCCCTAAATTAGCTGAAGAAGTTCTAAAAACCAACGACCTTGCCCTTGCAAGCCGCCCATATGCACTTCTTGCCGATATTCTGTTGTATGGAGGCATCGACATAGCTTTTGGTCGTTATAGTGATTACTGGCGACAAATGAAGAAGATCGTCACCATGGAACTCTTAAGTGTCAAAAAAGTCCAATCCTTCATGGGTTTTCGAGCGGAAGAGATCGACCGTTTCACAGAAGTCGTACAATCCAGCGTTGGAAAGCCCGTACATATACGTCAAAGGGTTATGTATATGAATAATACAGTCGTGTGCAAGTGTTTGTTCGGGAATAATTGCAGACAACAAGACGTATTGATCGAATTGGTGGAACAAGTGGTGGCATTATCGAGTGGGTATTATGTTGCAGACCTGTTTCCTAAGTTAAGTTTCCTTTCCGTCATTTCTGGGATGAAATCCACGTTGACGCATATTCACGAGACACTTGATAAAATCTTCAATGAAATATTTGAGGATCGTAGAATCAAAAGACAAACAACTGGACCAACGGAAGATGATCTTGTTGATGTTCTTTTCAACATCAAAGAGCGTGGTGGTCTTCGGTTCCCCGTTACAGACAACAATATTAAAGCCATCTTTCTGGTTTGTCCATACTCTGCTTATGTTGTTATTATATACCATGACTTTATAATTGCATTATTTATAGACTCCACTACCTATTTTATTTTATTTTTAACTTTTATGATAATAATTAGCATATATACTTTTTTATTAAGTGGTCCCTGATAGTTCAATCTAATAATGTTCATGATGTTGCCTACGTATTTTGTTTTTCCAATTTAGTAAGGTTATTAGATTCCATATAAATTGAATTTTGACTATCTTATTTTCTAATCGTGTTAATTAAATAATTTTTTATGACGGCAGAACATGCTTATCGGAGGCACTGATACAAGTGTTGTGACAATTGAATGGGCAATGACAGAGTTGATGAGAAACCCCGATGTGATGAAGAAGGCACAAGCAGAAGTGAGAGAAGTATTTAAGGGAAAGAAAACAGTCTTAGAGAGTGAATTACACGATCTAGTTTACCTTAAACACATTATCAAAGAAACTCTAAGGCTCCATATTACTATTCCACTATTACTCCCAAGGGAATGTAGAGAGCACTGTCAAATTGGCGGATATGATATACCGCCGAAAATGAAAGTTGTTGTTAATGGTCTTGCATGTGGAACTGATCCTGAGTATTGGGATGATCCAGAAAGCTTCAAACCAGAGAGATTTGAGAAGACTTCATATGATTTCTTCGGTACAAGCCCAGAGTATGTCCCGTTTGGATCAGGGAGGAGAATTTGTCCTGGGATTGCTTTTGGTTTGGTCTCTATTGAGCTCACTCTTGCTAGATTGTTATACCACTTCAATTGGGAACTTCCTAATGGAATGCATCCTAAGGATATTGACATGACTGAGGGCCATGGAGTCACTGCGATTAAGAAAGCTTCCTTGGAGGTAATCCCAACAATTTTTATCCCGTTTTGATGAGGAGTTGGTTACAACAAATAAGAGTATAAGTCCTTTCGCTTTGAAGAAAAAGACGACCAATATTTATCTTTATCTACGTTCAATATATTGCAGTTTGTAATTGTTTAGCTGAACATAAGGCTTTGAATGGTGGTGGCGAGTCAGTTTAAATAATGTCTAAAGTTTTATGTGTTATGTTGTGATTTATACCCATCTTTTGAAGGATACAAACGAATATATGTCTCCAAAACGTGTCATAGATATTGGGTGGATTTCTCCTGTTGTTTCAATATCATGCAAATGTTACATTGGTTATAAATGTTAATGGAAAATTGGAGTTCATTGTTAGAGATATTATCTATTGTTTATGTATTTCATTAAAAGGAAACAAAGCTTCCACAAAATTTTCCATATTGATTATGTGAAGAATAAAAGATATTCAGACCTTACAAAGCTTCCCTTCAA
The DNA here is from genome assembly GCA_023525715.1 of Cichorium intybus. Taxonomy (NCBI): domain Eukaryota; kingdom Viridiplantae; phylum Streptophyta; class Magnoliopsida; order Asterales; family Asteraceae; genus Cichorium; species Cichorium intybus. Next base: position 83,968,339 of record CM042015.1, on the reverse strand, counting down.
AAAGTGTACTATATTGATTTTATAAATTTATGGAATATAATTATAAAGAACATCAATAAATTTATAGCAAACCCCACTACTAGAAAAATGGTTTTTAATGACAGACGAACTATGACAGAACTATGACAGACAAAATGTCTGGCATAAAAATCTGTCATCTTTTATGATTTATGACAGACATAAAAGTCTGTCGTAAATCTCAGTCATTTGTTGTAAAATTTCACGACCTATTAAAATGTCTGTCGTGAATTCATGTCTAAAATGGGAAAAAAAAAACGCTACAATTTCCCACTTAGCTTCCCAAAAATTTAAGTATGATTTGGAATTCTCCCTTATTTTTTCTTTCTCCTAAACGGTTTTAAGTTCCATTCGTACCTCCCGCTCATGCTTTCCTCAACATTCTCTTTGGTTTGCTTATTCTTCATCGTCCCACACATAGGGCAACCATTCCCATCACCAGTTTTGCTGATTCAAGCCACTATCGTAAACCATCGTCATCATTAATCGTCCTTCGTCATGCCCAAATAACCATCATCGATCTACATCTTAGATTTATGATAGAGCTTTCAATGACAGACCTTCGTCGTGCCCAAATAACCATCATCGATCTACATCTTAGATTTATGACAGAGCTTTCAATGACAGACCTTGTCTGAAATCTTTACTTATTTACGATAGGCATTGTGCATCGTAAATATCTGACATAAATTTATGACAGACAAATGTTTGTCATGTTTCATTTATGACTGGGCTTTCAATGATAGACATTTGTATGTCATCTATGGCCATTTACGACAGGCATTGTCTGTCATGAAAAGCCTTTTTTCTAGTAGTGTCCAAAGGGTTGAATCTGACATCGACATACACCAGACAACCCCAATCCCATTTTGTGTGAGGTAGGTCGTCTACTTAGCAAATTGCTTGCATCGATGAACTGAAAAGGAAAACTGCATGCAGGGAATAGCCCTACCTTCCATTGTCAAACCTCAAACATTGAAATTTGTTTTGTCTCAAACCTCAAACCTGTTATATTGGGTTGGGGATTAGAGGCAAGAACACAAAAAATATTAATGCAAACATAAGATACCTCTTGAAGTTTTGACTTTGTTGGTTTCCATGAATTATATAAGAAGAACGCGTAAACCAAATAAAGTTCTGGTGGAGGCTGTTACTTACCATCCTTAAGTTAGTTTTGGAATGAAGCTTAAGATCAAGGTTTATTTTAGAAAGACAAGATATTATTGGAAAGCTAGCAAGAAGCTAGACTAGAGAACCAAATACATCAAAAAGAAAGAAGAGTAGGATTTTCCATCTGTTATTAAAAACCCAAAATTATGATTAAGCTAATTTTCAGTAAAACATGTCACATTTTTTGGTTTAACTTTACCAAACAATTAGTCATTCCTATACAACCAATAATCCACCAAGTATTAAGTAAAATATCATCCAAGTACCACTCACAATTTTTTAAGCATAAATTTGATAACTAAATCCTCAAATCTATTGGGTTTATTTTTGTAACGTGAATAAGTTCCTGTTTTATAGGAAAAGTAAAACAGGAAGAGTTTGTTTCTTTTTTGAATGGTTCTAGTCTTCCTTTAGACTAGGAATATGTTAGTCTTTCCAACGTTTTTCTATTTGTTCTCTAGTCTATTTAAGAAGCTTTTGAGCTCCATTAATAAAATATAGTTTTCTTGAGCTCCAAATTTGAGTGATTATCTTTATCTTTGTGAGTGTGCATATCATACCAAACAATTGGTATCAGAGCGAAAATGTGAGAGCTCGTTACTATCAAGTAGTGAGAAAGAGAGATGAGTAACTCTGACGAATTTGTGCAGCCGACAATTCCAAAATTCGATAGTCACTTTGACCATTGGTCACTGTTAATGGAGAACTTCCTTAAGAGCAAGGAGATGTGGAACATGGTGGAAAACGTAATTCCGGAAGAGATCGTGGCTAACCCAAGTGAAACTCAGAAGAAGGCCTTCGATGAATCCAAGCTAAAGGATCTGAAGGTGAAGAACTATCTTTTCCAGGCAATAGATAGGGAGATTCCGGAAACTATACTAGATAAGAGTTCTTCGAAGGGAATATGGGAATCGATGAAACAAAAATATGAGGGCTCTACGAAAGTGAAGAGAGCTCAGTTACAAGCATTATGGAGAGAGTACAAACTCTTATCAATGAAGGACGGTGAAAAGGTAGACAGCTACCTCACTCGAACTCTGACGATCGTTAACAAGATGAATGCAAACGGTGATAAGTTGTCATCAGGTACTTTTGTTGACAAGATACTAATATCATTAAGCCCAAAGTTCAATTATATTGTATGCTCCATCGAAGAATCAAACAATATTGACACCATGACCATCGATGAACTTTACGGAAGCCTTCTTGTTCATGAGCAACGAATGACTGGGCATCAAGACGAAGAGCATGCCCTAAAAGCAACAACAGGTTCACCTTACCGAGGTTGAGGAAGAGGGCGAGGTGGAAATAAAGGTAGAGGACGTGGAAGATCTTCATATGATAAAAGCAATGTGGAATGTTATAAGTGTCATAAGCTTGGTCACTTTCAAAATGAGTGTCCAGACTGGGAGAAGGATGCTAACTATGTTGAACATGATGATACATATGAAATGGTGTTGATGGCTTAGTGATGATAGAGACGAAATGGTGCTGATGGCTCAAACAGATGATCGAAGACAATTGGTTTGGTTTTTGGACTCGGGTTGCTCTAATCACATGACAGGTGACAAAAGATGGTTCTGTTCCTTAGATGAAAGCTACCGGAACAGTGTTAGAGTCGGAAATGATGTTCGCATGGCTGTTTTGGGAAAGGGAAATGTTCGACTCGATGTTGATGGAGCCACTCACATACTAACATATGTGCACTTCATACCTGATCTCATGAACAACTTGATCAACGTAGGACAAGTACAAGAGAGAGGAGCAGAGATCTTAATTAAGAAAGGCACATGCAGTGTGTATCATCCACAGAAGGGCTTGGTCATCCGAATTCAAATGGCTGCCAATCAGATGTTTCCACTCAAAGATAAGCCAAGATGTGACATGGAAATGGAAGGTCAGAATGTTTCTCACAATGCAGAAGTCAAAAGTTCCACTCAACTTTGGCATCAAAGGTTCAGGCATATCAGTAACAAAAGCTTAAGATTGTTGCATGACAAAGATCTAGTGAAAGGGTTGCCTGAGATGAAGGGAGAAGTTAAAACGTGCTCCGATTGCTTAGTCGGAAAATAGACAAGAGAATCATTTCCAAAATCGAGCTCATGGAGAGCAAGCCAAAAACTACAGCTCATCCACTCGGATATCTGTGGTCCTATCTCTCCTCAATCAAGCAGTCAAAAAGGTACATCATCAACTTTATAGATGATTTCTCGAGGAAGTGTTGGAGTTATTTCTTGGCAGAAAAATCACAAGCTCTAGAAACCTTCAAGAAATTTAAGGTGTTGGTTAAGAAAGAAGTCGAAACAGAGGTCAAGTGCTTAAGAACATATAGGGGAGGGGTATTTAATTCCAAGGAGTTCAAGACGTATTGTGAAGAAAATGGGATACAACAACTTACTGCAGCATACACACCACACCAAAATGGTGTGGCAGAAAGAAAAAATCGTACTGTGATGAATATGGTACGAAGTATGGTGGGTGCTAGGAAGGTACCAAAAAGTTTTGGCCTGAAGCTACGAACTGGTGCATACATGTTCTCAACCGAAGCCCTACCACATCTCTTGAAGATTGTACACCAGAGGAAAAATGGAGCGGACGAAAGCCTTCAGTCAGCAACTTTAGAATATTTGCATGTATGGCGCATGTCCACATACCAAAGGAGAAACGAACGAAGCTGGATGATAGAAGTTTGAAGTGTGTCATGTTTGGGTCAGCGAAGAGTCGAAGGCGTATCATCTCTACGATCCAGTCAACAATAAAATCCTTGTAAAGGATGTTGTGTTTGAAGAGGAAGCTAGCTGGAATTGGAATCACAAGTCCACAACCACACATCATGATCTTGAGTGGGAAGATGGAGATGAACAAATAAATGGTGAAGACAGATCAAATAATGAGCATGGAAATTCAAGTAATTCAGATGGAAGTGGAAGCTCTGGTAGTGATACAAGTGGTCTGTCAAATGAAGAAAGTCATTCTACTGTGGTGACAACCGCTGAAAGACAAAATAGAACAAGACGAGCTCCGACTTGGATGTCCGATTACATCAGTGGTGAAGAAATTACAAGTGACGAAGATCAGGAAAATGTGGCCATGTTCTCTTCCCTATCAAATCCTCTATGCTACCATGACGCAGGTCAAGCGGAATGTTGGAAGCATGCAATGAAACAGTTAATGGAGGCAATCGAAAGGAATGATACATGGGAGCTTTGTGATCTACCCACAGGAGCAACGACGATCGGAGTAAAGTGGGTTTTCAAAACGAAACTAGACAAGGATGGCAATATTGACAAGCACAAGGCTCGACTTGTAGTAAAGGGGTATGCGCAAAAGGAAGGGATAGACTATTCTGAAATTTTTGCTCCGGTAGCCAAGTGGGATACTATTAGAACGATATTTGCATTTGCTGCTCAATATGATATGAAGTTACATCAACTAGAGGTGAAAATTGCCTTAGGATTGTTGGGTCATTTACAAATCTGATGCTTATTTCCAACCAAACATAGGATTTTTCAAAATTTAAAATAAAAAAAGTTTAAATGTTGAATCAACATTTTAATGGTGAATGTATATTTTACAGAAATTATTAAGAAAAAACTAAAAACACGGTTTTATTTCCTTCTTCCCAATTTGTTTCACTCTCGTTAAAAATAGCGCTAGGTTTTCAAAATTGAGCCCCGAATTACAAACGAATACCACATGATCGAAGAACGGACGAACAAAACGTGAAAATCGCATCTAAAAACGGACGAAGGGAAAATTGCATCGCTGCTATCGAAGAAAACTATCCTCATCCACCGATCAAGACCACCGAATCGACCAATGAAAGGTGGAGCTAAAAGGAAGAGCATCAGCTCCGACCCACCGCCGCTTCGGGTCCACAACGATCTCGTTTCCCCCGGAAACGATAAGGCGGAGTACTACAAGCAGAATGGTGAACAACAACAGCAGCTGTTGCTGCTGAATGACGGCGGCGACAAGTATGAAGACGAAGAAGACGATGAATATGACGAGGATTATGACGATCAGTTCGGTGACCACGAAAACGAAGGCGGGGGAGGAGATGAAGATGGAGGTGAAGGCGAAGGCGAGGATGCGGACGAGCGTCCCAAGCTAGCCGAGGGTTTCTATGAGATCGAATCCGTACGAAAGAAAAGAAGTCGCAAGGTTTATTATTGTCCTTTCTTCGTGTGCTCTCAAAGTATTTGCTTCCTTCTACTTTCATATCCATATATTTCTACCTTTTTCTGATTTGGTGGTTTTTTCTGTGTTTGCGAATTTGCTTCGTGATCCTTTACTTTGGGGAGAAAGGGTAAAGTGCAGTATCTCATCAAATGGTGAGTGCCCTAATCATCTAAGTAGCGATTCACATACTCATTATACCCTGTAAACTTGTTACATGTTTTGGATTGTTGTAAATTGATCAATTTGCAAAACATTAACTTGTATTTGATCAGTGGTAGGGTTTCTACTTTCTACTGAACTTCAATTCTGATTCTGAATTCATAAATTTCTACCCTCATATGTTATTGTCACATGAATGTGTACCTTTGAGTTCTTATTAATTTACGTTATGTTCATATCTTTTTATGAAGGCGTGGATGGCCTGAAGCAGCTAACACTTGGGAACCATTTGAGAATCTTAAATCATGTTCGGATGTCATTGAAGCATTCGAAGAGAGGTTTTCCTTTTATAGTATGTGCTTTTTGTGTTTGATTATATAAAGGGCTAGTTTTGGGATCCCAAACAAACCCTAAACAACAAAAAAAAGAAATTTTGGAACAAAAAACATTTACAAGTCTTCTTTTTTTTAATGAAACTCAGAATTCGGTCAGGGAAACATAGATCGGGCAGGAAACAAAAACGCAAAAGTGGAGTTACCCTTCAACCCCAAACAAAAAAGAAGAAAAAGAAACAACAACAACAACAACCACAAGATTCCCCTTCTGCCACGTATGAAGTACCCCATACAAAGGTCAAAATCGTCCAAGAATCTTTATCACAACCCTCCAGCAATGACGCCACATATGCAGACAGCAATATTAACACAACAAACCATTTTAATGATAATGAATCTTTATTGACCACCCACCAAATTGAAGAAAGGAATGAGACAAATGAGTTGAATGTGAAGCTTAGTGAGTTAAAAGTTCCATCTTTAACCAATAAAGAGAATATAAACGAGTTTTCTTTAGATATTCAAGAAGATCGGTTAGGTGAAGGGGTAGGGGTAGGGGTAGGGGTAAGTTCGTCAAATCATGTCCCGAATGTGAATGGTTCAAAATCTATTGGAGCTAAAAGAAGAAAGGCTGGTGCTGTGAAGCGATTTAAGCAAGATTTGAATCCTGTTGTTAGTAATGATGGAGATGATGAAATGGAAAGAATAACAAGTACAAATGGTGTGGTTGTTGACCATGGAGTTCCGAACTTTGACCAATTGGGAAATTGTTTTGGTTCAATGAATGTGGTGGAAGCTTCTAGAAGCATGTATGCTATTACCAAGATCATTAAGCCTGTTGAGTATTCGAAATCCACACTTAATGATATGCAGGATATTTTGGTCACCTTTTCGGTTTTGAGGTTAGTGCATATTTCTTTCTTTTGTTTGTTTTATATATGAGCTCATAGATTTATATAACTCAATCTTTTAGTTAAGAAATTGGTATAGTTTCAATATGTTTGACATCATGTCTAAGATGGCTATGATTATACTAGAAGTTTAGACATCATTTATTGAAAAAAAAGGCCCTGATATGCTTGATCTAAATCATTGTATGCCTTGGTTCTTTTTTTTTTTTTTTTTTTCCTAGTAAGTCCTGAATTCATAAATAATATTGAATGGATAATGATATCTATATAGATACAATGTTGCTGATATATATGTTGTTTCTCTTTTGTTCCTAATGAAATTGCTGAATGCGAATAAATGACTATTTTACCTGCATGTTTAAACTTGACAAATAACAAATGACAGTTTTTTTTATAATTGTTATAAATTAAAATTGTACGTGTTCCCATTAATAATTTTAAATTTAAAAATTTTATAAAAAAATAATTTTCAAAATAACATGATTAATAACTTAACTTGAACATAATTTCAAACTATGTTCAAATTATAAGATTGTCTGTTTGTTCCTTACAAGCAGGTCGGATGGAAAAGAAGTGATGGTGGATAACAGATATCTCAAGGCTAACTATCCGCTCTTGGTAAATAATTTTTCATTTTTTTGCATTTTCAGAATATATTTATTGATTTTCACAATATATAATAGCAAAAAGAAATTTGAAGTTTATAATATCTAACAACAATCAAGTAGAGTGCAGTGAAAACTAAAAACGACTCACGGTTTGCTTTTTATATGCGGTTTAAAAAAAAAATCGAACTAACCTTCAAATATTCTTAAAATCCATCTGCTTTTATTTATTTTAAGTTTTAACTAATTCATGTTTGTTGGGGTGACAGTTGATCAACTTTTATGAGCAACATATTCAGTATGCATAATCATGGTGGAATTTATGATCGGATTCGATCTTTGTTTTTTCTCAAGGATGCGGTTTTTGGAAGCAGTAAATAGAGACGATTATTGTATGTATAATGGTAATGCATTTTTGGATTTATCGCATTATTATGGTTTGTTGGGGTAGAACGCGATGTGTTTATTTAAAAAATGTTGCTAAGCGTTAGATTATAGATTATTGTGTGCATGTAACTTTACTCGGTTGTGTGAATCGTAGTGCATTTTAATCAAAGATTTTAGAAGCTTTGTGTGGTTTATTTGTTGTCAATTGGTCAATAGAGTTGCACGTGGACCGGGCCGAACCGGGCCCAAAATATAATCAAGGACTGTTTTTATATGGTCTGGGTCGAAAAAGTCTGGTCCAAAGTTTGCAACTCTATTTTTCGAGACTAAAAGGGGTCTTTTGAAAATATGCCACATTATGTGGGGCTTGTCGTGTGGATAAATAATTTTGATGGTCCAAATGCTGGATTATACAAGTTGAGGGTTTTTTAGACTAGACTTGCATTGGTTACATGAAACCTGGTTAAAGATTATGTAATTGGGTATGGGATCGGTTAAAGGTTTCGTTGGATCCGGTTCTTTGGCACTTAATATTCGTATGTATTGTCGTTGGATATTTTTTGTCGTGCCATTTGAATGACATTTAATCTTGTGGTATTTGTACGTGTCTTAAGGGTTGCTTGTCAGGATTTGAATCATTCGGAGATGTTTTAGAGTTGAACTATTAAGAGGCATGGATGATTTAAGAGGTTTTGAATGAATCTGTCTCTGAATGAAAACATGTTGTTTGGTTAAACATTTGAATTACTGTGTTGAATGATAAAAGTGATCATTTTACACTTTTAAACTATTTTCTGCTGAATTAAAAGTTTCCAACTAAGTCTAGGCTTCTTTTGCGTCATGTTTAGGACCAATTCAATAAGTAAAGAAAATTTTAGCCACTATAATGCAAATACAACAAATTCAAGCTTTAAGAACATCAAAAAATTAACATTGGATTTCATGCTTCAAGTAAACATCATATTTCAGTAAAAAGGTAAACAAAACATCACATTTCAATTTTTAGCAATGGAAAACTCGATTTTTAGCAATGGAATTCAGTAAAAAGAAATCGAATTTCAAGGTTCAACAACACTAGAAATGTAATTTCAGCAATGCTTCAAGAAAAATGGAAACAATATTTGATTTTAGCTTCTCCCTCCTCACGGTCTCCAATACCTCTCTCAAATGACTCTCGTGTTGTTCCTTGGTCCTCAAATAGACCAAGATATCATCAATGAACACTATAATCCGATCGATCCAGCATGGGCGTACACACCCGGTTCATGAGATCCATGAACATTTTCGGCGCATTAGTGAACCTAAAAGGCACCACCACAAACTCATAGTGGCCATATCTTGTCTGGAAGGTCGTCTTATGCACGTCCTCCTCCCTCACCCTTATCCGATGGTATCCTGATCGCAAATCAATCTTAGAGAACCAAGAGGCTCCTTGCAGCTGGTCAAACAAGTCGTCAATCCTCGCAGTGGGTATCTATTCTTCACCGTGAGTTTATTTAGCTCCAAGTAGTCGATGCACATCCTGTGTAACCCATCTTTTTCTTTGACAAACAAAACGGGCGCCTCCAAGGCAAACTGCTGAGTCTGATAAATCCCTTGTCCAACGCTCTTGAAGCTGCATGGAAAACTCATGCATCTCTGGCAGTCCAAGACGGTATGGTACCTTGGCTATATATATATATATATATATATATATATATATATATATATATATATATATATATATATATATATATATATATATATATATATATATATATATATATATATATATATATATATATATATATATACATGAAAAAGACACGGTGACATTTTTGTAATTAAATCAGCATGTATACGCTATGAAGGCATCAATGTATGCATAAAGAAAAATTAATTTCTTATATCAACATGTTTATAATTTAATAGAGCGTAAAAATATATAAATGTATTTATATTTGTTTTCCATTCTAAATAAAAGAAATTCCATATGTTTTGATGTATTGATGCACTCATATGAATGCGTAAGAACATCAATTTTATATATCAGCATGTATACCATAGTTTTAGAGCATAAAAATTATATGTATATGAATTGATGAATGCATATGTATGCATTGATGCATTCATATGCATGTATTGATGCATTCATAAAAAATAGTTTTAATATCAATATGTTTATCTTTTAATAGAGCATAAAAAGTTATAAATGTTTTTATATTTGTTTATCTTTTCAGTAAAAGAAATATGATATACACGCATATGTATTGATACATTCATATACATGCACTGATGCATACATAAAAAAAATTTAGTTTTCATATCAACACCAGTTTTTAGAGCATAGAAATGATAAACTTTAGTTTATTTGTTTAAACTTTTCGAACAAATTAAAGTGCTAAATTCTTAACAATTAAAGTTTAAAACTAAAAATTTTCAAATTTTCTTTTTCAATTTGTTGTTGTCTATCAATATATATACACACTTTAATAACATAAAAATGATAAATTTTGATATTTTTAGTTTTTTTCTAAATAAAGTTAAAACATAGAATTATAAAAAAAATAATCAAAGAAAAAAGGTGTCTATATATTTAAGAAAATGTAACGGGGTTATAGAAAGGGTTTACTAATGTGTGGCTGAGAATTGTTTTCATGGTTCTCATTAAATTAACGTTCTCAAATGAACAGTTTGTGTGTGTGCGTGTGTGTAGCGAGACGGTGGAGGAGACGATTTCGACGATGGCCTCTTTATCACTGACTTTTTGCAACTCCAATGGTAGATTTGAGGCTAAGTAGCGACGCTGGTTGTGATGCCTTGTCGGAACTCCTTTCATTTCACCGGAACTCCTTCTTCGATGGTATGTAACAACGGTGGTCGCTGAAATCGTAGATCTGGAGACGAAAATCTTATATCTAAATGTGGAAATCACAGATCTAGTGTCGGAAATTGTAGATCTGAACGTCGGAGTAGAGCTTCGTGAAGAAGACGACGACGGATTAGGGAGGAGACGGTGGAGGAGTCGATTTCGACGATGGCGGCGGCGGTGGCAAGTGGCGGTAGGCAGCAGGTGGCGGTCGGTGGTGGCTTTGGTGTTGGGGTATGAATGTGTGTTCTTGGAGATTTGGGAGAGTTTTTGAGTGGGAGAAGTTTTAATCTGATTTTTAAATCGAAGGTGTGTGTTTTTGTGTTAAGACTCCCAAATGACCGTCGTGTCCTTCTATATTTTTTTACCATTTATCAAGACTTAAAAATTTTAAAGGGTAAGATTAGTTTTTTTTTTATTCTCAATTTTTTAATGGTATATATATATAATTGTCTTAATCCTTTCGCAGATGTTTATTTTTTATTTATGTCATGTTGCCTGCTATGATTATATCCCGTAGCTTTATTTATAGTTGTATGGTCGTTTGGAGTCAACATGAGGATGAATTAAATCACTTTTCGTGAAAGTATTCTTTAGAATCTTGAATTAAAAACAATTGCCATGCACGTTATATACGTATTTTATTTCCCGTATATCATTTTCATCCATTATATATCTTCACAAAACCATCGTTCTTTCTTTTATTATCAAGCAGTTGGGCCTACCGCCTTCATGAAACCTTTCTTTTCTTTTCTCCATAGACCCACAAAATAAAGATAATAAATGCATATGCATGGCCTACGATATTAGAATAAATTGTCATAATGTATCGACGGCTCACTGGCTTGTTTGAAGAAGAAAATGGAAGCTAGAGGTCCATCGCCACTCGTTCCTTTTCTGATGCTGAATGTATTAGCTATGATAATCTTCAGTCCGATGGTGGAAAACTTGGTAGTGATTCCTATCTTATTGATGCTCGTGATATATGTCCTTTCTTCGTTTTTTTCATACCATGGCTCATCTTTGAGGTCATATCAGTATGGAGATGGTGGTGGTAGTACTGGTAGTCACGAAGGTGAAGGGTTAGGTGCATTTGGGATGTTTCTTTTGGTTACCATATGTGTTGTTCTCTGTCGAGTTATATGAAGTTGTTTTCATAGTTATCAAGAACTGTGAAATTTGGAATGCATCGAGCATGTAAGTATTTAGGCATCGAATGATGCATGTAATGTACACTTGTTTGTGCTTGGAATCAAGTTTATGGCCAAGTGTTGCCATATAATAGGGATGACATGTTTTCATATATTAATTAAGTTAGTTGGTTTGGTTTACAATTTGTAGTTACATGCATGCATTTTTCTCTTTGAATATTGAAAGAGAAAATCATAATCGAGCATAAACAATCGAACAGTTTTGATCCGTTTGCTTCGCAAAGTTATTATATAGGGAGTAATTATCAGTTTAATCAATATTTTCTGCCATGGAAGGTTTGGTAAAATTATGTTTTCTTTTTGACATATTCATATATTTGACAAGTATGAAATTTTGAGATAGAAATTTCCTTCAATTGTAGAGCATCCACAATTTGAAAGTTTTTTCACTGAGCTTTTTTCATGTCATATTACTGTCAACTCAACAAACGGAAAACGTTTGTTATCCTTGTTATAGTAAAGGTTTTTCACAAACCTTATTTCTGGATTCGATAAAACCTATTTATTTGTAACAAATAAGATCAATTAATGAATAATATATAACTAAAAGGATGAAAAACTCTATGCAGAAAGCTTGTAAATTAGCAAACAAATTGATGGTGGCATCTCGTTTGCTTGATGTATTTCTCGTTGTCTTGTAATTATCTTGTGCTACAGTTTTCTCTTTGGCTCTTTTTATAAAATTGTCTCGTTAAAAAAAAACTCATAATAGCTTATTGACTTTGTCCAAGCTTATATATTTGACTGAACGAATAAGCTTCCTTTAATTTATATGGATGCTCAATCGAGTGTCACGCATTGATCTTTACAGTTGTAAGTGTAGACAATGTTATGTATTTTTCACTTATAATTGTGAACATCCATTTATATAACTATAAGCAAATAAGCATGAAATGCGGGTAAACTATGAAAAATAATAAAGTACTTGCACATTTTTAACAATAATATTAGCCATCTTGTTTTAAGTTGGTGACCCCCAATATACAAACCGAAAAGGGCATTAGTTTTTCTAGGTTTAGGTTTTCAATTATACGTCGATGGTGTGGAATGTGGTGGTGTAAACTTAATTTACAAATAAAAATTTAGAAAATATGGAGAATTCATTAAAGATTTTTAAAATAACTCATAAATATTTGAAAGCGTTGAATAATAATAAAATGTAAGAAAAACGTACACCGTATGCCACGTGCAGCTATGTAACAACTGTGACACGTGATCAAAACATTGAAAGACAATTAGACTTTTAACTAATTGGAGGCTATGTTCGATAATAAAAGCAATAAGATGCATTAATCATTTAATCTACCGTGAGTAAATAAAAGTAGTCCGACAAAAAAAGAAACAAATTTACATGTAACCAACATGGGGATCCATCAATCATCGCATCCAACAATTTCATAGTCAATGATTACAAAATACTGGTATGGTTATCAAGCACAATCTTTTATTATGATTGTAAAAACACATTCATATGGTTACTTAACTTATTAATATTGCCTTATAAGCGTAACATCATCATAAAAGATTGCATTACAACAGTCGACACATCGCTAGGTAGAAATGATCATTTAAATTATATGTTATGCATCATTACATCAAGTGGTCCATGTACCATGTTACTTATAATCCAACATGTACTTTTTTTTTTTTTTTTTTTTTTTGTCCCTCCAAAAAAATGTAACACTATCTCAGTATTGATCATTCAGCTCCCAAGTACATTACGGTATTGTATAAGCTTCATCTCATTATATTCTACCTCAAAATTGTAACGATTTCCATCATTATTTTGTCCACTATACTTGATGCATACAAAGCCTCATATTCAATACCTATGGAAGAGTTCCAACATTTAAACTTTTTTTTGCCTACACTTGAAATTTTTTGTGAGTCCACACGTGCATACATGCAATAGGGATATTGCAATATGATAAAGATGCTTAAGAAAAACTTCTAAAAGAGCAATTATGGATGTTCATAATAAAGCAATAAGATTAGGTGCATATAATCTTTTACGAGCGTAGATGTCTTCTTATATTGTAATATATCGTTCAATCATTGGACCCTTTTAAACTAACTCAAATAATGCCAAACACATTTAAGGTGCATCAACTTTAACCAAAAGCACAATGAATGTGTGAAGTAATGAAAAAAACACATTTAAAATGCATCTCTTTTGGATAACACCACAAGTAATGTGCTAAGTGATGCAAAACACATTTAAAGTACATTTTCATGCAAAAAGACATAAGACATCAAAAGCTTTAGTTTCATATGGAAAAGACATCATAGGATAAGACAATTTATAATGTGTTGACATTTGGTTCTTTATAGGGAATCTTGGTCCTTTATTTAGGTGTAGCTATATTACAAGCTTTTTTTTTACAATCTTAATCTTTGTTTTCTTGAATGATGCTATGAATCTCCATTTAAGTAGTTACTATAACTTATAATTTACTACGGTTCGCTCTGAATTTGTCATCTACGTAAAAGACGTATATACCCTTATCATAAAAAATAACCCTTGAAAGCTTGTCCAGACCCGTCTGGCATTGTCACGTATAACAAATGCAAATTTTAGGGTTTCATGCTACTAATCATTAAGAATCCCGAAGAAACAATAAATTGTCATACAAATGAAAGTAAAACAAAATTAAGATATAATTTGAGTACTCATAATTTAGTTAAAACAAGCGCCAAAATTTCCTAGTGAATTCTATGTTATGATGGTGACATGTCATCATTATTAGCATACTCATGAATTGGGAAAAAAACAATATGTTCTTATACTTTTGCAAATTGGTATGCATCGATATCTTTTCTCACATCAAAGTCGTATGGATTCCTAAAACACAAAACAACTCATTGATTAGAATTTTTTTATATATAATAATGTACATACAAATTAGATTGATGTTAGTGATACCAAAATTGCAAACTTTTATACTGATGTCAATAGAACAAAAATTGTAATATTTATCGCACCAAAAAAGGTGAGACAGACACAGATGTCAATGGGATAAAAAAAATGCAATTTTCTGTTCCATCGACATTATAGGAATGATGATATATGTTTTTTCTATGATTTGCCCTTTTTGAAAGTAAAAGTAAAAGTGCTTTTTTCTATAATTTGCCTTTTTGAAAGCCAGATAAATAATTATTGAAGGTACAATATCTTAGTGAATTAAAAACAAATTTATGGAATTTAGATGAGAACCTTTTGAGGTGTTGCCTTGTTGACATGGTTTAAGAGGACGGGGTTATCTTGTTGGCCATTAATAGCCTGAAAAATGAAAATGATTCACAAGGGTTAATTAAATTAAAAATTAAGTAATGAGTAAATGATTCAAAAGAATCATTATAACCATAATGGCTAAATGCAATAAATAGGAACGTACTTCATTTGATTTGTTTAATATAGCAACATCTTTCATTTCTTCCTATTATAGCATTGTACTTTTAAAATTATAGTAAAGAATGTGTAAAACGAAGTTGTAAATAAAATAAGTATAAAAAGTAAGTAACATAATAATGTAAATTAAAGTAAAAGAACACGTAAAAACGAAGTAAAAAACATGTAAAAACGAGTTGCATAGAAAACAATGTAAAAACATGTGAAAACGAAGTTGTAAAAAAAAACATGCGAAAAAGTGTAAAAACAAAGATGTAAAAGAACATGTAAAAACAGTTGCATGAAAACATTTAGAAACGAAGTTGCAAAAACATTTAAACAAATTTTGTAAAGAAGTTGCGGAAAATTTTGTAAAATAGGTTGGGACCAAATTCCTAAATAAATTAAAACTTGTGGCAAATTTGTAAAAAAATTAAGTTTGGTAACCTGTGAAGGAGTATAATGGATAAAGTTTTGAACATTATATGGAAAAAAGAAAAGGAAAAAAGTTTTAGACTTTTAGTGTTTCAACACTAATTTAGGTCAAAAACAAAAGGCCATGAATCTTCATATCCTTCACGTTATTTTTTACTTTCACCTTCATCATCATGATTTTCTTTATATATTCAATCAGCCCAAAATACAAATGCACAAATTTAATACCATATATACCCAAAAATACCAAAAGTAGAAAATAAAATCAAAAATTTCTTGGAAGTTTTTTCTAGAACGTTTTTTTGTAGAGAAAAATCTGAAACAAATTAACTTTAGTTTCCTTTTTTTTCTCATCATAAAAGTGAAAAGCAAAATATATAAGATTACCCTAATATTTTGTGCTTAATAATAAACTTAATTATTGTTTCGACTGAAATACAAGTATAATTTCACATTTCACAACTCACCTTGAATATGCATAAGAAAAGTTATTGTTTATTAATGTACTTACATCCAAAACAACTCACCTATATCTCATTTAAAAAAGTAAGAAAAATATTGTCCATCAGAATATTCTTGATGTATAATTTATTCTTGATTAAACTAAAAGTATAATTGCACAACATACAACACAGACCAAATACTTCAAGAAAAAATATGCTCATAGTCTTATAAAAATAAAAATAGAATTCATTACTAAATAAAAATAAAAATAGAATTTATTAATGGTAAAGTAATTAAGATATACTGCTAATATCAGTAAAGAAAGATAAGTATGTTGCTATAATGGGTAAAAATTAAATAGATGATTTACTACCTTTTATAATTCAGGACCTAATTTTATAGTAGGATTTGAAGGGTTTGTTCTAGCTTCATTGCGAATAAGAATGCCATTATCACATGTGTAAATATCAGACTCCAAAAAGATATAAATGTTATATTAAAGCAGATAAAAACTCAAATATAAGATAATAATAATAATATATTGTTATAAAGTAATAGATAACCTTAAAGATTGGTAAATCTGATGTCTCCTCCAATGAAAGATTTCGAGATGCAGGAACAGTTACACCAAAAACCTGGAGGGTAAAAACGTCAAATTGCGTTAAGTTATATAGGAACTAGTGATGTAATATAAAATACAAAACACATAGGCTGTGTTTGTATACCACAGGACAAGCTTTCTAGGGCTATTTTTGATGATGAAGAAGAAGAGGGCATTTACGTCTTTTTGCACAGACGTAATTGTAAATGCCTTCAACATATTATGTCCTATGTAACAAATGGGGCTTAAAAGAGAAGCAAAAAAGACCTTTATTTTGGGATGATTGTCGTTGTTGATGGCCTCGATGTTTATCCACCTGTAAACATTTGGAATTAATTATTATTATTTGGAATAACAAAAATAAATAAATAGTGTTTCTTACATGGGACACTCACGAGTTCATTGTATTGGTGATCTTAGACTTTTCTTCTGACTTCATTGTTGCAACACAAAGGTAAAAAAGAAAACTTGATTATTTCCAAAATAAATCAAGAAAACGATGTAAATATGAAGATTTTTAATACCATTTAGGTAAACTAAATCAAGAAAACTTGGTAAGCTATATATGGGTGTATCTTTTTTACTTAATGCAGAATGAACGACTTAATAAAAAAGTCAACAAAAAGTGGCTTTCTCCATATAGTCCTGTTTTTTTTTTAATTTGCCCTCATTCATTTCCACAAGTTTGTTGTGGTTTTTTCAAAAAAATAAATAATAATATACATCATTTATGTCTAGTTTATCTTGATTAATCCAGAAACCGTTAGAAATAAATCATTTATAAGAATGTAATTTTAAAACTACCAACCTCAATTAGGGCACTATCAGATTCATGGGCACTCAATTTCGGTTGTGTGACCTGTAAATCAATTTAATATTAGTCATGCTTTCACTATGGTAACTGTAAAAAAGGTAAATTTTTTTAATTACCTCCATGCAGTACTCAATTTTGTTCTGGGTCAGATGATTTAAAATCTCTAGCACATAACATAAGGATCCCAAAATGACAAACTTATAACATTTTTTCACTAGACTAAATGACCACTTTACCCTTACATTCCAAAAAACAAATTTCTATTCATCAATTTTAGCAATATTAATCATTGAGTTGTCTGTTCAGATTAAGTCAAAAAGAAACAGCACCCAAGTCTTGTCCACATTAAGGTGGTGTTTGTTTTTGGAGAGGTAAAATCTCTTTTGTCTTTTTCCATGTCTGCGGAAGAAGATGTGGACCAAAAGTCTTTTTCTATGTCTTCGCTCTTCATAAAAAAAAATTGTTTGTTTTTAATGTCTTTTCGAAATCATTCATTCTAACATCAATTTTAGTTAAAATAAACCCGGGTGGGATGGGAGTGGGGTGGGTAGGTAGTGGTGGGTGGGGGTTGGTGGTATGGGTAAGGGTGGGGTGGGTGAGGGTGGGGGTAGGGTGGGGTTAGAATGGGATGAGGTGAAGTATATTTGAAAAGTTTTGAAAAGAGGTTCGAAAAGCTAAAAAAATTGTCTTTTTGAAAAAGATGTGAAAAAGTCTTTTTTAGATCTTTTGTCTTCTAGAAAACAAACAGTCTTTTTTAAAAACGTCTACCCTCCTACAGATGTTTTAGAGGAAAAAGACTTTTTGGGAAAAAACAAACACCCCCTAAGTCTCTTTAAGTAAAAAAAAAAGAAAAGAAAATAACAATTAAAATTAAAAGGATACTTGGGTCCACAACTTCAGCCAAATTATTTGAGTTCAGCAACAAGATGTACTCTTTACCCTGAAAAACAAGAAGTTATCCTGGAAACTTCTAGAAATTAAAAAATAAAAAAATAAAAAAGGTCAACTGGCTTTACCTGTGATAATAAATCATCTAGTTTGCCACTCCTCTTCAAGGAAAACAAAGCCTCCTTCCTATTGTTTTGCAAAAGGAAGATTATAAAAAAGAATTTAAAATAATCATATATTTATGTAGATATATAAATCAAGAATAGATGGAAATTTGCATAGGTGGCAAAATGGGCGGGTTGGGTCTGTTGGGTTTGACCCACAACCACTCTTTTGTCTAATTTTATAAAAAAAATATTGAATTGAATATGATTAGGAAAACTATGGTACCAAAATAAAATTCTAATTTCATTTTCAGCTAATTTTTTTAATTTTACCCATTAAAGTAAAGAAACACAAAGATCAAAAAGAGAGTGGCATACAGTGGTTTATCATCAAAACTCCTTCCTTCAAGTGGCAAGATATCTTTTACATCATTCTCTTGATTTTGATCCTATAATGCATAATTTTCTTGTGAAAATCTAATTTATGATAATAGCAAAAAGAACAGATGTAACAGGTTTAAATAATTAAAAGAAAACACACCTTGACTAAGCAAAATATGTTTTTGTTGGATTGTTTCTCCAAAATCTAGATAACAAAAATCACAACTTATTAGACAGAAATATGCAAGATGATATTCAAGTTGAATTCCATTAAATTTATTTACCTTCAAGGTTTCATTATGTGTAATGATATCATTCATCAGAAATAGAGGAATGTTGCATCCGTATTTTGAATTCAGAGACTACAAGTGATTGTAAATGAAATTTATCAACAAAAAAGGAAAAAAAAAAAAAAACATGAATCCAATATAAAATCTTCAAAATGGTAAAAGAGAATTCAAGAAATAACCTCAATATAATTAGAAATCTCAATGGCAGACCTGTATCAAATATGGGAGAAAATTATTCATACCTTTAGACTTTTAGAAACAATTTTGCACTTTTTTGAAAAAGAAAACATAAAACGGTATGAAGTATAAACACGCGCAAACTTATGGCTATAAAAAAAACATACTTTGGCCCATCAAAACCCATATTTGTTCCTTCATTGTCATTGATCTTAAGTATAACAACTTTGTCCAAAAGCCCCTTGATTTTTAAGGGATCTGCATAAAGAAGAATGTTACAACTATATAAAGTTGGATATGAAAGATTATCAAGTGAAATAACATTGAACAAACATTTACTAGAACTAGAGAATTACCATCAGAAACAGGCAATAAGCTTTCATATGGTAGGAGGAACAATTCATCATCTATCTTAATCTTTTGAACTGGTTGAGCAGCCTCTCTTCAATCCATAATCATTCACAATAAAACTTGTTTAAGGCATGTAAATACTAAACATACATAGAGTATTCGAATACTGAAGCTTAGTATAGATTATCTTACCCAATTTTCAGTTCTTCTTCTTTGGTTACCTTTCCTTTAGCTGCAGCAAGCTTCTTTTGCTCGTATTGGATGGTTTTTGTAATCAGATTACAGAACAGATACACAAACTGCACTGAATCGTTTGCTGGAACAGGGTATGTTATTTTCTTATAGGTTTCCAATGGCATACTCGGATCTACCAACCCGACAATTGGAATCTGTAACCTAGAAGCTTCGAGGATCACCGAAGACTTCCGTTCTGTATCAAAAATCACCACACAGTCCGGCGGGTAAACGGACGTCAGACTAAACTTCTTATTCCTAGACCGGAACTTTTTGGGACTCAAACTGTTGGTTAGAAACCCTCCAAGACGCCACGAGTTGTCATTGCGGCAGCCAGTGGTTTTAATCATCTGCTCAATGATGTCATCGACTAGTGGATTGGTATTCACGAAGAGAAATCTACCATTTTCGCGAACAAGATTCCCAATGAAATTGCAGGCGCTACGGAGACAAACGAGGGTTTTGTCGGAGTCAATAATCGTCATTCCATTCCGAGCGCCATAAGTGTAGATTTTGAAATGATTCTCGGCCACTCGGCGACCTAAGTGAGCATTTGTGCTTAAAAGTTTTTGAATAACAGCCGAGTGAATCGTCATTTGCTTCAAAACTACAAAATCTCTCTTATCTTTTCCGCTCTCTAAATTCAATGAATCAGTTGGTGTTCAGTAGAGCAACACTTGTTCGATTTGCTGCGATTTCACCTCCAAGGATTTAGCGTCGTAACTCCGATTGCAGAAGGGTGGTGTTGGAGTGTGTGATTTTGGTGGCGAGTTACGGCGGAGTGGAGGGTGAGCAACCAGGGATTGTAAATGCCAACACTTTGGTTCAAGTTCAATGTTTGCAGTTTGGCCCTTAAAGTTTGACATGTTTTCGATATTTGGCCATGCAGTTTGTGTAAAAGTTGTTTGGTAGAAACTAAATGATTTAATGTTGAACCATTAAAAGATCAAAATAAGGATGAACATTAATTGGTTCAAACTGAAAAACCACACAAATTGTACATTAATCGGGATTCAGCCAGTTGTATTGATCGTGGAATATCATTGAGAAAAACCCACACAAACTACACATTAATCTCAATAGACTTCTATGAAATGATTTTATGAGATTCAACTAATTGTATTGATCGCTGAATATCTTTGAGAAATAGGAATCAATGTTATCAAAGGATTTACTGCGATTATTTCTAGTATAGAATGAGTCAATATCCACTTTGGTATCTTATTGAACAAAAATGGTGATATTGTTCCTCTATTGATAAAAAATTCATATTTTTAACAAGTCTCATGGTCATCCAATGAGAAAAGTTTCAATTTTTTCAAATGAACGATTTGAAGACATATTTATTTCTAAAAATTGTGGATTACGTTTCAATTCATAGATGTAGATCTCAGACCTATGAATGAGGATATTCCCGAAACGGACAAACAAAAAAGGAAGTGAGTTAGACAAAAAAAATGAAGCAATTTAGACAAAAAGAAACGAACTAGCATTTAGAAGGTATGATAGATATCAATTCTACCTATTTGGTAATTGAGTCGGATCAACCAACGAACTAGCATTTAGATGGTATTAGCATTTAGATGGTATGATAACGAAGAACACCATTTTAGGGAAGATCTTGAAAAACGAGGGTGCCTACACCATCAGATCGAAGATATGTTAGGAAAATGAGCGGATTTCTCAAACATTTTTTTGAGCTTACTAATAAAGTTTCTAGTACACACTACGTAACCTCACACTTTTTTGGATGACATAAATTCTATTTTTTGTAATTTTGAAAAAATGTTTAAATGAGGTTGATGATAACGATCTTCGTGTCATTGTGAAGTTAATGAGAGAAAATATGGTAAATATTACAAAGATATTAAGAAGTTCAACATTTTAATGTATGTCACTTCCGTTATTGATCTGAGAAATAAATTTGAGTATTTTGAGTTTTTGCCTACCAAGGTTTACGGAAAAAGTTGATGGATTGTCAATTATCAACATTGTTAAATAATATATCAATGACTTCTTTGAAGATTATGTTATAATTCATTTTTCTCCTACACCATCGGTCGAGGCTTCCGATCATACATCATTATTGAGGAAACGATTAACACCAGCCGATGTCGATCCCGGGATATTTTTAAGGAAAATTTAGAATGAAGATTAAATGGGTAGTCTTGGAGTGGGAGATTCAAAGTTCGAGTTGAAAAAGTACTCAAGTGAAGAAGTTGAAAACGAATCAACGGGACCAAATTTGACATATTGAATTGGTGGAAAGTGAATAGATCATAATTTCCAATTTTATCATTAATGGCTAGAGATGTCTTGGCGATTCCGATATCAACTATTGTTTCGGGAGTAGCGGTCCCGTGTTAGAGAATCGAGTGGGTTTGCTGGTTGAGTTCGATGCAGTTGGTTGGGTTGATAATTCTAGGTCGGGAACCCGGAATAGAATTTGGTAAGGTTGTGTGTAGCCCTGCGGTCGGATTGATGAGTGTTAGGTGTTGTTTTCGGTTACATGATCTGTTCTTGCGAACGAGGGAAATCAAATGAATCAAGGAAGGACCGCGAGTTCTGCTGTATGCGAGACGGAGCGGAGAACCTGAATAGGGTAAGTCAAAGAAGGACTGTGAGTCCAATCATGAGTTGGACGGAGCGGAGAACCTAAATAAATGAAACAGGGAAAATCCTGCGAATTCGGTTGCGAGCTGAACGGAACGGGGGAACCTGTGATTCCATACGTGATGATGAGCATAGTAATAGCCCGATGGGCTGTGCGTGAGTGGTGTATCGCGTGTTTAAATCTTGGTTGTTTGGATACTTTTGGACAAAGTGCCTATGGGTTGTTAAGGCGGTGTGTAGTGTGAGTAGTTTAATTGGTGATATGCGTTTGAGTGTCTTCTGAGACAGTGAAAATTAGATTGTTAGCCTTGGGGCTTGGTATGGGTTTCTGAAGGTGCGTATATGTAGTGTGCGGGTTGGCATAGATTAGGCGCGGGGCGGTCAGTGTTGTTTTCGGGCAGCAAGTGTAGATTTTGGTATGAATGAGTCGTTGTCGGGTAATCGTGTTCTTTACTCGAGGTTGGTAGTGGATCTTTCTGGTTTCGGCAAGTTCGGGCATGTAAGGGTGTTACTAATCATGGATTGGTTTGAGGTTTGACACGCGGTTAGGGTATGTAAGGAAAAGATTTCGGGGACGAAATCTCGTTAAGTAGGTTAGAGTTGTAAGACCCTAATCCCGGAAAGTCCAAGTTCAAGTTTAAAGGAATTGAGTTTTTGGAGATTTTGGGAAATTATGCAGTTAGCGCCGCTAATGTTAAGGGTTAGCGCCGCTAATGTTAAAGATTAGCGCTGCTAATGTTTGCAGGGTTTGGTAGTGGGTTTGCACGATCAGTTAGCGACGCTAATTGAAGAGTTAGCGGCGCTAACTGAAGAGTTAGCGGCGCTAACTGCTGAATTTGGGCTAAAACACTAGATTTTGAAGTTTGGGCCGTATAAAAAAGTGGGGAACCCTAGGGCAGCCGCCAAACATCACTTTTCAGCCCCCAAATTCGTCATTTTCCCTCTCTAGCACTTTTGGAGTGATTTTTGGTGATCTTGGTTTTTTTTTTTGAAGTATTCTTGAAGATATTATGATGCCAAAGGATGCATGGTGTTGCTAAGAGGCTTTG
Organism: Cichorium intybus; assembly: GCA_023525715.1. NCBI lineage: Eukaryota > Viridiplantae > Streptophyta > Magnoliopsida > Asterales > Asteraceae > Cichorium > Cichorium intybus. The sequence goes on along the minus strand of CM042015.1, from coordinate 83,944,744 downwards.
CTCAAGTGGAAATCAGCTAAAGCTCTTGTTTCTGAACCATTATGAGTAAAGTTCCCACCTTTTTACATTTTTAAGGTTATTCTTATGTTTTGGTGTGGGGTTTTACGGATTGAAACGAAGTAATGGTCTTTTTTGGTGTTGTCCATGGTTGGTAAGGATAAAGTTTGGAACTTTATGCCTTTAAGTCTTGATTTAGAACCATTAAGTTGGTTTTGAGAGCAAGCCAAACTCTCTTTGGTGGTTTTGTTGAGTTTAGGGCCATTTTGGACTCGGATATTGTTCATGAGCTTCCAAGGTTATGTTTGAGTGGTAAAGTTAGGATTTTTATGGACTTAGGAACTGTTTGGAGGGTTCCTAGAAGGGTTGAGACCTTGGCTGAATGGATTAAGAGCTTAATGGATTTCTGAGACTGTTCATAGTTAGCGATGCTAACTAAGGAAGTTAGTGGCACTAACTTCCTGTTGATCGTTGACTTTGACATTTGACCGTTGAATTTTTGACCCGTTTGACTTTTGCTCAAACTTAAGGGTTCGGGGTACCGGTCTTAGAGGTTTATCATGTTTGGGGTTTAGGAAGTTCTAAATGAAGTTTATCCTTGTTAGGAAGTTCTAAATGAAGTTTATCCTTGTTAGGATGTTCGTGTTGTCGAGATTTGTGTAACACCCGACTTATTAACAAAAACACCCCAAAAATTTTCATTTTTCAAACCCAATATTTTACATTAAAAACCATAAGTATGGGGTATTAGTTAACAAAATACGAGTACAAGTGTATCACGAAGTACAATACATAAATATTATACATTCATCAAGCCGGGTCGTCACATCCAGATTCTAAGTCCCCAGTCACGGACTTTATCTTTTCCCTTGGTGGGATCACGCTCACCTGCAGGGACATATCAAATAAACCATGAGCTATAAAGCCCAATGAGTAATCAAATCAAGTATAACATGTATAAGAATAAAATTCTCTATACAAAATCAATTAAGCAATATCATGCAATATAAAATCATATATGGCTCACGGGTTATCCCGCTGTTGCCTAGACTCACGGCTCCGTTATTGCCATCGAAATGACTCACGGCTTATCCGGTCTTGTCTATATAGGTTTGACTCACAGCTCCGTTCTTGTCTATTATAGACTCACGGCTTATCTGGTATTGTCGCACCATTAAAATTGACTGACTCACAACTCCGTTCTTGTCTATAGCAGACTCACGGCTTATCTGGTATTGTCATGTCATTATTGTTGACTCACAGCTCCGTTCTTGTCTTTATCAGACTCACGGCTTATCTGGTATTGTCGTATATCGAATCATGTAATTTGTCATTTTTGTCCACCAAAATCATTTCCATTTGCAGCTGCCCATATAACACATATCACATCGGATAATAGTGAGATTACTCACCTGAAGGTTTGCTACAGCTAGCGTTTGTCGTTCCTTGCCTTCCAATGTATTCCGTAAGGCTTTGTCCCGTACCTATAATTCCATTTATTTTCAAAATGATTATAGGTAAATAACCATTCCAATTAACTCTAATACAATAGAGTTCAATACAATATTATTATAAACAATGCCTAGTTAATAAACTTTCCGTTTACTAACTTTTTATGAATTTTACTATTCACCGAGGCATTTGAATCGATCTACAGTGCCCCCGAGGGGTCGAAAACTCAATATAAAAATTTTCCAAACTTTTCAGACCATAACAAGCCTACGGTTCAAGTTTGAGCTAAATCGGACAAGCCAAGCAAAAGTTAGCGTTTTTGATCCCCTGCCTGGCCCCTGCTTGGAGGCGCACTGCGCCTAGGATAGGGCGCACTGCGCCTGGGCGCACCGCGCCTAGCGCCTGCGCAGGTCTCCTGTCCAGCCGCGATTTGTGCACTGTAGCATGCAGTTTTGGTCCATTAAGTCCTTATTTCTGTTCTTAATCGTTTGGGGTTTGTTCCTAGGCTAAACCTTTACATTTTAACAAGGTTTTTAACCATCTAAACCCACTCAATCAATCATGTGAAGAATTAGGGTTCTTAGTTCCAAAAACCCCAAAACTTCAAATTCATCCAAAATAACAATCTACTTCCATTTTCTTTAGTTAAGTCCTTATTAGTATGACTTAATGGAAGTATTGCATCAACTTAACAACATAATCATGACTGCAAATGCAGTTTTTGAGTTCTACAAAACTCATCAAGAATAACTAGCAAGAACTTGAAGAACTTACCTCCAAAACTTCCAATTCTACCCTTTGAATGCTATGGACCAATTTGCAAGCTTAAATCTTCAAGAACTTCTTCAAATCCGCTGCAGAAATCACACCTAGAACCTCTCCTGTAAGTGCTAAAAAATCTGCACAAGTGTTCCCTTTTATACCTCCAAAAATTACATTTTGGTCCTTGAAGTTGCATTCTTAAGACTTTTGCCACAATTTACACAAATAATGACAAAATCAGATTTTTATAACATTTTAAGTCCAAGACTCAAAATATTATTACCAAACAAGTCCTTTTCTGTCCAAAAGACCAAATTACCCTTTTGAGGTAAAATGACCATTTTGCCCTTTTTATTATAATTACATAATAAACATGTTTTGGCGTTACAAATTCTCCCCTCCTTTAAGAGATTTCGTCCCTGAAATCATACAAAAAGTTGAGGATATTTTTCCCTCATTTCACTTTCGGTCTCCCACGTCATGTCGGAACCTTTGTGATGACGCCAAAGCACTTTCACCATGCTGATCTTCTTATTTCGCAGCTGTCTTGTCTTGCGGTCTAGCACCCGCTCGGGTTGTTCCGGGTATCTCAGCTTTTCATCCACCTCGATTTCAGCAAGAGGTACTTGTTGAGACTTGTCAAACAAAGTTTCCCTCAAATGGGATGCATGGAATACATCATGTATACCATGAAGTTCATCAGGTAACTCCAATCTATACACCACGGCTCCAACTCTTTGGGATATACGGAAAGGTACAATGAAACGAGGACTCAACTTTCCTTTCTTCCCAAAACGAATTAAGCCTTTCCAAGGGGATACTTTGAGCATTACCATATCTCCTACTTGGAATTCTATCGGTTTCACCCGTTTGTCCGCATACTGTTTCTGTCTATTCTGAGCTACCTTCAAATTTTCGCGTATCAGTTTGATCTTTTCTTCGGTCTGTGCTACAATTTCGGGTCCAACCAACGGCTTTTCCCCAACTTCAGTCTAGCAGGTCGGAGTACGGCACGGTGCTCCATACAAGGCTTCATACGAGGCCATCTGAATGCTGGAATGATAGCTGTTATTGTACGCAAATTCCACTAAAGGCAAATGATCTTCCCAGTTTCCACCGAAGTCAATGATACAAGTCCTCAACATGTCTTCCAAAGTTTGTATTGCTCGTTCACTTTGGCCGTCAGTCTGTGGGTGGTATGCTGTACTCATAAGTACTTTTGTACCCAATTGCTTTTGAAGACTCTGCCAAACATGAGAAGTAAATCTACTATCTCGGTCCGATACTATCAATGCTGGAAGTCCGTGCCGACAAATCACCTCATCAATGTAGATTTTCGCCAGTTGATCTACTCTGTACTTTTCTTTATATGGTATAAATTGTGCCGATTTGGTCAATCGATCAACAATCACCCATATAGAATCATAACCTCGCGGTGTCCGCGGCAACTTTGTTACAAAATCCATGGTAATATGATCCCACTTCTTCTCTGGAACCGGCAATGGTTGTATTTCCCCGTACGGTTTCTGATGGTTTGACTTAACTTGCAGACAAGTGAAACATCTTTCCACGTATCTTCCAATGTCTCTCTTCATTCCAGGCCACCAATACATCGGTTTTAACGTCCGATACATCTTTGTACTGCCCGGATGAACTGCATATCGGCTATAATGACCATCTTCTAGAAGCAAATTCCGCGCTTCTCCTTGTTTTGGAATCCATATTCGACCTCTGAAGGTCTTCAATTTCTGAGCATTTTCTTCCAGATGCTTCAAATATCCAACCATTCTTTCGCTTTTTACATTCTCCGGCTTACACGCTTCTTCTTGTGCTGAACGAATAAATTCTGGTAACCGGCTTGCTACACCCATGCACGCGGATGTAATTTTCAGAGGAACTTCTTTTCGGCTTAGAGCATCTGCCACCACATTCGCCTTGCCAGGGTGGTACTGAATTTCACAGTCAAAGTCTTTAAGCAGATCCATCCACCTTTGCTATCTCATGCTAAGCTCTTTCTGGTCGAAGAGGTACTTCATGCTCTTATGATCAGTGTAAATGACAAATTTCACACCGTATAAATAATGCCTCCACAGCTACAATGCTAAGATCACCGCAGCTAGTTCCAGATCATGAACTGGATATTTCTTTTCAGCATCTTTTAATTGGCGGGACGCATAGGCTATAACCTGGCCTTTCTACATTAGAACACATCCAAGTCCGACTCTAGAAGCATCGCTGTAGATCACATACTCTTCTCCGCTTTGCGGTAGAGCTAATACCGGCGCTTCACATAAAGCTTGCTTCAACTTCTGAAATGCTTCTTGTTGTTTTTCGGCCCACGTGAACTTTTCACCTTTCTTGGTCAACTTGGTCAACGGGACAGCTATCGAGGATAAATTCTCGACAAATCTTCTGTAATAGCCTGCCAAACCAAGAAAACTTCGTACCTCAGTGGGACTTCTAGGCGGTTCCCATTTCATCACGGCTTCAACCTTTGCTGGATCCACTTTCACCCCGTCGGCATTGATTACATGGCCAAGAAATTGAACTTCCCTTAGCCAGAACTCACACTTGGAGAATTTCGCATACAGCTTTTCTTGACGAAGCAGCTCTAACATCTGTCGCAGGTGTACCTCATGTTCAGCTTGGCTCCGAGAATACACTAAGATGTCATCAATAAACACTATCACCGAGGTATCAAGGAACGGACGACACACTCGGTTCATGAGATCCATGAATACGGCCGGAGCATTGGTTAACCCAAAAGGCATCACCAAAAACTCATAATGACCGTATCGAGTTCGGAATGCTGTCTTCAGAATGTCAGATTCTCTTATCTTCAGCTGGTGATAACCCGACCTCAGGTCAATCTTGGAGAAATATGACGCGCCTTGCAGCTGGTCAAACAAGTCGTCTATTCTGGGTAGCGGGTACTTGTTCTTCACCGTGATCATGTTTAATTCCCGATAGTCAATACACATGAGCATTGACCCATCTTTCTTCTTGACAAACAAAATAGGGGCTCCCCAAGGCGATGTACTCGGTCTGATGAAACCCCTGTCTAACAGTTCCTCAAGTTGCTTCCGCAGTTCCACCATCTCTGAAGGTGCTAATCGGTATGGAGCTCGGGCAACAGGTGCAGCTCCCGGAACTAGTTCAATCGTGAACTCAACCTGTCGATCTGGTGGCAACCCTGGAAGTTCATCTGGAAACACATCTAGGAACTCGTTCACCACATTCACATTCGCTACCCCCACTTTAATCGGTTGAGCCACCGATACATAAGCTAGATAAGACATCCCTCATTTACTGATACAGCTTCGGGCTTGAGCAAAGGAGATGACTGGCATTCGCAATCGAGGTCGTTCACCCTGTATCTTTATCCATTCTCCATCCGGCGTTAACACTGTGATGTTTTTATTTCTGCAATCCATGTTGGCATAATTCGTTGCCAACCAATCCATTCCCACAATTACACCAAATTCATTGGTAATCATCGGCTTCAAATCTATAGGGAAAGTGGTCCCGTAGATTTTAAGCTGACAACCTTCCAGGTGCTCGGAAACCCAAACATATCTACCGTCTGCTATGGCTACTTCCAAGCTTTCATCCATTGGTGTTAACGGTACATTCAGGCGAGGCAACAAAGACTCCGATACAAAACAGTGTGTTGCTCCTGGATCAAATATAACATATACATGTATGGTATTGAGAGTGAAGATACCTGTCACCACATCTGTCTTCTCACGGGCTTCTTCCACAGTCATCTGGAAAGCTCGCGAGGCCACCGGTCGTCCCCTGTTCTTCGACTCTTCTTTCTTTCCCACTTGATCATCTCTGGATCTTTCACTGTAGACACCAGATTTCAGTTGTGGACAGTTCGGACGAATGTGATCTGTAGCTCCACATTGGTAGCACCCGTGTAGAATGACCCGTTTTTCCGCAATTTCGGCAGCTAACTGACCCAGTATCACTGCGACAACTGCCCGTGTGCCTTTTTCTGCATTTTTCGCACCACTTTCCTTCATCTTTCTGGCCCTTTCCCCTAGACCCGGATTGTTGCGACTTTTTCTCAGGCGTCCAACCTTGGTCTTCCGCCTTTCGTTTCGTTTCCAAGACTTTCTTTTTGTCTTCTTGTCGCTTTAGTTCTGTTTCTCTTTCCGTGGCTCGATCCACCACTTGCCGGAAAGTAGGTAGTTTCAGCGGTTGTACGATTTCCCTAATTCTGGTCGTCAACCCCCAAACATATTTATCGATCTTTCTCTTTTCAGTATAGATGTGGTGTTCCGCAAACCTAGCTTTCTCCAGAAAGCTAAGAGTGTATTCCTGAACAGATCGGGAACCCTGTTCCAGGTGTAGGAATTCATCCTCTAATTGCTTTATCGCCACCTCGGAACAATATTCTTCATTGAACTTATTCTTGAACTGTTCCCACGATACTGATTCGGTTGGATCAAGATTCAAAGACTTGTAATAAATTTGCCACCAGTGTAGTGCACCGCTTGTGAGTTGGTTCGTGGCAAATTCTACTTTATCGTCATCCGCACATTTGCTCACTCGGAACACCTTCTCAATATGCATGATCCATTCCATAGCTTTGACTGGATCATCTGTCCCCGAGAATTCCTTTGGTTTACAACCAAGGAAGGCTTTATACGTACACCCAACTTTCTTTATCGAGGCTTCCCCACCTTGAGTTTCTTTTACTGCCCAGGCACGACTTTCTTCCTGGCTTTCATCTTCCGGCTGCCTGTCATGAACACTTTTTGCAGCCTCTTCAGTAGGATTAGGATTGGCACTCGGATTAGGATTGCCACTCGGGTTGGGGTTATTCGTTAATGTAGGCATCATTTGCCTCACCACTTCTTCCACTATCGTCCGAATATCGGGTGGATTTTGTCCCACCGGTTCCCATGCTGGTGCTCTTCGCCCAACAGAGCCGCTTGACCGAGCTGGTCCACTTCTTGCAGTTCCACGCGAATTCGCACCAGTGGGATTGCTTCGTGTATTTCTCATACTTCAAAATTTTAGCAAACCGTTAGATTACATATATAATAACAAACTTATATATATCTAACAGTCCATTTATCTGTTCTTCTCTCAAGGTTTAAGTCCAGGAATCTAGTCTAAGACACCTAGTTCACTTAAACCACGGCTCTGATACCAACTTGTAACACCCGACTTATTAACAAAAACACCCCAAAAAATTTCATTTTTCAAACCCAATATTTTACATTAAAAACCATAAGTATGGGGTATTAGTTAAAAAAATACGAGTACACGTGTATCACGAAGTACAATACATAAATATTATACATTCTTCAAGCCGGGTCGTCACATCCAGATTCTAAGTCCTCAGTCACGGACTTTATCTTTTCCCTTGGTGGGATCACGCTCACCTGCAGGGACATATCAAATAAACCGTGAGCTATAAAGCCCAATGAGTAATCAAATCAAGTATAACATGTATAAGAATAAAATTCTCTATACAAAATCAATTAAGCAATATCATGCAATATAAAATCATATATGGCTCACGGGTTATCCCGCTGTTGCCTAGACTCACGGCTCCGTTCTTGCCATCGAAATGACTCACGACTTATCCGGTCTTGTCTATATAGGTTTGACTCACAGCTCCGTTCTTGTCTAATATAGACTCACGGCTTATCTGGTATTGTCGCACTATTAAAATTGACTGACTCACAGCTCCGTTCTTGTCTATAGCAGACTCACGGCTTATCTGGTATTGTCATGTCATTATTGTTGACTCACAGCTCCGTTCTTGTCTTTATCAGACTCACGGCTTATCTGGTATTGTCGTATATCGAATCATGTAATTTGTCATTTTTGTCCACCAAAATCATTTCCATTTGCAGCTGCCCATATAACACATATCACATCGGATAATAGTGAGATTACTCACCTGAAGGTTTGCTACAACTAGCGTTTGTCGTTCCTTGCCTTCCAATGTATTCCGTAAGGCTTTGTCCCGTACCTATAATTCCATTTATTTTCAAAATGATTATAGGTAAATAACCATTCCAATTAACTCTAATACAATAGAGTTCAATACAATATTATTATAAACAATGCCTAGTTAATAAACTTTCCGTTTACTAACTTTTTATGAATTTTACTATTCACCGAGGCATTTGAATCGATCTACAGTGCCCCTGAGGGGTCGAAAACTCAATATAAAAATTTTCCAAACTTTTCAGACCATAACAAGCCTACGGTTCAAGTTTGAGCTAAATTGGACAAGCCAAGAAAAAGTTAGCGTTTTTGATCCCCTGCCTGGCCCCTGCTTGGAGGCGCACTGCGCCTAGGACAGGGCGCACTGCGCCTGGGCACACCCCGCCTGGGGCTTGGGCGCACCGTGTAACACCCCTTTTTCAAAACCATAATTTAATATAGTTTATATTACAAAACATTTTACAAAACGTGACCATGAAAAGTCACCAAATTTTTTTATAAACTTTATTCTGAAAGGGTATTACAGACTCAATACAGAAAACCATAATTTAAACTTACTGTATACACACTGGTCCCACTCCAGCTCCTGCTCATCTCACCTAAGTACATAGCATTTAAAAATAATACGTGAGACATAAAGTCTCGTGAGTAATATGGGTTTTAGACCCAAAACTTTTCTGCTTTAAGACTTGAAATATAAACAAGTAAACTACTAGAACTTATTACATAATAAATCTCAAATCTCTTTTCTTTTCTATCTTCAAAACTCAAAAATACTTTCTTTCTCAAAATTGCTTTCTTTTATCAAAACTGTATTCTTTCTCAAAACTACTTTCTTTTACCAAAACTGTATTCTTTCTCAAACTTTCTATCTTCAAAACTCAAAAATACTTTCTTTCTCAAAATTGCTTTCTTTTATCAAAAATGTCTTCTTTCTCAAAACTACTTTCTTTTACCAAAACTGTATTCTTTCTCAAAACTACTTTCTTTTATCAAAACTGTATTCTTTCTCAAAACTAATCTCTTTCTTTAAAAACTACTTTCTTTCTCGTTTGCTAGTGACCAACTGAAACTCATGAATTAATTTAGTTTAATTCATTCTACTAGCTCACCTCGCGGGACAGAACAGATCCGCCCGCTAGGTTATGCTCATTCTGTCTCCCCTTTGTGACTTGGAACGGATTCAAGCACAAGGGTATACTAAGCTAGACAACTACTTCGCGACGGGAGGTACCACCCCAGTAGTGTCTTCTGATCCCCCGATTATGTGGGTGATCCTAGTCCGGACAACTGGCTCATACTTCTTTCTTTCTTTAATTCTTACTTCATTTCATCTCAAATTGGTCAAAATAGGACACAATTTGTAAACAACTCTTACTCAAACATTTTATAACTCTTTACTGAAAATACTTTAAAAAAACTGATTTTGACAACTTAGTTCACATAAGGAACTTCTTTCAAAATACCTTGCAAACCATACTTTAAAAATCTGTTTTAAACACTAAGCCCTTGTATAGAGCTTCATTCAAAACTATTTTCCAAACTTTAGTATTTATAAACATTTGGAAATCTTACTTTTCTGAAAATAACATATTGCTATGTACTATAGAAATCCTCATAAAACTCACCTTGGTTTTACTACGGTTCACTAGGCTTCACGTACGCCTTTTCCTTTCCCGTGCTCAATAACGTTTGAAGCACCACCTATACAAGTAGTATATATAAATACCCAATATAATTAACTCTATAATGCTAAAGTCTCATATAACATAACTCTAGGTTATAATAAATGTATAGCCATTAATAAACTCGTTTAACGGTTTTCTCCGAAATACGCGTATATTGCTATAGTACCCCCGAGGGGTCGTATTTCAGTTCCGACTCTTTTCCATGAAATCTTAGGCCATTTTAGACTTGTGTTTCAAATTTGGGGTTCATTGGACAAGTCTAGCTCAAATTCTAAAAATCAAGTTTTGACGTGAATAGTGATTTTAGCCACTGCCGCTACAGTGACTTTTCCGCAAGGTCGGATTACGGATTTGACCATTCCCGACATGTTCTTATACCATTTTAGGGTTATGGCTAAAATTTCAGATCAATCGGACATGTCTAGCTATGGTTTCTAGCGTTTGGATTTCTAACATTTTTAACATTTTTGGTCCCTGTCTGAAGGGCACTGTAGCACGCAGTGCACTGTAGCACGCAGTTTTCACCCATTAAGTCCTTAATCTATGTATTAATCATATGGGGTTTGTTCCTTGACTAAAACCCTCCATTAGTACAAGGTTTTAATCTATTAAAATCGTTTGAATCAATCAAATGCAAGAATTGAAGTTCTTGACCAAACTTGAAATTTCTCAAGAATAGCAATCTACTTCTATGTTTTAGAGTTAAATTCTTAACTAATGACTTATTGGAAGCATTAGCTACTTAACCCACATGATTCTTAACTGAAATTGTAGTTTCAATTCCATTCAAGAACCAATTCAAGCATACATATTATAACATTTATAAACTTCTTTCATTAAGCCATTTAGACTTCTATCCTGTTATTTAACACTTCTAATTACTCATAATACATCCATATATGCTAAGAATGGTTTTCTTTCAATTCTTTGATCATTATATTAACATATACATTCATATTCCTAAGTGGGACAGAATCTGCCGAAACAGGATACCCTGTACGAAAAACGGCATAACTCTCTCTAGAAGAATCGAAACGACTCACCGCTTTTTGATTTAGAAACTAGACATCTGTAGGTTTCTTTTCATGTATGAAACATAATTTTTGGCCTTGTAGATTTGTACAGTTTTACAGTTTAAGTTGGCGTAAAAATTCTGTCAGAATATTTTTTTTTTACTTTCATTCTTATTATTGTATAACTTATGAAATTACAATTTCATTTACTACTTATTCTTTTTCATACATATGCTTAAAAGGTCATTATTTAACCTATTAAGCACTTAATTCATTGGTCATCCCCAAAGGAATCATTCCAATTCCTTATCTAACCATTTCTAATGAAATTTCAACCATGGAATCATCAATTCCATTCCATTTTCTCAATTTCCAATTTCATTCATAATTTCATTATAATTAATTGGAATAATTAGGAAACCACTTATAATGGTTTCTTCATCCATAAACAACATTTATGACTCATTGTAACTAGTTAATTGCATTCAATTAAGACTTTGATCATTAACCCCAATTTCTAGGGTTCTTGACTCAAATCATCATTTCTTTGAATTCCACCATATTCAATGGTTAGAACTTGTTTTCTATGATGTTTCGAGCTAGATAAAGTATATGGATTCGTTGGATTAACTTCATCCATAAAATCAGAAGTTGGATTTGAAGATCATCCAACAAAACTTGAAGAATTAAGAAGTTCTTACCTAGAAATCACCAAATTCCATGTGTTATCTTCAATCTTTAAACTTTGATCTTGCAATCCTTCTTGATCGATCGTGACTTTTCTCCAAGCCTCTAGAATCTGCTCTCAACTTCCAGTAAATGAGAAGTGGTATATCTTCTCATTTTATATATATTTAGTTTTTATAAAATATTTTCATATTAACTGATATTGCCTCATTTATACATAAATTTCGGGCAATATCGAGTGCCTAAAACACGTGTTTTTGGTATGATATCAAGATAAAAGGTACTTATACGTTTAAATTACCAAAACACAGGAAAGATGGCTTTGCGGATAAAGAAGGAGCTGAATACGAGCCTAAAATTGAACAAAAGGAGTAAAAGATCTATCGGGAAGGAAAGAGCTAAAGAGAGCGTATTCTGGGCGTTAAAACGAAGGAAAAAGTCCAACAGGAGACAGATCGCGACCCGATCTCCCTAGGGATCGCGACCCTATCTTCTGACGAATGCGTGACAAATGCTGACCAAAGGATCGCGACAAACGGCTGAAAATCGCGACCCTACGCGATCGCGACGCGACCTCCATGAGGATCGCGACCCGACCCACCAACCACAGTCCACTAAGTCGGGTAGTGGCCAGCGCAAAAGAGCATTATGTGGCAGATCGCGACGCGACCAAGACTCCATCGCGACGCGATCGTGCGCCTGGGCAGACTATAAATTGAGGCCTTCTCCTCTTCTTTTGGACACTTACACTTACATCTACATCAACCACCAGTACATTACCAACACCAAACTCGGGAGTTTGCCCACTGCAACTTCCAGAAGGCTTGGAGGAGACGGTGTGGTGCGGATGGAATCGAGAGCTTGAAGAATGTTCGGCCGGGACTTCATTCGGTTTGCTTTATATATGTTTAGCATTCTACTATGATTTCCTAGGCTGTATTCTTCAGATCATGTTATATTTGTTATCTGCATTATTCATTACTTAGATTTGAATACTATCTAGTTATGATTTGATTGTTATTTTTCGGATATTGAACGTTTTATATTTTATCTTGCATAATTCATTTGACTATCATATATGTTAAGGAACCTTCCTTTTGGACTTATTGCTGAGTTATTTTAGTCTAGAGGACCAATCTGACTATATGACTTTTATCATAACTGTGCTATGACCATTAGGCAGATATGACTAGTGATGGACCAAATCCTAGGGTTAAGTCACGAAGGTAGAAACTTATGTGTATGAAAAGTTTGTATTAGAGGACCAATCTGTACAAACCATTTTGATTTTCATGACCATTGAGATCAAAAACTCGAATGAATCTTGTATGATACGAACCAATACATGATTATTTGGAAAATGTAATTGCATAACCATTGCCATTAATGACCTTATAATCATAGGATTAGGTAGTTGGACCAAAACATCTAATCATTCTAGAAATCGATATTTAACTTTCAGTATCCATTGCACTAATAGCATATCAAACATAACTAGATGGTTGAATCGAATCTAAGTATAAATGTTTACTTTTATGTTTTGTAATTTATATTTATATCTCCCGTTTTTAATAAACTTTTGCGTTGTATATTGACACGAGTCAATGCATTCTCTCAACCCCCCCCCCCTTTTTAATTACTGTTTGCTTGAATAATTGTTAATTAATAATTGATTTTCTTAACTTAAAAATATCCGTTTTCCCTCGGGTTCGACAACCCGGATTTACCATTACTATACTACAACCGATTAGGTACACTTGCCTAATTGTGTTGTTCTATTCATACATGGTACTTCCCTGTTTAGAAATGTAAAACTAATGTGAAAAATTATTTGCTACAATCATATATACGCTCGTAACACACCAAGTCTTTTGGTGCCGTTTCTGGGTATTTTATATGTATGTTTGAAAACACATCATTAACCCCTTAGATTCCATTTCTTTTTCAAAAATGGTCCTATGACCCATAATCTTGCAAACCAAGTTCTATTAGCTACCAACTTAACAATTTCTTGTCATTTTGGTCATTTCCATGTCAAATGACCATTTTACCCTTTTTTGCCAAATTTCACTATTCACGCGGTAAAATTCCAAATTTTCATAAGCTTGTATTTCTTATATTATTATCTCACAAACGTCATATTATTTTACATAAGGGTCTTATAATGTATCGAAAGACCATTTTATCCTTTTACAAATTTTGCGGGTTCTTACAGTCACCCCTCCTTATGCGGATTCCGTCCTCGGAATCTTTTCGTAGTTTACATATTATGAATATATTTATTTACTTATACTTTTTATCTTTGAGGAAATAACCTTTTATTCCCTCAACTTTTATCGTCGCTCACTCATACTTCATATTCCATGTTTTAATTACATTCATTTTTACTTTATTTCATTCATATACAAATCTCTTTATTTAATTTCGTAAAACTTATTTCCTTTGACTTTCATTCTTCATACTCTTATTTTACAAAATGGTTTCATACTTCCATGCATTTATCAAAAATAGCAACATACTTTGCAATCATTCTCATATCTTTATTAAAAACCCGTGAGACTATACTCATTATATTCTTTATTTATAAACTTTTCCAAATACAGTTAAACATAATTTGGATTCGTACAAAATTCAGAAAAATACACTAAATCTTTCTTTACAAAATTCTGTCCCCTAACGGGTATTTTACTTAAACTAGATTTTTTTTATTTCCACATTCTTTTCATTCTTCCCTTATAATTTTATTCATTTGTTTTCAATCTTCTTTTTTTTTTCTCATTCCTTTACCCCTACATTGTTACGTAGATAATTTACTGGTATTCCTTCCTTATAGAAGTTTTACAACTTTTTATCTTTTATATATATTTCATTCTTTAATTCTTTTGAACTACAAATTTATTCTTTATCACTCTCAACGACTTCCGGTTCATTTCGATTTTTAAGGAATAAATCCTCTTCCTTTCTTTATACTTTACATTCTCATATTCTTTCTTATTTACCGAGAAGAAATATAGCTAACATCTTTTAACTATCATTTACTTCTAAAAAGAATTAAATTACTACTTCTATGGACAGCTTAAGTTTTACCTTTTACCATTCATTACTCTTTACTTGTTATGGCTAATGCCAAAAATAACTTTTACCTTTCTTATTACCCCAATTGCATCATAATAATGCGTCAATAAAGATTTGCATTTCTGACTCAACAATTACTTGTTTTATCTCATCATACTTATTAAGCATACACTGGTTTCATAAACATATAGATTACCACCATTTTTTTTTCACAGACATTCAATCTTTACGTCTCATACATTTTACTTATAACTTTCTAGGCTTTAAGCCTAAATTCCTTTCATCATATCTTTACCATTTCTTTCTATGTGTCATGAGGCTACATGCCTAACACATTACATTATTTATTTATACTTCATTTCTTCACACCCTTTACTTTTACGTATTTTAAGGCGATATACACTATACATTTCGGTACATCATTATATATTTCATATTTCATATAAGACTTACTTCTTATGTATCTTTAGGTGATGCACAACTGCCATTTATTTTCTCATTATCTTTCATTCTTTCGTATTTCGAGGCGCTATGCCAAGTACATTATCTGACTCTTTTGCTTCACACTTTATAGTATTCTAATCAGAATACCTATTTTATAACCACCTTTATACTTTTATACATGATATAAGTCCCAAAACTTACCCATTATTTTATACTTATAAGCATGTATACACATACACATACTTCCTTATGTTTCATCATTACTAACCATGTACTGACCAATTCTCACCATCTTTGGATACTTTTTCTTGTTATATTCATTCACATTCGGAAGTGGTAACTTCCTGTCTGTTTATTATCGTTCTTATCTTATTTTTGATTCTTTATTTAATACTTATCTAGTTATTTACTTTTATTTCTTATCTCATATTATTTATGACTCTCGGTCATCATTCTCGCATTCTTTCGGTTACCCTTTTATCATTTACATCTCTTCTTATTTTGATTTTATATGACCACTAAATCTGATTCCAATGACCATTTTTTTTTGATAACTGTCTTTATATTCTTCTCATTATCATCATTGTCTGTCTTATCTTTAACTTTTCGCCCAACACTTGATTAGACGTTTAATCTCTATTTCTCAATTCATTCTCTTGCATTATAGAATGCAGCATATTTATAGTCTTTAACAAATTTTATTACTTTCTCATTCAAATAACTTACCTTGTTATATTGCTCACTATAATACATTTCAAACTTAGTTATTTGCTTCAACGATTAGATATCTTTATTTGCCATATTACTTTCAAGATTGGAAGTCACAACTTCCCATTTCTTACATTTTTCATTTCTGTCTTTGATTCCTCTTCTAATACTTGATTAAGTGTTTTGCTTTTGTTTTATACTATCTTATTTACTCATACCTTTTATATACATACTTCAATCTCTTGGTTGTCCATGAACAACACATCATACTACCTTTTAATATCTATTCTTTGTTATTATTATTATTTTTTTATATACTTCCATTGGGTGTGCCTATAAGTACACCCTACTCACCTCCTTTTACTTTTTTTTTGCTTAAATGTTTTCATTCTTCTTCCTTATATGAATTTCATTCATATATCTGTATTCACTTTCTTTTCCAATATTTCTTTCTTTGGTCATTGTAGTGACATTACTCTTATTTTTATTCCATAATCATAATTCGTTTCCGTTAAACAACAGAAATTTTTAGTTATACTCTTTCTTTTATAATTGTACTATATACTCCATGACTTCTATTAACACTTTCAATACATTATACGGTGGTTATCTTAACCACAAAATTAAACTTTTCTCCTTCATTACTTTGACATTCTTGTCATCTTATTTTCAGTGCTTTTTACTCATACTTTCTTATGTTTTATTACATATACTTTATACTGGTTCATATAGGGTATGGGGGTTTTCCCTATAAATCTCATATTTGCTACTTCATCTTTAACACTTTTTCTTTTATACTTCAATATTTCCAGTCATACTGGATTTTATTTGATAGGTATACTGAATTTATACCCCTTAAACCTCTTACACTTATCTCTTACAGCTTCACATAATTCCTGTGTGGTTCCACCAGACTCAAATGTATATCCTGTGATTAGAATAGTACGGGCCCATATTATTATAACCACCTATACGCATTTGCTTCCCGTTTTACCACCAGGACTCATGTTCCACTGTTGTGGATTTACTCCCAGTTCTACTTACTCTCAACATCATACTCAAGTATGTACTCTACTTAACTCTTACATAGTTTAAGTCTAGGTTCAAGTACTGACACCTAGTTCGCTTAAACTATGGCTCTGATACCAAAACTGTAACACCCCTTTCTCAAAACCATAATTTAATATAGTTTATATTACAAAACATTTTACAAAACGTGACCATGAAAAGTCACCAAATTTTTTTATAAACTTTATTCTGAAAGGGTATTACAGACTCAATACAGAAAACCATAATTTAAACTTACTGTATACACACTGGTCCCACTCCAGCTCCTGCTCATCTCACCTAAGTACATAGCATTTAAAAATAATACGTGAGACATAAAGTCTCGTGAGTAATATGGGTTTTAGACCCAAAACTTTTCTGCTTTAAGACTTGAAATATAAACAAGTAAACTACTAGAACTTATTACATAATAAATCTCAAATCTCTTTTCTTTTCTATCTTCAAAACTCAAAAATACTTTCTTTCTCAAAATTGCTTTCTTTTATCAAAACTGTATTCTTTCTCAAAACTACTTTCTTTTACCAAAACTGTATTCTTTCTCAAACTTTCTATCTTCAAAACTCAAAAATACTTTCTTTCTCAAAATTGCTTTCTTTTATCAAAAATGTCTTCTTTCTCAAAACTACTTTCTTTTACCAAAACTGTATTCTTTCTCAAAACTACTTTCTTTTATCAAAACTGTATTCTTTCTCAAAACTAATCTCTTTCTTTAAAAACTACTTTCTTTCTCGTTTGCTAGTGACCAACTGAAACTCATGAATTAATTTAGTTTAATTCATTCTACTAGCTCACCTCGCGGGACAGAACAGATCCGCCCGCTAGGTTATGCTCATTCTGTCTCCCCTTTGTGACTTGGAACGGATTCAAGCACAAGGGTATACTAAGCTAGACAACTACTTCGCGACGGGAGGTACCACCCCAGTAGTGTCTTCTGATCCCCCGATTATGTGGGTGATCCTAGTCCGGACAACTGGCTCATACTTCTTTCTTTCTTTAATTCTTACTTCATTTCATCTCAAATTGGTCAAAATAGGACACAATTTGTAAACAACTCTTACTCAAACATTTTATAACTCTTTACTGAAAATACTTTAAAAAAACTGATTTTGACAACTTAGTTCACATAAGGAACTTCTTTCAAAATACCTTGCAAACCATACTTTAAAAATCTGTTTTAAACACTAAGCCCTTGTATAGAGCTTCATTCAAAACTATTTTCCAAACTTTAGTATTTATAAACATTTGGAAATCTTACTTTTCTGAAAATAACATATTGCTATGTACTATAGAAATCCTCATAAAACTCACCTTGGTTTTACTACGGTTCACTAGGCTTCACGTACGCCTTTTCCTTTCCCGTGCTCAATAACGTTTGAAGCACCACCTATACAAGTAGTATATATAAATACCCAATATAATTAACTCTATAATGCTAAAGTCTCATATAACATAACTCTAGGTTATAATAAATGTATAGCCATTAATAAACTCGTTTAACGGTTTTCTCTGAAATACGCGTATATTGCTATAGTACCCCCGAGGGGTCGTATTTCAGTTCCGACTCTTTTCCATGAAATCTTAGGCCATTTTAGACTTGTGTTTCAAATTTGGGGTTCATTGGACAAGTCTAGCTCAAATTCTAAAAATCAAGTTTTGACGTGAATAGTGATTTTAGCCACTGCCGCTACAGTGACTTTTCCGCAAGGTCGGATTACGGATTTGACCATTCCCGACATGTTCTTATACCATTTTAGGGTTATGGCTAAAATTTCAGATCAATCGGACATGTCTAGCTATGGTTTCTAGCGTTTGGATTTCTAACATTTTTAACATTTTTGGTCCCTGTCTGAAGGGCATTGTAGCACGCAGTGCACTGTAGCACGCAGTTTTCACCCATTAAGTCCTTAATCTATGTATTAATCATATGGGGTTTGTTCCTTGACTAAAACCCTCCATTAGTACAAGGTTTTAAGCTATTAAAATCGTTTGAATCAATCAAATGCAAGAATTGAAGTTCTTGACCAAACTTGAAATTTCTCAAGAATAGCAATCTACTTCTATGTTTTAGAGTTAAATTCTTAACTAATGACTTATTGGAAGCATTAGCTACTTAACCCACATGATTCTTAACTGAAATTGTAGTTTCAATTCCATTCAAGAACCAATTCAAGCATACATATTATAACATTTATAAACTTCTTTCATTAAGCCATTTAGACTTCTATCCTGTTATTTAACACTTCTAATTACTCATAATACATCCATATATGCTAAGAATGGTTTTCTTTCAATTCTTTGATCATTATATTAACATATACATTCATATTCCTAAGTGGGACAGAATCTGCCGAAACAGGATACCCTGTACGAAAAACGGCATAACTCTCTCTAGAAGAATCGAAACGACTCACCGCTTTTTGATTTAGAAACTAGACATCTGTAGGTTTCTTTTCATGTATGAAACATAATTTTTGGCCTTGTAGATTTGTACAGTTTTACAGTTTAAGTTGGCGTAAAAATTCTGTCAGAATATTTTTTTTTTACTTTCATTCTTATTATTGTATAACTTATGAAATTACAATTTCATTTACTACTTATTCTTTTTCATACATATGCTTAAAAGGTCATTATTTAACCTATTAAGCACTTAATTCATTGGTCATCCCCAAAGGAATCATTCCAATTCCTTATCTAACCATTTCTAATGAAATTTCAACCATGGAATCATCAATTCCATTCCATTTTCTCAATTTCCAATTTCATTCATAATTTCATTATAATTAATTGGAATAATTAGGAAACCACTTCTAATGGTTTCTTCATCCATAAACAACATTTATGACTCATTGTAACTAGTTAATTGCATTCAATTAAGACTTTGATCATTAACCCCAATTTCTAGGGTTCTTGACTCAAATCATCATTTCTTTGAATTCCACCATATTCAATGGTTAGAACTTGTTTTCTATGATGTTTCGAGCTAGATAAAGTATATGGATTCGTTGGATTAACTTCATCCATAAAATCAGAAGTTGGATTTGAAGATCATCCAACAAAACTTGAAGAATTAAGAAGTTCTTACCTAGAAATCACCAAATTCCATGTGTTATCTTCAATCTTTAAACTTTGATCTTGCAATCCTTCTTGATCGATCGTGACTTTTCTCCAAGCCTCTAGAATCTGCTCTCAACTTCCAGTAAATGAGAAGTGGTATATCTTCTCATTTTATATATATTTAGTTTTTATAAAATATTTTCATATTAACCCCTTAGATTCCATTTCTTTTTCAAAAATGGTCCTATGACCCATAATCTTGCAAACCAAGTTCTATTAGCTACCAACTTAACAATTTCTTGTCATTTTGGTCATTTCCATGTCAAATGACCATTTTACCCTTTTTTGCCAAATTTCACTATTCACGCGGTAAAATTCCAAATTTTCATAAGCTTGTATTTCTTATATTATTATCTCACAAACGTCATATTATTTTACATAAGGGTCTTATAATGTATCGAAAGACCATTTTATCCTTTTACAAATTTTGCGGGTTCTTACACACCGCGCCTAGCGCCTGCGCAGGTCTCCTGTCCAGCCGCGATTTGTGCACTGTAGCATGCAGTTTTGCTCCATTAAGTCCTTATTTCTGTTCTTAATCGTTTGGGGTTTGTTCCTAGGCTAAACCTTTACATTTTAACAAGGTTTTTAACCATCTAAACCCACTCAATCAATCATGTGAATAATTAGGGTTCTTAGTTCCAAAAACCCCAAAACTTCAAATTCATCCAAAATAACAATCTACTTCCATTTTCTTTAGTTAAGTCCTTATTAGCATGACTTAATGGAAGTATTGCATCAACTTAACAACATAATCATGACTGCAAATGCAGTTTTTGAGTTCTACAAAACTCATCAAGAATAACTAGCAAGAACTTGAAGAACTTACCTCCAAAACTTCCAATTCTACCCTTTGAATGCTATGATCCAATTTGCAAGCTTAAATCTTCAAGAACTTCTTCAAATCCGCTGCAGAAATCACACCTAGAACCTCTCCTGTAAGTGCTAAAAAATCTGCACAAGTGTTCCCTTTTATACCTCCAAAAATTACATTTTGGTCATTGAAGTTGCATTCTTAAGACTTTTGCCACAATTTACACAAATAATGACAAAATCAGATTTTTATAACATTTTAAGTCCAAGACTCAAAATATTATTACCAAACAAGTCCTTTTTTGTTCAAAAGACCAAATTACCCTTTTGAGGTAAAATGACCATTTTGCCCTTTTTATTATAATTACATAATAAACATGTTTTGGCGTTACATTTGAGGGCACTCGTGTGGAGTGTTGTCTAGCTTGAGGTCGCGGATCAGGTGAGTCTTCTCACTATACTATGGGTGAAGTTACGTGCGTAGGTAGCTCGATTACTATGTGTAGTAATGTGTTTGTTGTGCTTTACGTGATTGATCGACGGATTGGGACAAGCCCGAGAGTCAAAGGATGAATTGATAATTGGACGGATAGGGGCAAACTTGAGAGTTCAAAGGATGAGTTTTTTCGGTGACGGACGGGACGGGGTAAGCTCGTGAGTGCTTAGCTGAGGCAGATCGGGGCAAGCTCGGAGACCTTTTGTGATTGTGTGTTATGTGATGAATCGTGTGGTATTTTGGGGAACTCATTAAGCTTTGTGCTTACTCTTTCACCCTAACTATTTTTCAGGTATTTTCTGGCTTGAGCTTGGAGCACGGCGTGACTGTACCGCATCTGAGGTTTTTGATAATCAAGTTTTCCGCTGAATAACGTTTGCAAGTGTTTTTGTTAAATACGATTTATATGTTTTAAATATTAAGTTTTAATTTGGATGATTTTTTTTCACAGCCCATTTTATGTATTTGTACAGTTTCAAAACAAAAAATTAATTACAAAATTTGGGACGTTACATAGACATTAGTTTGAAGTTGGCCATGTTGATGTTGAAAACTCATTGTAATGATGTTTGCTTAGTGGGCTAATAAATTTTCATGTAAAATCATTAAAATGAGTTTTGGGTTAATATGCGTTGCATGTAAGGTTACGATAGCAAGCCCCTCCCCGGCCGGAGAGCCTCCAGGACAAGGAGGCGGCGATCAACCATCCACTCTCGAGATTCGTATGGATCAATCAATCTTCGCGTCCTGCCAGTTCACTAAGTAGACTCACTCTACCCAAGGTTCTGAATGGCCCAGGCCGAAGGGCTTGGCTTGTTTGTTAAAGGGGTCCTGTTCTTCTCTTCCCCTACTAAAAAAGCCATCAATCCCATGGTGGGCGTGACTAGTCAAAAAGGAGAGCTTCAAAGGACTTGCCTGCGCGGTATTGGGATGTGACGGTGGGACTAACCTCGTCGGTATGATTGTCTTTTATGTTCTGATTACCGCAAGTGCAAAATAGGATTTTGACTTTTTGTTATGTTTAATGTTTCAAGTTTCAACTTAAAAAACTTAAGTAAATAAGTGATATTTGATAAAAATGGGTGTTTTCTTTAAAGACAAAAAAAGTCTCAAACAAGAAAACGAGCTAAATGGGAAATGGCCTAAAGTGAATAATGATTGTTTCATCTACTTGGTAATTGGAAAAAAAACGAAGTCCACAAGCTACAAGTAGCATTTAAAATTCGTAAATGGGCTCTTTAGATTTTGGGTTAAGCGAAATAAGCATTGACTTATTCAGATCACCAAATCACCAAATCCGACACGACTAACCCCGTAACTGACTAACCTGCCAACCCGAAAACCCGAAAGTTATACAGTTCGATTTTAGGTTGGTTTAGGTGACCATCCCAAAATCGATTAAACCAAAATGACTAACTCGCCAACATGAAAACTCGATCGAAGCTCGCCCCAGACATGAGATGAGCCACTAAGGCCTAAGAGGCTTGATTGATTAAAAAAAAAGTGTTGTTTGGTAATGGTGTTAAACGACTCTGTTGAATGAGAAAAATTATCGTTTTACCATTCTAACAAAAACAACTTCAAAATGTGTATAATTCAATATTCTATGATATTGTCCAAACAAATTATATTTTCTATCGTAATAAATGCATATTAATTAATCAAAATCTACAATTTTTTAATTAACAATTATAATTCATACAAGTATCAACTTTTTTAAGAATAAAAAAGTTTTAAAACCATTCCAACATCCTTTTAGAATAAATAATACAAAACTCATGCCAAAGCTCCATCTTGGTGATTTCTTTACTCCCCATTTATCCATTATTTCTCTCATTGTTAGGTGATTAAGTATCTCCAAATAGGGTTTGCTTGATTTGTGATTAAATAAACTACCTCTCTTATAAGGCATTTCCACAAACACCTATCGTGCAACATTAGTAGAGGACAAAGAATCAAAGTTCAAGCATGAAGGAAACCGAGAATCGAAGTTCAAGCATAAAGACACAATAGAGAATAAAATTTTAAACAAAAACAATAAAGAATCAAAGTTCAAGCATAAAGACAATCAATTTCAAAGTTTACACAAATTTTGATTTTAGATTTCATATACAAAAAATTGATTTCGGATTCGAAAATATAAATAACCGACAGTGGTGTTGGTAGAGGACAACACTGGAGGTGGTTGTTGTTGGCACAAAGAAATAATGAGAGGAGGGCAGTGTTGGTAGAGAGTGGTGCTGGAGCTGGGTGTCACTAGTGTGTTTGGCGTAAGAAGAAGGAAAGCATACAAGCATAATTTTTAATGCAAATGGGCAGGAACATCTTTTTTCCATTCCGATACATTTAAAACTAACTGACCTATTCGGTGGACTGATCGATTCGAACCCCATAAAGAGGTGAAATAAATGCTTTGAATGTGTTGTTTCTTTTAACTTAATGAACTTAATATATAACAAACTTAACAAATTCAGCTATATATAAGGGCGTGTTTGTTTCAAGTATTTTAATAGATTTTAAAGGAATTGGAAATAGAATTTTCGTTTAAAACGTGTTTGGTTGAAAAACTGATGGAATGGAATTGTATAAGATTCCATCAAATTCCATGTATAATTGAATTCATCATTCATTTGGTTAATGCTAAATTATTCAAATTCCATTGGTTATTTTTTTCTTATATCCAATTAAAATGACATATTTAACATTATAAAGGATAGTTTAGTCATTTTATATACTTTACATTCCAATTTTTTTGATAAAATTTGCAAACTAATCAGAAATCAACAAATAATTTCATTCCATTATTTGTCAACCAAACACGTTGTAGATTCAAAATCCTTCGGATTCCAATTCCTTCAAATTCTCATTCATCCAAAAATTTCTAATTCCTTTCTAAACATTCCGCGAACCAAACGCACCCTAAGTGTTTCTTTTTTACTTAATGTTTCTAAAACATCTTAATGAGTTAATTTTACGAAAAAAGTGTCCTTAACATTAAGTGGTGATTTCATATTTATTTTTCCACAATTACCCCAATTTTTCGTAAGTTAAGAAATTCAATTTCCCCTAAATAATGATAATTTTTGCTTTTTTAAATAGATAATAAGGAAACATTAAAAAGAATAAAAAACTAGATATGAAAATTAATCAATGTTAAATGACTCATCACTTAGAATTACTGCAACAAAATTATTTTATGCATGATTAACGCGTTTTTCTTTATCTAATTATGATAATCATTGTATAAATTTATGACGTTCTTGTAAAACATTTTTCAAGACAAAACAAATTTTAAAAGTTTTAATTTGTTTGATTATTTAAACTTATTTAAAGCTATATTTAATTTAAGTTACCAATCATGTGATATTTTACAATATTTAATTTAAAAAAATTAATTTGATAATGTACAATTTTAATTTATCACGGTTATTAAATAAACGATAATGTGTTATTTGTCAAATTTCAATAAAAGGATAAAGTCGTCATTTATTCAAATTCAGACAGTGTATTCAGTTTAAAAGAAATAATATTTATATATGCAACAGTTTATCAATTCAGATATCGCTATCCATTCGGTACACATTATTAATTCAGAACTTAATAATAATAGAAAAGAAACAATGCCTAATTTAGAGTCAGCAGCCTCTTAATGGAACCATTAAGAGGTAAAAGAAACAGTTGAAGCTTCAATTTCAAAGGTAGTTGTTAATCCTTTTATCATGGTTATGCAATATAATTAACAGATAGAATAATCATATTCTTTCAATAATGGAACCATTAAGAGGTAAAAGAAACAGTTGAAGCTTCAATTTCAAAGGTAGTTGTTAATCCTTTTATCATGGTTATGCAATATAATTAACAGATAGAATAATCATATTCTTTCAATAATGGGTCATTTTATTTCATAAAAAAGTAAATAGCTTTTTAATATTTAATGAAATTAAGCACTTTATTTATTCTTTAATCTTTTCGTATCATACACTATTAAAAATTCATTCTAGTAAAATAAACTATTTTTATTTATTTTCTGATTTTATTATAGCAAACGTTGTCATAACTCTTTTTTTCTAAACTCATTAACACGATGAAACCCTCTCTCTCTCTGAAGTATTAGGGATGGTTTCTTATATTGGGTTAATCTCATTGTATTAAACCTAGAATCACAAAAAAAAAAAAAAAACTAAAAGATCAGTTGCAATACGTGGTGAGCACTGGATTTAACTATTACACTAAAGTTATAATGAATGTTGTTGAGAAAGAATACCATGAGAGCAAAAAGTGGGTGTAGGTTACTGATACCTTATTATTTAGAAGTATTTATCCCATCGGTTCATCCAACAAAGGTTTTTCTTCTAAACTGGCACAAGATATGATATAACATGTGATATTTAGGTATATCATGCCTTTCTCATTCAACGAGTTGATCATGATGGTTTGTTGCTTGCAGAAAAACCTATTAAAGTTAAGCTTTTGTACGTGTATGGTAGAGTTTTAGAAGTATTTGCATACTTTGTTTTGGAAGTATTTGCATACTTTGATCTAGAAGGTCGAAGTAGAGCGTTGAGGTGGTGTCATGGGATCCAACTAAGTATTTGGCCTACTACTAAATCCATTCAAATCAAAGTATATTGGAAAGTATAATTAGCATTGTGTTTTTACTTCGTCAGAAGATATCTCGATTCTTTTGTGTTTTTATTAATTGTATCCATCTATAGAAAGGATACGATATTTTAGTTTACCTAACTAACAAAGAAGACTTGTAGTCTCATATTTGTGTCTATGGTTTATTTGGGACTGTAACGAGCTATGAAAGTTCGAACAAATACACATTTGCATATTCTACTATACAACATGAGTGTAAAACAACATGTGATGTAGCAAAGGATGTTGTATGGATGAAGAAGATCATCTCGGATTTTGGAGTTGTCACATATGATTGCGCAAGTAAGACAACCTAGGTCTAACCAAAAAGCAAGACATAGACAATACTAACTCATACACGCAATGATTAACATATGAAATGTTAAGGTAACTAAAGTAGCTACCAAATATAATGTGACAAACCCTCTAATGAATACTCTTTTCTCAAGTTGTAATGAAGGTCACATGAGTTGCATATGATTATAATATTCATATGTCTAAGAGTAGTATAAATATATTAATAATTTATGAATTGTAAATTGGACCTCATCAAAGTTCTTTTGATTTAATATGTTAAATGCAAATATAATTTTCGTTTGATTTCATATTCATGTTTGTATGTTAAAAGTATCCATATATTCTTTGGCCTAAAATATATATTGGCTTCTTAGAAAATGTAGAATTATTCCTTGATGTAGTTAAACGATATCCTGGCCAAGGTTGCTATAAAGGCTATTACCAAATGTAATGCAAAACTTGATGATAAACACATAAGTCAATGATGATATTTGTTCCCCTAATTTTTGAAGTGTGATATCGGTCGGGTCCCTTGATGAATTTAATATATTTGAATGTGTGGCGACACCCATATGATATTGACTTGATGGTCAATTAAGCATGATGATATTTATTCATTATTATTTATACGTGTACATGTAGGGTCGCAAATAAAAAACATTAATATGGTTTGGAATAAATAATATATTATAGGAGATAAATTTATTATTCATCAACTAAAATAAACTAAGTAAATGTTGTACTTATTATTTATTGATAAAATAAATAAATAAATAAAAAGTTTTATCATTAAATTAGATAAAACAGTTTATTTAACAAAGACATTTAATTAATTAAAGAGTAATTAATAAATGAGTTAGTTCGTTAAAGTGGTTGGCTTGAAAAAAGGTTTGAAAAATGCACCCAACAATTTAAAATACAAATGAAATTAGATTGGTTATTAAAGGAAATAAATAAATACTGCAAAAGCCTAATCCGCTACCTCCCTACACCTTGAATCCAATACCCCCTACTTGAACAATTGTTGTGGTCGACGATCAACATAGACAGCTTTTGATTGTTGGTTGTCTACCCGCACTCATTCCATTTCTATATAGATATTAATATACAAAATCAAGCTTGATTCCTGCTTTCTGACATCAAAAGATCCTACACTTGAGGTAATCAATTTCTCACACCCTATGGATGGGTTTGTTGGCATGTAAAGTTCTAACCTAACCGGACATGGCTATCAAGATTAAAAATTTTGAAAACAGTTTTTCTTTCATTTGTGTTGATTCATTAAATTGTTTTTAAATCAACCAACACCTAACAATATAGCCTTTATGAAACATGTAGACTATAATAGACGTGCTTGTGTACAAAGGGAAAGCATATAGTAGTCAAAGGAATGTTGCCCCTCCTATAAACTAGAGGTATTTCATGGGCCCTCTTAGTGAATGAGAATGAATTTATACACATGACCATGCTTAAGTGTAGTGATACTTGTCTCGATGCTCACTCTTCATTCACAAACAAAGTTGTTGGGATAAAGAATATTGATTTGATCCATGTCTTATACTTGACACAAAAACATCATACATACAAAAGGAAGCATGATGGATGAAGTTATATCCACCAAAAAGTTGTTCATGCTAGACATACAGCAACTGTACATATAGTTAATAAAATTGCAATAAGGTGTAAGGGGCTTTTAGGCTTCTTGTTAACTCTACAAAAATGCTCCCCAAAAAAAATAGAAATGTCAACATACCATAAATGAAAAACAAGGCTATTTTTGTCATTTCACACATACTTAACACTTATCAGAGCCATGTGGACGGTAACAACCGAAGGGACCAAAACTGAGATTTGTCGACCATAAAGACTTGTGGTGTCAAAATTTTAAAACTAGGACCAAACCTGCAGATTGATGCAAACCACAACCACCAAAACTGTAATTTACTCTAATGTACAAGATCAAAATTGTTACGTGAAAATTTGGCACTGTTTTGGTATAAAGAAATTTGGTGCCAGTGTTGTCGTCGTATCGTAACCCACCATTTTTCTGTTGAATTTGATGAATAAGGAATACGAAGGTAAAGGTGTTGCCACGATTTTCTCCCAAGGAATGAACAAGGACAGTGTATCGTAATACGGATGCTAACAGGTAATCGGTCAAATTTTCTGTTAAAATATTCGTCGTGATTTTTGTACCTCAATACTACTGCTTGTCGACGTCGTTATTGGTATGTTCTGTATTGGATTTCGAAATGGATGCTGTACCTACTTAACCCTACAATTTGCAATCCTGACAATATCATACTCATCAATCTAATTGGAAAATTGCAGATAGATAGAATGTCATACGCAACACAAGAACAAAATCTCTCACTTATATTGTATCAAACATCTTTTACACATCTCTCACTGATCTTCAAAAACACTAGTAATCTTTTACACTTCTCTCACACTCATCTTCAAAAATACATTCTCTTTTTCTTTCTTTACAACAATCACTTTGAAAACCACACATCTAATACCACTCTGTAACAAATCAAAAAATCTCAACTCCTCACCTGAACTTCAAATGGAAAAAAGAATGAAAAAAAAAACTCACATTCTTAGCACTCATGTAATCAATCAATTAATTACAGCGGATTTCTGCTTTCTTCTGCTAATTCCGCATAAAAAATAAATAGTTTCATTCTATTTGTTGCAGCAGGAAATGAAAATCTGATCTTTGACGAAGGAGTGGTGGTGGATCAATTTCAGATAAATCGATATCAAGGAAAGATTGAGATATTTCTTCCAAAGAGAACGGTATGCTGAATCATGTTAAAATGGTTGCCAGTTAGTAAATGACTAAATTACCCTTTTTGATTCCGATTCCTGTTTTAGTTTTGTTATGTAAATTACCTGGAATCCACATCAAGCAAGAAAGAATTGTTGGGCATGCTGATTGAATCTTCTGCCATTAATGATCTCATCTTGCCAATCACCTAGAATTCATAAAAAAGTTATTTCCTTCCATTTTTTGCTCAAATATTCTTTAAAAAATTATCTATTCAAGAATGTATGTATTTAAGGTTTATAAAAACAAGTACAATCATGTCAAACAATTAAATCATTATTATATTCTTTAATCTTTACCTCCTGAGATAATCCTTGGGTTCCATATTTGTCATCCCAGAACATAGTTCCAATACGGTATATTTGTGGAACACTGAGTACCTATTTTAACAGGAAAAAAAGAGAAAGAAAGCAAAGATTACTTTTTGTATAATCTTATATTCTTTTAAGATGTAAATCTTGATGTCCACTTTATGTAGATAACATAATCGAAATAATAAAAATGCAAATTGCGGGAAATAGCAATGTGTTCTACTTTCTTTACCAATATGGACAACATGCTTTAATTTTTACCCATAATAGCAACGTACTTAAATGTTTTCACCTATAATAGCAACGTAGTTACATTTCTTTACCAATAAGAGCAATGTGCTTTATTGTAAGGAATTGTAATTATGTTGGTATTATGTGTAAATAAATTTACATATGTTGCTATTATGACCAGATAGAAAATATAAGTACTATAGGTGAAAAAATGTACTTACATTTCTATCATGGGTAAAACATAGAGTACATTGCCTATGTTGGTAAAAAGAGTAAAGTACGTTGCTATTTCCTGCAATTTGCCTGAATGAAAAGATAGAACAAAATGTAGTTAAGAATATACCGGACAAAGTTCATTAGTGATTTCTTCCATGGACTTTTGAGTCTTTTGGTGTGATACAAGTAACCCAACAGCCTGCCTTATGTGCCTTAACTCATCCCATGAAGATCCAGCAAACTGTATGATTACAACATATAGCATGCTATTAGTTACTGTCCTGACACACAAATGGAGTCTTTTGTAATGTTGTATTTGTTGCACACAAGCTTTCAAGGGTTATTTTTGATGATGAGGGCATTTACGTCTTTTGCACACACGAGAGGTCAAGAGCAAGTCCTCTAGTCCACCTTATAATTTTTGTCCCATTGACATTAGTCCCTGTCCCACTTTTTTCGGTGGGATTTTTGTCCTATTCACATTAATCTACCTTTTTTGGTGGGACAAAAAGTTGTAATTTTTGTCTCATTGACATCAATCTATGTCCCACCTTTTTGAATGGGACGAAAAATTGTAATCTTTGTCCCATTGACATGAGTCTCAGTCCCAGTCCAATACATGTGTACAACATGTGTAACAAATGGGATCTAAGGCATGTAGAGATGGTTTTGAGGAAATAATAATTTTACCTGATCGGTTGCTTTCTTGCACCATTGTTCAAGTTCATGCAAACCAGACTTAACATATTCTCCATTACTAAATGAGCAACATTCACGTCGAAGCAATAAGCTGCAAAAAAATACAAGTATTTGAGACCCTAAATAGTAAATATCACTAGTAAAACATCTTGTTCAGATATTTAGTAGAAATATATTACCTATTGAAGAACTGGACATCAATGAATGAGAACACCTGACTGAAAATTTTCCTTGTAATTATCGAAGGGACCTAAAGATATTGCTATTATCAGTAAAGAAATGAAAGTACATTGCTATTATGGGTATTCAGTTGCAAAAAGAGGAAGGAATTTTTTTTCTTTATTACATAATTTTCTGATAGAATGGTCAAGGTGTTATCCAAGCTATTAACAATGCTTTGCCAGTGTATGATTGATGCCTGTTGTTTTGCCACAATATTTGAAAGAATATTCCTTGATGCCCCTCTTGTTGGTCTCACCCTTGTAGATCTTGGTGCCTGTTAGTGTATTTAAAGGGTTAAGATGTAATTTTATTGTGTAATTTTAGGGTCTATTTGGTTGGATGGAATAGAATGAGGAAACTGTGGAATGGATAAGGGAATGGAATAAGTCATTACATTCCATGGTCATGTTATGTTCACATGTAGAATGGAACAACTTTTTCATATGATTTTCTTATATTATATGTAAAAAACGATGTGTAGTTTTAACTCTACTGCATACATTGTTTAATTATAATTTAATAAAAGGAGTATATTGCATTTTTGGTCCCTGAGTATAGTTGATTTTTGCAATTTTGATCCCAATTAGTTTTCTCTTGCAATTTTGGTCCCAAAGTATAGTCATATTACTTGGATCAGGACCAAAAATGTTACAAAAACCTCAAACAAGGACAAAATTGCAAGAGAAGACTTTTTGGGACCAAAATTGCAAAAATCGACTATACAAAGGACTAAAAATGTAATCTACTATTTAATCATAATAAAAGCTAATTCAAAACACACATAAGATTATAATAAAAAAATATATATTTTTTCTAGCCATTTACAAAAAAGAATTCCAATATAAATTAAATTCATTAAAAAAAACCTTAAAAAGATTTGTGTCACTAACAATTACATCAACAAATATAGGTTATACCGTAAGTTTTCATTTCATTCAAAATTAACAAAATGGAAGGAATCACATTCCTGAAAGAACGATCCATTCCATTCCATTCCATCATTTTTTCCCATTCCAATAGAATGAGCCATTCCATTCCTTCCTCCATTCCAATATGAAACACTACCTTAAGCTGACTATCTATTTTTTAATATTTTTTTTACCTGTATACATGAATTCAGAAACGGGCTTATCTCTTTCTTCAAGCTATCACGAATCATTCCATATAATTTTTCCACACAAGCAGTCAAATGTTGCTTGAACAAAAGTGCAGGATATTTGGCTTCTATTTTTGACTGTGCACTTGGCTTTCCTTCCATTCCACTATACCCACTAGAGATACCCATGCCCATAGGAGACGTACGAAAACCCTAACAACAAATACTTAACATTGTAAAAAGATGGCTAAATACAAAAATAGCAATCTACTTTCATCTTTTTGTCTAATACACCATCCTACTTCCGTATCTTTCTATTACAACATTAACACATTATACTTGGAAAAATCTATTCAATTATAACATTGTACCTTCACTTTTTTTTTTCTTATTATAACATTATACTGCGAAAAATCTACCTCACTATAAAGAAATGAAATTAGAGTCCTATAATAAACGAATCCATGAAAGTACGTTGCTAAAAAAGACTTACTTGTGTCATTCGACCAAACAATGTGGTAGGTGAGGCACGGTTACGATGTGGAGACTTGTAAGGTGAACCACTTGCTTTTATTGTACTTTGTAATAGGAACAAAAGAGTTGAAGTTGTTGATAGCCAATATGCTAAATCTTTTATATTATCCTGACTCTTCAATAATATAAAATGGTAGTTTAGTTTCAAAGATAAATTGCAGAAATAGCAACGTACTTTGCTCTTTTATCTTTTCCTCATAATAGCAACATACTTACATTTTATTACCAATAATAGAAATACGTAACCTAAAACTTATAAACTACACTTTATCTCTTACCCATATTAGCAGTGTACTTACATTTATTCACCTTTAATAGCAACATACTTACATTCCTTTATGTGATCTCATCTTACAATTGTAAGGATTTTAGTTTCAGAAAACATATTGTTATTATTGGTAAAGAAGTAAAAGTGTGTTGCTATTATGCGTAAAGAAATGTAAAGTACGTTGCTATTTTTGGAAATTTGTCTTTTTTTTTTTTTAAATAACCGAACATTACCTCAATAGAAGATCGAATTGTGTGAATAATTCTATCAAATATATGAGTCTTTTCTGCTTCAAAGGACCTCCATTGAACCAATGTTTTATACACAATGCATGCTGCAACTGGTCTGGTCTTGTCAAATCTCTTATCTTCCAAAAGACACTTGATCAAAACATCGTGGTTTTCCTGGTTTTTGGAAAGAAATGTAGTTTAAAAACACTAAATAGCAATGTAATTTAAATGCTTATTAAATTGTTTTTTTTTTTTAAATCGTGGATCATACCTGCTGCCTGTCTGTAAGTGATTTTTGTTTTGTTAGGGACGATGGGGTGATTTCTAAATCCTGCAAAAAAATTATTCATCATTGTAAATTGTAATATTACTTCAAATGCTTATAAATTTGGTCTAAATGCAAGAAATAGCAATGTACTTTCATTAATTTATGTATTGTGCTTTTAAATTTATTCTTATTAATGTATTGTACTTTGAAAAATCTACCCAATTATAGTATTGTACTTTTAGTAAATTTTCTTATTAGGGCATTATTTGAAAGATCTACCTATTTATAGCATTAAAAATTACTTTGTATTTGGATGACATTGCTATAATTGAGTAAAAATTTCAAAGTACAATGTTGTAACAGGAAGAAATGATTTTAGAATGTTATAATAAACAAATCAATGAAAGTACGTTGATATTTTCTTGCATTTAACCCTTTAAATTTTCTCAGGGTTTCCTTATTCACCTTTGTCTTTTCTTGCTCCACATGTGGTGTTTCAAAATTATCGTCCTTTTCATGTCCATTATCCAAACTCTGCAATGTCATATAAGATCAGTATTTAATTTATCTTCAAGTTTTCATACATAAGGAAAGGGCAAAATGGTCAATTTACCTGCAGTAGGGGTGATACCTTTTCAGGAGTGGTTATCTGCTCGACCACAACTTTTTGGCTTCTGAGGAATTCATTTTCTGACTCTAATTCTTTGATTTTGCTTTTGAGGCTGAAAGAAAGTGAAATATCTCTTTCATTTATTCGTGTATTATAGCATCCTACTTTTAGTTCTTTCTGTCAGATCATTGTACTTTCAATTTATTTCTTATAAAGGCATTGCACTTCAAAAAATCTACTCAATTATAGCATTGCACTTTCAATTTTTTTTCTTATTAGAACATTATACTTTGAAAATCTACCAAAATGCAATGGTGAAAATTGAAATCTTAAATGAACTTCATATTAAACAACTTTAAGGTTTTCAACCAGTAATTGAATAGAAAAAGAATGTAAAAAAAAATGTTAGAAAAATTTATAATTTTTTTTTACTCTTACTGTTCAGTTTCTTCAGTGAGATCTTCATTAGTTGAAGCAACCAATGCTTGCTGGCGCAAAACCTGATTTTCTGATTCCAGGTTGGACAAGTTTGCATCTAACCTGATAATGTTCATACAAAATACAAAGTCAAGAAATAGCAATGTACTTTCATTTATTTAGGTGCCATTTATTTACTTAATAAACTTAACGGGGACAAGACTTTCACCATTAAGTCCTAACTATTTACAAATTTGCTTTTGTTTATTTTTTCTTTCGAATTTCCTAAGTGTGCTGTCATTTTCTTAAATATTTTTTAAACATCATTTATCAAAGACAACTTTTTAAATTTTAGCTACCTTTCAATGGTCTCCTGAAGTCCTGAGATTTTGGCTTGTGATTCCTCCAACTCTTTAAGTCTATTTTTGCTCTCAATTTCAACTTCATTAAATTTCTGCTCAAATTCCTCAACTCTCTTCTTAAACTCTAAAATTTCATCCTGCATATAAAAAGATTGTGTAAAGTCTTCAACCATGCTGTTATATGTTTGACTTTTTTCATAAACCACACAACAACAAAAATAATATTTAGATCGGCGATTAATAAGCAATGGGAAAAAGAAAAAACTGAAAATAATGTAATACCTCGAGTTTATGATTATGATTTTCCAATTCCTCCAATTTGGTATTGTCTACAACCGGTACTTCTTTTATGACTGGAGGTGCTTGTTCAATAGCTATTTTTGCTGCTTCTTTTTCATGAATAATTTGTTTATGTGCTTCATCCAATTTCCCTTCCATTTCTTGCAAAGCATTTTGTAACTTTGTGATTTCTTGTCCTTTTGCTTCTTCAAGATCAACCTACAAATAAATTAAGCTTTAAAAAATCACATTTTTAAGGCCAAATGCAAGAAATAGCAACATACTTTCATCTATTCTACATATTATTACATCCTACCTTCATTTTTTCAACTTTTTTTTCTAATGAAGACATTGCACTCTGAAAAATCCACCCAAATTATAGCATTATACTTTCAAATATTTTTCTTTGCTTTGTGTTTGGATGACACTGCTATAATTGGGTAGATTTTTCAAAGTACAATGCTGTAATAGAAAAAATCGAAAGTAGAATGCTATGATAAACAAATCAATGAAGGTAAATCGTCCCTTATTCATTTTTAGGTTTTGAAACCTAAAATTACTTTCGATGTTTATGATTATTATCATTTTATTTTCCATTCAACATATAAAACTTATACCCTCAAATGCTTTTCAAAGTCTAATCGCCATGTCAGCTCTTCAACTCGTTTCTCCAACTTGTCCTTCGCTTCTCTAAGGGCCCCAGCATCCCGTGCAGCCTTCAACAATTAAAATAAATTTTAAATTCCATTTCATTCCTTTAATTCAAACTAGTCAAGTCAATTTGACTTAAATAATAATTTTCTTTTAGAAAAAAAAATACACTCACCAACTTCAACATTCTTAATTCTTTCCTTGCCACCTTTGATCTCCACATACATTGAAGTGTAAGAGTTGCTTTCTGCTTATGTTTATACGCAGAACGAGCATAAAATCTCCTCCATTCAGTCTACAAACCAAGAAATAGCAACGTACTTTTAAAGATCTACCCAATTATAACAATCTACTTCTAATTTCTTTCTTATTATAACATTATACTTTAAAAAATCTAGTACCTGAACTATAGTTGCAGCCTTGTTCCTTCTTCTTTTTCTAAACTCATCTCTTGCAGCCATTGCTCTAAGCCCTGTCTGAATACATACAGCCGCCACCTGTAATTGTCTGTATGATGTTCTTGCTGCATTTCCACGTATACGCTTTTGTATACGTATAGAAGCAGCTTCTTTCCTTAAATACTCATACAACATACGCGCAAGTCTTGCTGTTTTTTGACAAAATAAAACTTGTCATTTCTTATTTCATAATTTCGGATTCAAAATTGGTGGTTATAAAATATGTTGTTACCTCTCCAGTTCTTTTGTGTATTGATTGTGGCCTTTTTTAGGACAATAAATTCTTTACGTGTGAGATATGTGCGGATTTGTCTCTGTATTCTTCTTGCTGCTGTTGCTAGAACTTCAGCTCTCCTTGCATCTAATTCCGCCATCTGTCCTGCCCTAAGGAAAACCTTGCTTTTTCCTATCTGAAAATTAAATATTTTTTTTAACAAGTTTTTATTTTTTTGGGAAAGTAAAGTGTTTATATTGGATTCAGTTTTAGTACCTGATACCCCTTCAATCCGAATCTGTCACAAATTGCTACACATGCTGACTTCTCATCGGATCTGTATACATATAATAGCAATGTACTTTTTTTTATACTGATAAAGTCATAAAATAGCAACATACTTTCGATTTGTACTACTTAGGTTGCTATCTTTTTTTATTTGTATATACCTAGTCAGTGTATTTTTAAAAAATATTCCACTTAGGTCATTTAGTTTAAAAAAGGTTTGACTTTCTTGACTTGTATAAACAACATTTTGGTTTAAAAATAATAATAATAATAGTAAACCTTTTGCGAAGTATTTTAGTTATAAATCAATAAAGTATATTTTCAAATGTGTAAGGATGATTGTTGTATACTTTGTAAATGTAATGTTGATGAATAACTCAAGAAAGTCAAATTGTGTTTCTTTTTACCAAATGATCCAAGTGGGACACTTTTTGAAAGTACAATAACTAGGTATGTACGAAAAAAAGAACAATGATACTTGTATTTTATATTAATATTATATTAAATAAAAAGCATATTTACCCATCTAGAACATCTGGAGCCAACATCCCGAATCTTTCCAAAAATTCATCAAAAGATCTTTTTGTTGGGTACCCTGCACAACTTATCCTAATTGCCTCTAGAACACCCTATCACAAATAAAACCAAATATTTTTCTGTATAAAACAAACAATTATTCCAGTTTTATCAATTAAATTTTATAAAAAGCGACTTACCCCACATCTTAATTGATTCAAAACATTGTCATTTTCAAATATTCCCGGCTTCAAAACCGTATTAGGCTTTACACATCTGATGTAATGTGGCTCTGTTGTGCTCAAGGTTTCCATTAATGATTGTAGTTGTTGCTGCAAATTTCACTTTTTACTTATCCATTTTCATAAAATTTTTAAATCTTCCCATTTATGCAGAAATTTATATTTACCTTAAATCGAGTCCCAATGGAAGAAAACTTGGATTGTTTAGATGAATCCTCCAATGGTGGGAATAAATTTGCCACAAAAGAGCACTTTGAATCATTTAACAAAGCTTGAAATTCTGCTACAACATAATCCTTGTTCTTATCCAGAAAATGGTCAGCTTGGTAAGTAACCTAAATTATAAAAATCTTGCCAGTTAGAAAAAACATAAGTATGTTTATTAATTATTACCATAAATGATGAATAAGACATAGTTTTCTGCTTACATCTCCTGCATAATGGTTGATTGTGAAATTTGTTCTAGAAAGTTTTGGCTTTGCAAACCGTTTATGTGATTTATATGTCTGGTACATCTTTTGAGCAAATGTCTCATGTGTTGATTTAGGAAACATACTGCAAACAAAGTACATAAATCTTTATATCGATAAAATGAAAAAGTTAAGTGGCTAAATCGATAAAATAATGAAAGTACAAGGGTCTTTCTGTAATTCTTCTTTTGTTTTATTTACACTACCGAACATGAAAAGATATTTTTAAGGTAGGAAAATTACATACCATGCTTCATCAAGAAGAGCAATGATGCCTCCAGGTTTCTGTATATTCATAATAAATAATAATTATCTTCTTGGATCCTTTAATTTGTGGTAATTATTAAGTTTATACCTTTTCAATTAGATCTAAAACATCTTGATTGTCTACAAATTCTACATAGCTCCAGTTGATTTCCTCCTTTGTGTATTCTTCTTGCTCCATCTTGAATACATGCTGTAAATATTCTTTTCCAATTTATATTTGTAATGAATATGTTTGTCTAAATGCGAAAAATAGCAATGTACTTTCGTAGGTTAGTGTATTACAGTATCCTACTTTTGTTTCTTTCTATTACAACATTCTACTTTCAATCTTTTTCTTAATAATGCATTGTAATAGAAATAAATGAAATTATGACACTGTAATAAACAAACCAATGAAAGTACATTGTTAAGTTGATATTCACATAAAAATGAAGAAAATTTTACCTGATTAAAATGCTGTTGAAGCTTTTCATTTGTTAGGTTGATACATAACTGCTCAAAACTATATCATATAAAGGAAATTTGTAAAGTTGCATTCTTGAAGTTGAAATTGTTTACAACTTAAAAACTATCTTTATTAAATATATACCTGTTAACCTTGAAGCTTTCAAATCCGTATATATCAAGTACTCCAATTATGCTTTTTGCAGTAGGATCCTGACCAATTGAATTGTTTATTTTGTCCACAATCCTGCCATAGTTCATTAATTCATCATCAAAGTTTCATTTTTTAGTGACCACAATATACACTATTCATTTGTTAGTTTTTGTAATATTAAAACAACCATTTAATTAAGTTTAAAAAATAAAAATAAAAATTTAATATACAAAATATAACATCAAAAGTAACAAAAATTACACATAGAATATCATGATTCAAATAACGAACCAAAAACGCATAAATTCAAACTTGAAGGACCAAAATGGTAAAAAAACAATTTCGATCTTCTTACCAGTCAAAAAGTCTCGAGTAAACCGTTTTTGCCAGGGCATCACGACTCAAAGCAGCCGCTGCTGGATCTAGTGGTTTTGTAATATTTCCATCAGGGGTAACAATAACACGCTCACATAAAGATTGTTCAAGGGCTTTTTCGTCACACCTGTTAAAATAAATTTATATTCTTTTAATTAATCAAATAACTAATAAAAAATTGCACTTTTTACAGAACGAGTTGGTTAAAAGTCAAACATGAGTAGCTCTGCTGCTGTACGAAGATGATAGAGTGACTTTTCATCTTTGACTTTTGAAGAGTCAAACTCCTTGCCCTTAATAAAGTCAACATTTCCAAGATGAAGAATTGCAGCTACAACTCGAAATATTGCATCCTACATGAGTATGAAAATTCTTCTATTACAATTTATAAATTGGGATAAATGCAAGGGCTTTTTCGTCATTTATGGTCTTTACCTGTTCATCATTGTTGATTCCCACAACATCCATGGCATTTCGTGTTTCCAAATACTCTCTTCCATCATCAATATTTGCTACCTCATAACAATTTGTTTGGTTCAAATAGTGAAATGTTCTCGGGTCTCCTAATTTGAATTTCTTGGCATCCTGAAAACATTTATTAATTTTTATTAAATATTTGTAAAATAAACCGGAATTTATTTGTAGTAATCCAAGTTCACCTCTGGGGGTGCGGCACAGAGCATGTAAAAGCAATGATAGTTTCTCTCAGGGTCTGACACTTGGCAAACACGTGATCTTTCTAGAAGGTAAGTTCTAACTGCTGCCCCTGATATCTTTCCTTGCTTATCGAATTGAATCTCTACAAATTTACCAAAACGACTGATACAAACACTCAGTTATGTGAACTTTTTATGTAAATCAACAGAATAGGTTGTACTGCGTTTGACATGTATTTGACTGGAACTGAGACAGATGTCAACGAGACAAAAATTACAATTTTTTTGTCTCACCCAAAAAAGGTAGAACAGGGACTCGCTCTCGATCTCTCGTCTGTGCAAAAGACGTAAATGCCCTCGTCATCCTTATAATGGGAAATAACCCTAAAAAGCTTGTCTAGTCCTGTCCAGTCCTTTCCAGTTCCATCTCGTGTGTCACACGAGATATGACTGGACTGGACGGGACTGGACAAGCTTTCTAGTGTTATTTTCCATGATGAGGATGAGGAGGGCATTTACGTCTTTTACACACACGAGAGACCGAGAACGAGTTCCTGTCCTACCTTTTTGGGTGGGACAAAAAATTGTAATTTTTGTCTCATTGACATTAGTCTCAGGCCCGGTCAAAGTCAAACGCAGGACAACCTATTCTGTCCTGTGGGTCACAAGAAAATAAAATTGAAGGTATTAATTATGTTGAGTTTTCACCTGGAATTATTGTTTTTCACGGTTTTGGCGTTCCCAAAGGCTTCTAGAACTGGATTTGACTGATAAGTAATGTAATTAGTTTTCACAAACTAAACACAAAAAAATCCTTAACTTATTATTTTTTTTAAAGACTACTCACCTCGAGAACTTGCTGTTCAACGGTTCTTCCTTCTGTACCCGATCTCCCTCCCATGAAAGCAAGATATCTCATCAACATTTTTGTTGTCTCGGTTTTACCCGCTCCACTCTCTCCACTCACCAAAATCGACTGACTTCCATTTTCATTAATCATTGCCCTAATACAACATAATCATGAAAACATAATCGCATAAACCATCATTGCATAAACAAACATTCAACCTTTTTTAAGTTATCACACAAATTCAAATAAAATTTACAAAATAGTACCTATAACAATCATCCGCAATGGCAAAAAGATGCGGGCTTAACTCTCCAAAAGTAGCCCCTTTATATTGCTGCATCATGTGGACATCATACAAATGCGGTAACCTCCGAAAAGGATTTACCGCGATTAAAATGTTCCCCGTGTACGTCTGTTTTTATCAAAATTTATATTTAAAATTAGTTTTCATTTTTAAAATCTTTTTAGTGTAAGATTTTACGTTTTTGGGACTTACGTATATTTCATTGAGGGCAAAACGGGCAGCAAGGTTGTAAAGCACTCCAGGCTCATGAAGGTAAGCTAACTTAGTCATGTCATCAACTCCAGCTGGTGGTGCTTCTGTATCTTTTGGATATATATTTGATATATCTGCTTTTATCTGAAATTTATAAAACCGTTTTCTTTTTTAGTTATACTTACTATTTTTACAATTCTACATCTTTCTCTGTGTTTTTAAAAGGGTTAATTGCAAGAAATAGCAATGTACTTTCATTAATTTGTTCCTTCCTATTACGGCATTGCACTTTGAAAATTCTAGCCACTTATACAAAATGCAATTTCATTTATTTGTGTATTATAGCATTATATTTCGATACAATAAGAGAAAAAAAAAAGAAAAACAGAAAATCAAAATTTCTACTTCACTGTTTTATCGAATTACCAAGTTAACTACTTTCTGTAGTTTTTAAAACATTAAACCCTTTTTAACAATTAAAAAAAAAAATTCCTGGTTACCCGCTTTTTCAAAAGTGTACAAAAAAACACAAAACCACAACGTAACTTCACCATTTTATTTATGACAATACAAACCTGGAAAAACCTTTTTAAATAATAATAATAAAAAAACGATTTAATCACTACTAAAATACGAAATCAACGAAACGGTAAAAAGACAGTTTTTATATTTGGGCCCTTTGTAATTTGTCCTTACTTCAACCATAAAGCAGGAGTTACTGTATAGAATATGCAGAATCCAATGAAGATTTTATTTTTAATTTTACCAACACTTACAGTTTTCCCATTTGTGGTAACTATTGTAGCATTTTTACCGCCGGTAATATCTATCACCTCTCCATCGATCCATGCAACTTCCGGATCCTCCACCCAAACATGCGATCCGACAATAATATTCACCGGAGTTCCCTACAAACATTTCAATATCCGATCAAATAAATCATAACACACTTTATACAACTTACACGAATCATACAGATACAAATATCATAAAAACATGAAAGCAAAATGCTACAAAACTTTACCATTTCTCCAGGTCTATACGATCATTACACACAAATATGATCAAATATGAATCGCTGAAAGAGAGAAAAGAGAGAGAGAAGAGTTTTAAGGTTCGTGGAAATAAAAAAAAAGTTGGAAAAAGAATGTGAAAGAGAATGTTTCAAAGAGGTAATGGTGGTGGTAGTGATGGTAACTCAAAAGCAAAAGGAGCACCACCCCACCCCACCCCGTACCCCCACCCTACCTTCCGACCTCCTGTCATGTCTTCTTTACAATATTAAATACACTAATTATATATTAATCTTTTCTAATATGATGCAATAATGATATCAAGTTTAAACATCTAAATACTTGTTTCTTTTAAGGGTTTAGTATAAATACAACTATTGATGTATAATGTATAAGTTGTATTATGTATAAGGAATGATTTAGCTTTAGAGATTTGTTTATAATTTCAATTATTAAATTGTTGGTAAATGTTTATTCGATGAGTAGGGCCCTCTACATCAAAGCTCATTGTGCGATTCATTATGGTATGCGTTGGTGATGACACCATGTGGTACTTACCTTGTACTATTTATTATAGAGGGTTAATTGCTTATTCATGTGAAAATATTTTATTACTTTTATAATTGTAACAAAAGTTTTCAGATAAAGTACAAAATATGCTGACGTTTTATTTATAATCTGTTTAACGGGTATCAAATTGTCTTTACATATTAATTACATAAACCGGTACAAGGAGAAGTATTTTGTATAAATAAGCTTCGACTAGTGTCACATCATAGAATAACTAGTGTCGGTTAGAATAGTGTATGTTATGATCCTACAATGTCAACATACCCTCAAAAAACTATATTGTTTTATGTTGGTTTAAAAATAACATATATATAATACATTAATGCCGCATTCTCATAATACAACGCATGCTTACCTCATGACTTATAAGTTTTCTTTATTAAATTGTGCTAATTAATGACGAAAATGCTTTTTTATTAATATACGTGAAGGGGTGTATTGAATTATAAGACTCGTATGATATAAAAAGTAGTTAATGATAATAATTTGTTTCAAGAAAATAGAAGAGTGTGTCCCACAATTGAGGGGGTGGTGGCATGGGCGGTGAGGAGTTGCCATTTTGATCCGTGGAAGATTTGTCCGGTTCACATATTGAAACATGTGTGGGCCCTACAAGCCATTGCTTTACAGCCACGCTTTCTTATTTCATAAATTTCAACCTATTTATTTTATTATTTTCTTTGAATAACATAAGAATTCGAGTAAATTACAAGTTTGGTCCATGTGGTTTGCATGAAATTTCACTTTTGGTCATCGTTTCGTTTTTCCACGCTGATGGTCTATGAACTACACTTTTACTTACACTATTGGTCACTTGCTTACACTATTGGTCCATTGGCCAGGTAAAATGACCAATATACCCTTTTTATTTTCTTTTCCATTTTTCTTTTATGTATTATTATTTTGGTAATAAAAAAAAGAAAAATTCAACATCGCCGGAAGATGATGCAATGGAGAAATTTAAGTTATAACTTTCTACACCGCCGTCTCCACCACTAGTCGTCACGACTGGTGCAAAATTTTCTTGAAGGAAAGAGAAATGATGCTGTTGCGGGTGGTTATCTCCGGAGGTGATGTTGAACTGTGGCATTTGGATTATTTGGGGTGAAGACTGCGGTGGACGGGTAAAGAAGTAATCCATAGGAGTTGTCCACTGCATTCTGGATTCGGGAGTCGCCGCCGGATTTGAATTGCTGTTCGGACTAACGGTGGCGCTGCCTATACCACCGGTGAGGAGATCCGTAAACGATGAGTCGTGCGAAATACCGTTAACTTGAGTTACAACAGCAGCCCTAACGGGATCAGTTTCTTTTTCCTTTTCCTTCTTGGCCGCCATTTCTCGAGCTCGTTCACGATCTGTAGCGGATCGGTGGTCTGAGGGAATCGGAGATGGAATCGCTCATATGGAATAAGTGTGATCTGTAGCGGATCAATGGTCGGAGGGGAGGCGCCGGAAAGATGGGAGAAGATGGAACCGGAAGGAGAACACATAGAGGAAGCTGTATATCTCCACCTCTCTCCTGAGCTTCTCCATTTTTTATGTATCCTCGGTTTTCCCAATGACGAACCTGAAAGCCAGACCAGTTGCCTCTTCCAAGCTGCAGAAGGTTCCATTAAAGTAATAAAACGGAATTCCTAATCCAGTAATGTCGAACAACTGTAACTACATCTGAGATTGAAATTACGGAAAACAAAATCTAAAACTCTTACCGTTGAAGACCTAGGTGATCGGAAGGCATCCAAGTCTTCCTTAACGCTCG
Source organism: Cichorium intybus (assembly GCA_023525715.1). Lineage (NCBI taxonomy): Eukaryota > Viridiplantae > Streptophyta > Magnoliopsida > Asterales > Asteraceae > Cichorium > Cichorium intybus. The sequence goes on along the minus strand of CM042015.1, from coordinate 83,900,516 downwards.
CCGTCTACCAGCTGATGCAAAACCAGTTTGAATTCCAACAAAACGCATCACCTTATGCCTCTGCTGATCTCCATCGGAAACCAAACCATTAGAACCACCACTACTTCTATCCCAAAACAGTTCGAAATCTCCGTATAATATCGCCGGCGAAGGAAAAAACCAAACGTGTACCGGATACTGGGGAAGGGGGGGTATTTTTTTTAATTACCAAAATAATAATATCTTAAAAGAAAATTGAAAAAAAAAATAAAAAGGGTATATTGGTCATTTTACCTGGCCAATGGACCAATAGTGTAAGAAAAAGTGTAGTTCAATGACCATCAACGTGGAAAAACGAAACGATGACCAAATGTGAAATTTCATGCAAACCACAGGGACCAAAATTGTAATTTACTCTAAGAATTCAGATATTTGATAGTTTATGAGTATGAGGTCTGACCTGATAAGTATTATTTTTTTTTGTTAACTCTGTCAGACGTATTTGTATTCGGTCATATGCGATTTTTAACATTATCAAACGGCCTGACTCGAACCGAGTCAGACACCAGGTTTATCCAGACCCAGCCAGACGCAAATCAAACATAGCCTAAGCATCCATAAGTCGGTTTTATGGTTAGCATGAGAAAAGGATAGAAGTAAAAATTCAGTTATAGTGAATGTGTACATATTTTTTAGAGTAAACTGCAAATTTGGTCCCTGTGGTTTGCAAAAAAATGTGGGTAAGATCCAAAAAGTTTTCAACTTGCACCACTGGTCCAAAATCGAAAACCTTTTGTAGGTAAGGTCCCTAGAAAACTTGAAAGGTCCATTTTGCCCTTTTAATTTTCTTTTTATATTATTTTAAGAGTTTTTTAATATTTAAATGATTATAAAAAAGAAAAAAAAAGAATAAGTCATCCCACCACTCCACCTTCACCGTACTCTCTCTCTCTCTCTCTCATAACCCCGGTAACAAACCCATCTCCCAAACCCGGATTGTTCTCCGATGGTACCACCACTCCTTCTCCAACCTCGACACCATCAACCCGGATTTGAACACACTGGTTCAACACACTTGGTTCAAACGAAATCGAAATCAACGACACATGGTTTGTTTCTCGTTCAAGTTTATCCCTGAAAGCACGAAATCAACGTAGGATCAGTTCCCGCCTCTAACACCGACGACTGAACAACCATTCGGCGGTGATACAAGTCCATTAGTCGCCGGCAACTATAATACCCATTGTTCCCGTCTTCAATCTCCCAGATATTCGATCTCTGTACCTGCCAATCGAGAACTATCGAGTTATTGGTGAAGAGCCCTCATCCTCATACCTTCAAACCCACACAAACGTAGCTATGCAGACATAATAATCAGATCGCCACAAAATCACTGAAGGCTTGGTAACCATCGATAGGGGAGAAGACGATCGCCAAATTCAATCGATTGATTTTGTACAGTGGGGTTTACAAGCTGATACGATGGGAAAGGCGTGGGGTACAAACTCACGTTATTGAAATAAATCGAAGTTGTTCACGTATTCAGAATTGACTTTGGCTTCTTCTCCCTAATCTTCGGTGCACATGTTAACAAGCGTAAAAGACAAACACGATGATTTCAATTCAGAATGAAGCTATACCATTGAAGACCTGCAACAACGATCCCTCCACTGTCTGATTTTGCAAAATCAATTGTAAGTGACTACCAAATTTCCGATCATATATGGAATTGTAGGCAGGCGGCTGCTTGGTAGCAGGTGTATTGCAGGGGGATTTAGTGGGGTTTGGGAAAGCATTGTCCTTACTGGTTTCTTCCCATGGACTTCGAATCTGAAAAACCCTCACCCAAGCAGAACTCCAAAATCGATTTGATGCTTGCAAATCCATGGCAGTACTCCAAAACCGACTTGCAAATCCATGGCTGAACTCCAAACAAATCCATGGTTGAACTCCAAAATCGACACACACACACACAAAAACATAAGAAAACCCAGAAAGAGAAGGAAACCGCGGGGCGTTAGGGTGCTGCCATCGGAGAACAATCCGGGTTGATGGTGTCGAGGTTGGAGAAGGAGTGGTGGTACCATCGGAGAACAATCCGGGTTTGGGAGATGGGTTTGTCACCGGGGTTATGTGTATGAGAGAGAGAGAGAGAGAGAGAGAGAGAGAGAGAGAGTACGGTGAAGGTGGAGTGGTGGGATGACTTATTCTTTTTTTTTTCTTTTTTATAATCATTTAAATATTAAAAAACTTTTAAAATAATATAAAAAGAAAATTAAGAAGGCAAAACGGACCTTTCATGTTTTCTAGGGACCTTACCCACATAAGGTTTTCTATTTTGGACTAGTGGTGCAAGTTGAAAATTTTTTGGATCTTACACACATTTTTTTGCAAACCACAGGGACCAAATTTGCAGTTTACTCTATTTTTTATTTCAAGATGCGTTTGAAAGTTGTTGGTGTGACAGAATTCTATCACAACCTTTAAATTCTTATATTGATTATGCTAGGAAAAACATATATGAACTAGTGATAACAGGTTTTGGATTAATATATCATATTGTGGGCATGTGACAAAAGCCAATGACACCTCACTCATGTTCTCTATGACATGAAGTAAAAGTACATAAGTGGTTTTATGGACTTGGAGACCTTGATGTGTTACTTTTTCTTGACAAAAAAATATAAAAGTATTGCTATATTCGCCTTGTTTTTTTACATATTTTTTATAGATTGTTGGGAAAATGTTTATATTTTGATAGCCACATAATTTATGTTGTTCGACTACTTTTATTTAAATTACACTAAAATAAATTGTTAAAATGGTCAAAAAAAGAACAAAGAGAGAGGGGGGAAATTGTTGATTGTCTTTATAGATCATTAGGTTTAGATAATTTGATTGAAATTAAGAAAAATAGATAAGAAACATGCTATGAAGAAAAAAGGAATAGCATGGTATTGGAATCTATGATTTGATTCTCTTTTTTAGAACGGCATGTGTTCCTTTTCTATTTGTCGGTTTGGGAATATCCTTATTCATATGTTGAAGATCTACATCCAAACATTGTATGTATACAAAAACATATAAAAGAAAAGGAAAGAAATAGTGAAGACAAGATTCAACGGCCCGTAAGTATTAAGACAAATACGATTACATCAACTTGGAATTTTGGTATAGATATTGAGTGTCATGCTTGATACAAAGATTTATCATAATTAAGATCAGTAAGGGGTGTTTATTTTTTGGTTAAAAGCTCTTCTAACCATTTATGTTTACGGGCGGAAGACATTTGACTCGCAGACTGTTTGTTTTTTGGAAGATGCAGACGTCAAAACGTTTACATATCCTCTTCTCCAAGAAGATATTGATCAACGTTTGCGGACGGGAAGACGTTTATCACAGACGTCTTCTAGGCAAAAAATACATTTTTTATTTTGTTTTTTTGTTTTATTATTTATTTGTTTTTTTTTTGTTTTTGTTTCTTTGTTTTGTTTTTATAATTATTACATAAATATAAACAATTAAAACTTGTAAAATAAAATTAACTAATAATTACTCAAAAAGGGTATGTAATTATTATAAAAACATGTATTAACAATATTGATGCAATAATGTTCAGAATGTGACTTACGTTTTTTTTTTCTACTTTCTTATGTTGCATATGATTTACAAAATAATCATTTTATGTTATTCTTATGAGATTGATGTATCGCTGTCATTGTTGTTGATATATTTTATTTTTAGAAAAATGACGTGTGTTTCGTCAAAAAAAATTTAAACCAGAAAAAAGTTACAATGTTTTATTTAAATTTCAATTTATTTTAGTAGTCTCCAGACTTCAAAAAACAAGAAGTATTTTTCTTGCAGATTGCATACGTTTAGTCTACCTCTTCTTCTGCAGATGTAGTCCGCAGACTGCAAACATGTTATCATATTAAAAAACAAACAACACCTAAGTTAAAGGCGATTTACGGATATGCAACAATGAAAGTGAAAGGTATGAAACCATCATTTTTTAGGGTTTTGTATTTTAGAGATGACTTTATATCATGTTTGGTTTACGGAAAACCTCTTGAACGGGTATTATATACCCTTAAAATATTAAAAGATGACAATACATTAACTTGAAAAGTAATGATATTGTAATTTGAGACACTATGATGATCAGTTGCTTGCTTGGAGGTTGGAAGGCGACCATGTTGCTTTCCAAGTTGTATTACAGATCTAGATTCCATCATCTCTACTTTATCACTCTCCAAATCACAACTAAGATACTAACAGAAAAAAAAAAAAAAAAGTTACCGCTTGGCGTTCTATAAATCGGTCCTGCATTAAACATAATATCTACGAATCAAAATACGATTTTCAAGCTTAAAGCAATAATCTTCATTCTAAATTTGTGCATCCTTTGCAATAGATTAACGTATGGGCACGAGTAAGATACTAGCTAGTATATTATAAGTAATGTTATATCAATTTACAAATTATTTAAATTTATTTTAGAAAGCTTTTTATAGGAGTTAACACATGTAACGATTTAAATTTTTTTGGAACTGGCGGAATTATATATAAAAAAAGCCTGCCTATGAAGCACCAAGGCAGGGAAAACAAAAACAAAACAGTTTACAAAATATTGAAAGGAAAACAAACTCACTCCGCCCAATTAAAATCCCCGTAATTACCCCTATGCTTAACCCAACTAAACACCAAATCTATAATCTTATCCACCAAATTAGGGGAGGTAATGTGAATCTTGTTGAACACTTTATCGTTCCTCGCTCTCCAAGTGCACCATAAAAACCCATAGACAATAGCGATCAAAATTTTACGCCTTTTTGGGCAATTCCCCCGGCAAGCAGCAAACCTGACGAGCTCCCCAACCGAGGAGAACCGCTGAACATGAATATTGCACCAATTAAGAAGCCACACCAAAGCCTCAACAGCGAGAGGGCACTTAACGAAAATATGATCCGCCTCATCAAGCCTCACACATATGACAGACGGTGGAGGGACAACCAACCCCCTGCCGAGAGAGAGCTACGACAGAAGGAATACGATCTAAGGAAGCACGCCAAACAAAACTTACAACTTTTAAAGGAACCACCTTGAGCCAAACGGTGGGATTGTCCACCGGATCAATCAATTTAGATTCAATTAGCGCCCTAAGGTCATGCACATAATATATACCGTCAGCAGAAAGTTTAGACTTCCAAGAATCTGAAATCGAAGAAAAGTCTGAGAAGAGATAATCTCATACAGACAATTAAGGTCCGAAATTTCCATTGGGCTACAATGCGATTTTTTCCAGGCCCAATAGACAGTATTGGAGGAAACCCTTTCGGAAATAAAGCAAGACTTTTTCTTGTCTAGATCATACATGAGTGGGAACCGAGAGGCAAAGGAACCATTCCCGGTCCATTCATCAAGCCAAAATAAGGTATTAGACCCGGAACCAACAGATAAATCAAAAATGGAGGAAAACGGAATGCCATTTTCCTCTAAAATAGGAATTACCTTGGCAATATTTGCCCAAACTCCTATAACGATGTAAATATTGTCTACTTATGTGAAGTATTGGTGAAGAATATTTTAAAATGCAAGGAAAAATATTATCGTATTTAATTAATATAAAATTTATACTGATGGTCCTTTTATTAACACATGCCTTTTGCTTTTCATCTTTTTAAGAAAAAGTTAGCCTTGTCCTAGGCCTTTTAATGTTGTATCATCTTAATATTGATTACCTATAGGTTGCAAAAGAACATTAAGGTACGTTATAGTGTCTAGTCAAGGGCGAATCCAAAAAAGAGAAAAATGACAAAAATAAGTTTTTGTCAAAAATTAGCCAAATGAACAAAATAATCATCATTTCCGCAGATGAAGGGAGCAATCTACGAAAACTAGGACTTATCTGCGATTTTATTATTTTTTCTCACCCGAAAATGACATTGGAACCACCTGCGAAAATTAGGCCTCATCTGCCTCATCCACGAAAACTAGGCCTCATCTGCGATTTTATTATTGTTTTTTTTCTCACCCGAAAATGACCTTGGAACCACCTGCCAAAATTACTCATCACCTGCGATACTCTCTCTACCACCTGCAAATTTTTTTTAAACTTTTAATAAAAATTTAAAATATTTTTAATACTTTATTTTAGGTGGGTTATAGCTGGACTACATAAAGTAAAATTTTGACCGGGAAAAGTTGAAGTTTGACTGCGAAAAGATGAAGTTTGACTACGAAAGGTAGAATTTTGACTGCGAAAAGTATAAATTGAGTGTTAAAAGTTAGAGTTTGACCACAAAAAATGTTATTTGATTGAGAAAAGTTGAATATTGCAAAACATGTTATAAAATAACAAATATGTTAAAAAATTTACAAAAATTGATATAATTACAAATTCATATATTGTGAAAAAAAAAAGGAAGAGAATGAGTTCACCCGAAGAAGTTTTCGCTATTGTTTGTACCGGTGGGCAATAAGAGAGTGTAAATGGGAAGCCGAAATACGTTAGAGAGTGAATATCAAATACTTCTATGTAACTTTCTATAACTTCATGGTAGTATCGATCAATATAATTCACTTCTGAAGTGGTGGAGTCGGCACACTTGCGTCTTCAGTTGTTTCCATCTACTTGACAAACTCTTTTATATCTTTAAACATTGTAATCAAGAGCATTGTCATACGATATATCACTAACTTTCGGTGCTCCTTATCTTTTAAGGCCAGTAAAGGGTCTTTATGTCACACAACATGTCTTGTACATGTTTAACGTTAGAAATGAACTCCAAAGCAGTGTAATAAAAAGACTCGGTTGTCTAACATCCATGCGCACCACTTCAAATTCTAACAATGGTGGTGATGTAGTAGTAAATGTTTTGGCTGCGAAAAAACTACAATTTTAATGAGTATATGTTTCAAAAACAATTTTACTACATAAAAAGCTAAGTAACTATTTCAAATACTATAAAAGTGATAACTAATTCACAAAGTTATATACATCGAATAACACACTAGACTATAATAAAATTATAGTCCTATACAGGCTTGACCCAGTATCATCTTTAGAAGTTCTATATGCTTACGATTGAAGTTTTAACACCCTTACTAGCCGATGGCGGAGGCTATAACACGTGTATACCCTTTGGCCTTATACATAATATTTACAATAAAACAAACCACACCTAGTAAAACGTAAATAGACATACTAAATAAAAAACAATCCATTTGAGAATTATTCTTCAAATTCTGGACTAGGGTTTAGATTTCAGACACTGAAATTGGAATATCTTTGTGTTTTGGTTAACTACAAGTTTGGAGATAACTTGAATGCCATAAATACAACACCACACATGACACACGTGTTTTATCCAAAAGACAAAATTGCAAAAATTGTTCATGTAGTTTGTTGAAAATCCACTTTGGTCCAAAAATTTACTGTGGCTTTGGTCCAAATTTTTTTAAAAATACTTAAAATAAAATGAAGAATTTGCCATTTACATTATCATTTTCACCTTTTTCTTATTTATTTTACTAATTTTGTTGATTAAAAAAAACAATTAAAAATTAACCCCACCCACCCACCAAATTCATCTTTCTATATTCACTCTCTCGTCGGAAACCACCTACACCACCAGAAGCAACCGCCATTCTCGTCGGAAACCACAACCACCATTGGAACAGAAACAAACGCACACACCCCGATCACACCCCAATCGAGTGTGTATGTGTACAAGATTCAGAGAGGTAACCACCAGAGATGATGAACAGACACCATCTGACAACCACCATCTTCACACCATCTGTTCCACCACCACCGTAAAGTCGTTTCGAAAATGAGATGAACACATATCTGTCGCCGCCTCCTGCCTCACCATTTGGAGATTCGAAGTGCTAGGGTTTTGCAAACGAGATGAACACATCTCCACCGTTGCCTCCTGCCTCACCGTTTGTTGATCTAGAAATTCTAGGGTTTCGCCTCTGCTGCTTCCTCACCATCAGATAAACACCGTCAGATCTGAAACCCTATGCATTCTTCAATATCTACGCCTCATCTTTCCATCTGAATCCATCCTCACATCCAGCCACACCTGCACCACACAAAAGTGATGATGCACCACACAAAAGTGATGAAGAAGACAGAGGATGAGAATAACAAGGGGGATTTACTGGAACTTGCATTAGGGTGTGGGTGGTGTTGATGTAGAGGAAGCAATTATGACGAGGGAGGTGATGCAGACGAAACATTTGATTTATGGTTTCCGGTTGTGTAGTTTGTTGCCGAAGGTGAAGGGAAGAAAGGGAAAATGATCGAGTTAGGGAAGATGGAGTTAAGGTTCCTCGGTTTGAAGCAAGAGAGAGAGAGAGAGAGAGAGAGAGAGAGCGAGAGGGACAGGTTAAGGGGGTTATTTTCTTATTTTCTTATTTTTTTAATTAGAAATTGATAAAATAAGTTAAAAGAAAATAAAAAATAGAAAATAAAAAGGGTAAATTTGTCTTTCTAAGTATTTTTATGAAAATTTGGACGAAAACCGCAATAAAATTTCTTAATTTGTACTAGCGGTGCTAGTCCAATTTTTTTTGGACCAGAGTGACAAATTTCGGGAAACCAGAAGCACGAGATGTGCAATTAACTCTATCCAAAAAAAAAAAACAAGACGTTTCATACAAGTTCACCAAATTCAGATTTGTTCATTGTATTTTAGATAATTTTTTTCGACCTCAGTACCAATCATGGAAATAAAATAGACGTAACTTTAACGTGGTTCAACGTATGCTCCCCCATTTGTCAATCCTTGCTTCTTTTGTCGAAATTATTCAGGGAATCCGTAACGCCGTTCAGAGATGTGGTGGGTACCACATGTGGGAGTCGAGTAACAACTGCTCGATCTTGCTCTCGAAATAACCCATTCCGGATTCAATGGTTATTTTATTAAACTGTTAAATCTTGGTTACTTTCTATAATACACCAAAAACATGTGGCCAGTTTTGTGAATATTCCAATATATAGATTCAAACTTGAAACACTGAAATAAACTAGCATGATATAAACTCAAAGTTGAATGATAAAAAATGTACAAATGAAACGTTAAGAACAATTTTAGTGTTAATGAATAGTAAAACAGAATGTTGGTATTAGTACTATTCATACCACGGTACTTTATATGAAAATCGTGTTAGATTAAACTAACTTCGCACCAAAAATAACCTTTAACACCAACCATGATGTTCATGATAAAGGAAATTAAGGTCATGTTACAATGAGGTTCAATTCATGTTGGAAAGAAACTGTTTCGATCTAAAGAAATTAAGGACTTTATGAAAGTCAAAACTCAGATAAGAATCCTCTTTAAATTATAACGATGTGTCACTGCTCCACCAAGTGATTCATTCAACCCAAGACTCAATGGAAGGTTCATGTGCTGTTATAGAACATGACAATTCCACCTAATCTCTCGATTAGAAGCCAGCCAAATGATCAGAGGTATACAAATAAGTATTTTCATTTTCTTTGTCAGTTTCCACCTGTTAAGCTTTTATTGGTCTACAAAATATATTTAGACATGAGTTATATTTCAAAGGGTTATTATATAATTCACAATATAAATATCACTTGGATGAGGTTATACTCAGTGTTTTAAAAACCGGTTCGAACCGGGAACCGGAGGTGATGACGGTTCGATTTGGATTGGTTTTATAACGATTTCCTGACCATATTGAACCGGCCGGTTTTGGTAAAAAACCGGTTCAACCGGCTGAATTGAATTGGAATGGACCGGATTGAACCGGACAGTCTTGTATTTTTGTGTTTGTTTTGGGCTTCTTTGTTTGATTTTGACTTCTATAATGATTGTTTTTATATGTTGCATTCTATTTACGTTTGTAATACTAAAAAGATGACAAGTATTGTAATCAATGTATGCAGGATAATTAAAAACATATAAAACTATAGAACCGGTTTGACCATCCGGTGGAACCGGTTAAACTGGTTGAACAAGAAAACGTCACCCAACTGGTTCAATTAAAAAACCGGTTTTTAAACGGTTATACTTGCTTTTTAGTTTTAGGCCTTGAAGGTCAAAGAGAAGTAGGGAACCCATTTGCTTTTTCTTTTTTGAGCCTGGTATGTTTTAGGGCACCCGTCTCCCACTAACAACAATCTTTAATAATTATCTTCGACCATTATGTATCAAAATTATATAGAATTAAATATCTTATGTCGGTAGAAAGACAATCAGATCTTACAAGAAAACAACATTGAAACAAAAGGCCTGTGTATATATCATATATCTATGGTGTTATACAACGTTTTACCTACAATAAATATAAACGAAATTCAAATTTTTATAGTTTTTATATTTAACTGTTAATGCTTATTTAATTTTCACTGTAGAAGGCGATCTCCCTAATTTACATAATATAAAAAGAAAATGCATGTACATGTAACCTATCGGGCTATATATCAATAAAGCTAGTCCGTTGATTCTGAAGGTTTGTTCGAGAAGTAAAAAAGGACTCCTAAATATGTATTTTTAGTAGGGGTGGCAAATCGGGCAGTCGTGTCGGGTTTTTGTCTGACACGACACGGCACGACAATTTTTTATATAACACGAACACGACACGACACGACATGACATCGTGTTTTGCTTTGCTAACACGAAAACGACCCAATTAAAACACGATAAAAACGACCAACACGACAAACACAAAAAAATTAAAAAGATAAACATTTAGTTTATTTAATTCATAATTAATCATACAAAACACAACACGACAAACACGATAAACACGACAACCACGACAAAAACATGTTAATATCGTGTCGAATTTTGAACACGAACACGACACGACACGACGTCGTCTTTTTTACACTTGACACGAACACGAATTTGAAATTCTATTTCGTCTCAATTTCGTTTCGTGTCGTGTATTTTTGTCGTGTCGTGTCATGGATTGCCACCCCTAATTTTTAGCAATGGAATTTATAAGAGATTAACGATGGGATTTTTCGAGATATTAATGACCGAATACAAATAAAGTTATAGCTTGGAATATACATACACTAACATCCCCGGCAGTTGAAACAGAAGAATGCGTTTGAACGTTCAAAATGGATCCAAACTCATGAAATAAGGATGTGCAAAGCCTTTCAATAAATATATCAACTTACCGAAAGAAAGATGACATATGAAGAACATGAACATGACCCAAAGCCACTTTGTCATGGATAAAGTAAATTCCGTTCGTCCCTCGTTGCTGAACTGGGTTGGTAAAGGGGCAGACCGCTCTCATGTTATCACAACACACTTTTTTTTTTTGCTTTTGTGGGAGAGAACTGAAGTTCACAAAGAAGGTTTCGAAGCCTAGATGTTACAATGACAACATTAGCCACCCCACATACCCTGCCTTGGCAATAGATCGTGAAATAATACATTGTCGTTTGGAAGACCATGAGAACACGTTGTTACCAAGAAACACATATTATCTAGTAGTGTTGCAAACATCGTTAGACAGTCCCAAGTCGGTAGATTAGCGAGTAGCGAGTAGCGATTACTCGACATAGGCGGTGAGTACTCAGATAGAGTAAATACATACATCTCATATGATTATACACACTGAAATATTGAATACAATGATAATTGCATCAAACTTGAATTGAACCGAACAAAAAAAACACAAAAAAACGTTTAATGTATAAGTAAACTTATGATATTTGTTAGATTAATTACTTAACAATTATACTTATTTATTAAAAAAAAAAGTCAAAATTCTCGAGTTTGACTGCTTTTTCTCGAGTTTCACTAATTTTTTCGAGTTTGACTGATTCCAAGGTTGACCGAGTTACACCGATTTTGACCGAGTAACACCGAGGTTAATCGATTATGACTGAGTTTGACCGAGTCTGAGTATTTTTGGCCGACTCCATGAAAGCGCCTTAAACAATAGCCGATTTCGAGTACTCAACCGAGTAGAGCGAGTTTGCAACACTGGTATCTAGACGTGGATCAATATGTAGTGGTGCATCCATCCACTAAACATCAGAGCAATATAGTTAGCATCCACACATGTCGAATAGGAGACACATATTTGAATTATGTGATCAATAGTACCGATATGTAGTTATGTACACATAATGTGTTTTAAAGCACTATAGTGGGACTCCCTAAGGTCATGCATAAAGAGGCATATGTGTTGGATAGCATATGCAATGTCGATCCCAGTGAATATAATGTATTAGAGCGCACCCGCAAATATGTGATACAGGGTGGGGTAGACAACTAATGTCCCTGATGTATCAAGCTTTGCCTGGGCGTCAACAATTGTGCAAGATGGTTTGTGATTGACCAACACTCTAATATATTAGTGACATATTTTTTGTTGGCTAAGGACCATGTTGGTATTGTTGTGTGTCAGATATGCTAAGAAAGAAATTATGCTCCCTGAGGTTGAACATAAAAAACTTGTTACTAAGAGATGAGATAATCCATTGTAGAGAGACGAGGAGGACACACTCAGCATTATATCATCCACATATGCAAGCAAATATGTCATAGATTGTCCTTTTGGTATATGAACAACGAGGAGTCAAAATGGCTATAAGTAAATCCAATGCAAGTACAAAGATAAGCAAACTGATGGAACCATGACCTAGGGGGCCTACTTCGTGGCACATACGAATCATCGTAAGTGGAAAACATGATATGAAAATTTAGGGTCCTAAAATATGGGAGGTTGCTGCATGTAACCTTTCTCTTTCCCTTGTAGATAACCCTGAAGAAATGCTTCTTCACATCTAGTTGATAAATGGACCAATGTTGTGACATGACAATACTGAGAATCATACATACCGTGGTTGGCCTGACTACTACCAGGCTCAAAGGTACATCATAGTCAATTCCATGTTAGATTTTGACATTAGCAACTATAACATCTATCAAATGGAAATTTGAAATAACATTTAAGTAAATGTTAAGCCATTTAACAAAATCAATATGCATAAATAGGTCCCAAAAGTCAAGTATCTAACATTTAAAACTTTAAGTGTCAAGCCATATGAGGGTGTAACAAAGTAATCGAGAGACAAAGGTAAAAGTAAAATTCTCTCATACATCCTAATTCAAAATGAAACATTTTCTAATATTCCCAAATCTTGTCCCATATCTAGTCTTCATCAAAACTCCTAACCTCAACACATGTCAGAAAACTCGTAAGAAAACTCATAACCTCAACACTGAGAAGCCTAATCAGACTTCTCCGAGTTTGACATTGTTGGATGTAAGAAAATTCGTAAATTTCATACACAATTTAAACCCCTAAAAAGGTTTTTAAAACTCTAACTATTGGTAAGAATTCAATATACAGGGAAAGAAACATTTCAATAGACAAGTACCCTGGCAACAACATCAACAAACTTCCAAAAAATTAAAACAATAGTTTTGGTGCAATTTATACATCATTTTCCATGCGTCTTTTGTGTATATTTTATATCTTTTCTAGACATAATCCATGCAATTGTTACTTTTCGGAATAAGTTCACTTTTTTTTATCGTGAGACATCTTTAGTTGGTGATTTTATGTGAATTTCAAGGTAATTTGAGGACATGAGTGAGCTTGGAATGACGAAAGGAAGCTGCAATTAAAATATCGGTTAAATCAGACTTGTAACACGAAAGTTAGAAAATCGCTCGTGAAGTATTAACAAATTGTTACACGACTGTATAACTTTCTTTAAGGAAATTACACGACCGTGTAATATTCCATGCCACAAGAGACGTAGTATACTTCAAGCATGCATGATGTTCATTCTCCTTGTATTTAAACCGTGAAAGAAGAAGAATATATGCATTGAGCATTAGAGTGTTCGGGTTACCATGCACATGTGTTCGATTATGCTAAACTGTAAAGAAGAAAGAACAACGTGAATGAATGTGTGCATATGTGTATTTTTGTTCATGTTGCAGTCTAGAAATGAGAAGATTAATGTGAAGATAACCAACCTGAAGATAACCGAGATACATGATGTTATGTTCGTTCATGGAAACAAGAAAAGATGGTGGTTTGGGATTCATGTATTCGTGTTTGTGCTAGAGTGAAAATGAAGAATTGATACCTCATACTCCATAATCAAATGTACATATCATCTTGCATTAACATGGATTAAACTAAGCATGATCATGGAAGAAGATGTTGTTGTCCACGACCGAGAAGAAAAAGAAACATTAAAAACAATACATGCTATGATGCTAGTTACTGATATTAAACAAAATGAAGATAAGGAGATCATAGTTGATGCTTCCACTAGCTGAAAATAAAGAAATAAAAGAATGGTGATCAAGTTTTGCTGATAAAGATCGAGTTTTTGATGAAGATCATGCCACATTACCATCATTTACGAATAAACAAAGCAAAAGAAAATGCAACTTGAGGTGTGCTTAAAATGGACAATGACACATTCTTGAAATTAAGAATAAACAAATACAAGTTACATAATGTTGGGTTGTTATTGTTTATGTGAATGAAACCAAGAATACAAAAGAATGCAAGTTGGAATAAACTATAAAGGCTATGTGTTTGAGTCTTGCTTCACCCAATAATTAAATAAAGAATAAAGAGGAACACAATAAGATTCACAATGTAAATATTTAGAATTCTGTAGTTTAAATAATTTTAGTTTTTATTATTGTAGAAGGTTTTTTGATCAACATGTTTCGTTAAACCCTCAACTATATCTGATTTTATGTCAAACATTTATCGTTTATGCTATTAAATCTTGAATTTTAGTTAGATGTTATTAAACTTTTATAGGTTGAGTAATACAAGTTTTGTTCTTAATCGTTATCATGATTTGTTGTTAAATTTTGGCTGATCACCATCTTTTAATGATTTATCATGTATCGTATTTGTCATTACCAATTGTTTTGAGACACAAAGTTTAGTAACATCTAATGAGGGTTTTGATCAAAGACAATCGATTAATGACTTTCTTTTGTTCAGATTTTTACTTTCATTATACACTTGTCATTACTTTTTAATCTAACAACTCAATTTTTGTTCTGATCAAAAACTTTGAGTTTTACTTGGTTCAAAAAGACCATTTGGATTATGTTAAAATGAGTTGTTGTTATTTGATTTATAAAATCCGTAATTGATTTATGAATCAAAGCTAAATAACAACCATTGAATTTTTATTCATTGGAAACTTGACGTTGTATGTTTTTACGCTTTCGAGCTTTTTGAGGAGTATTGAACATTGTTTGGGAACATTCACACAAATCTTTATGCTGCTTTTCTACTTATCAAACGCTTGTGTAAGTAGTAAAAGTTAGTTTTAATCAACTATCTTCTTTTGGTTGAAATAAACATGGTGAATGTAAATATGCGAGCGTCTCAGTATTCACAAGTACCAACTTAGATTTATGATATCATCACTTTATCCAAGTTCAAATACGTAGATGAGATTTGTTAAACATGAAGTCAAGTATATTTTTTTTTGTTCTTTTTGATTTTGGCTTTTAGTTTCTAATATATGAAACCACACTATTTTATATAAAACGTACGTTACACAAAAGATCGGTTAAACTCATCTCCCTGTGGACACGAACCTTATTTCCACTTTGTTATCCTTAATCGGAGAGTGTTGGCAAGTTCAAAACCATCTTTCTTTTTATTTTTATTTCTTTCATGTTTTTCTTCATTTTATTTCTCTCTTCGCCTTATATATTTCTCTCTCCCAAAACACCTCATTTTATTTGTCGGTTTGATGCACCAATAAATTGGCACCGTTGCCGGTGAGATGGGTTATAATAATGTTGTGTATTACCAAAAAAAATTGAAAAAGCATAAAAATCTATATTTTCAGATATACAAAAAGAAAACCTATAAAAGTTGAAAAAACTGAAAAAAGATTTGTCCCGTCAATGACGTAAAACTTAGCAATTTTAAGAACTTTATGGGTGTGTTCCATGGATACCCTCATGAGACTTCACCCATACTCTCGGAATACCGAGAGGTTTAAAAAGCTTGTTGTACGTGCCAAGTGCAATCGCGAACTCCGACGAAACTGTGAGTTAGATAGTTTAGTTTTTAGTTATTTTTACCAAACTCGTTTTTTTTATTTAGTTTAAAATGTTCGAAAAATGAAATTTTCTTTTTTTTCAAATGTCTTAAAAAATGTTCACAGAAAAATAGCTATTTCCCTTCCATCTTCTGTCAAGAACTTCCAAACACAGAACTTTGGTCCAAAGTTCAATTCATGACAAATTCTAAATACCAAGGGGAACACTTAGAGAAGAAGCGATTTCCAACATTAACCACAACGATTTCAACTCCAATCCGATAAATTTGCTCATTTTCAGAATCTTTGTAAATTCTTGTAGAAAAATGTGCACGTTAGTTGAAATTGTGATGTTGTAATAAAACATTGGTATTTTCTGCACAAAAATTTTGGTATTACAAAAATAGGACAAAAAAATGTTTTTAAAGAAATATCCGTTAAATGACAAGAATAACATTTGAAAATCATTTCAAGAATAGTCATCACTTTGTTTTCCAACCCACAAGGTCCAAATATCTTGTCCCACTTCTCTCCAAGAAAAAACAAAGATGCAAAAATTTAAGGCTTGTAGAGGTTTACGTATTTGCATGCATTTAGTCTTGTTTTTCAATTCTGTATACAATTTTCTGCATTTTTTTTTTTTTGTATTACATATAGATTTTATTTAAAAAATTTAGCTTTTCTGCATTTAGTTAATTTTTTTAGCTTTTAGTATTTTTTATGCATTAATGACGTGCATTTTTAATCTGTTTTCTGTCTTTATTATTAGTGTTTTTAATAATTTTGTTTAGGTTTGTAACAAAAATCAGATACATTTATAGAAAAATTCCGGAACACCCAAAAATATTTGTAGTTGATTTTTTTTGCACTTTAATATGTCATTATTTTATATAAATTGAAATTAATTAAAACTTCTAATTTCAAAAGTGTTTCATTAAAACAAAGTGCGATAGGGACGGAACGTGTCCGCCTCAATTTTTTTAGATGTAGAAATAGTCTATAAATGAAAAGTTGTGAATTTATGGGCTGTTAAGTCAAAAATAGAAAAAATAAATATTTTCTTTTATCAAAACACACCGGGAGGTAAAACAAAACAATTGTGAAAAAGTGTTGTTTCTAATTATCAATGTCAAATCCCAATTCTGAAAAATCTATTGATTCCATGAAGATTAGCCATACTTGTTCTCACCCGACCCTTAGGAAATTTCTAAAAGAACTATATCATTATCATTTAACCAAAAATTCATCAGAGATGAAGTGATCCAAAATCTCGAAACAAATTCTAAAACGAAGAAATCAAAGTCAAATCGAGAAGTGAAACCAAAACAAAGCCGAAGACAAATATCAATTCATCAAATAAAGTGCTCAAATGAAGAAAACAAATGTGCGATATACGATACTCGAAGTTGTAAAAAGAGGCGAATGCAGAAACTTAATATTCAAAGGAAAATTCTATTTATTCCTACTAAATCCTCCTAATTCATCTTCCTACCCATCTATATAAGGACATGTGGACTCCACTAATCCTCTCTCTTAATATCATCCATTGTTTTTGACACTTGTATTGATCTAATGATTAGGAATAAAGTTAGGAAGATTTATTAGGAGGATATAGAACCTCTCATAATCAAATCCAAAAGCTTTGACGGAACTATCTGAGATTGTTCAAATTGGAGATTCACATTGGAAGTTGAATAACAATTTTTTTTTTCACAGTATGCCCTTTTATTAAATACTGTATTTTAACATAAAATTTATTTTTTAGAAATTTGATTTAACAAAGTTTGCACGATACCTCACATCTCTTTGACCTTAGAATGTGGGGTTGCATATATTGTTTTGTAGGAACTTACCCAAGTCTGTGATTATGTTGAAACTTTCTTGAAACAAAAATTAATTACGTATTTTAGACGAAATCTATTTATATTATAGGGCTGTTAAAGTATTGTATATTTAACTGCTATATTTTTGTGTGGACCAGCAACAAAAATATATTTCTAACATTTTTTAATTAGCTAGAGTTTACAAAAAAATTTATAAAATAAAATTAATTTTCATATTGTTTTATTTTTTCTAGTGTAACTATTTTTTAAGATCTAACTATTTTTATAAATAGAATTCTATAATTTGTTTTTATAATTTTTTTTAATAAAATCGTTTTTATTTCAAAGTTGTATTTAGTGATTTTTATCTCAAACTATTTTTCGTCAAACTAGTTTTTGTAAGCCATTTTTATTTTTAAAATTTTAAATTTCTTTTATCCTTTTGCATGTTTCCTTTTTAACTTATATTTTCCGTCTAAATTAGTTTTGTCATCTACAAACCTCTAATTTAGCATTATTTTCTTACTTAGGGAAAAATAAGGTTTAAGTTTGCGGAGATTTATTAGGTGCAATTTATGCATTATTTTCCATGCTTATTTTGTGAATATTTTATATCTTTTCTAGACATAATCCATGCAATTCTTACTTTTCGGGATGAATTCACAATTTTATCGTGAGACATCTTTACTTGGTAATTTTATGTGGATTTTAAGGTAACTTGAACACATGAATGAGCTTGGAATGACGAAAGGAAGATGCGATTAAAATTTCGGTTAAATTAGACGTGTAACACGGAAGTTAGAAAATCACTCACGAAGTCTTAACAAACTGTTACACGACCGAATAACTTTCCTTATGGAAATTACACGGCTGTGTAATATTCCATGCCACAAGAGACGTAGTATACTTCAAGAACACATGAGGTTAATTTTCCTTTTATCCAAACCGTGAAAAAAGAATAATATATGCATATAGCATCAGAGTGTTCGAGTTAGCATGCACGTGTGTTCGATTCTGCTAAACTGTAAAGAAGAAAAAACAAGGTGAATGAGTGTGTGCATGTGTGTATTTTCGTTCATGTTGCAGTCCAGAAATGAGAAGATTAATGTGAAGATGACCAACCTGAAGATAACCGAGATGCATGTTGTTATGTTCGTTCACGGCATCAAGAAAATATGGTGGTTTGTGATTCATGTTTCTTCATGTCCGTGCTAGAGCGAAGAAAATAGTAGCAAATGAAGAATTGATACCTCATAATCCATAATCAAATTGTACATATCATCTTGCATTAACATGGATTAAACTAAGCATGATCATGGTAGAAGATATTGCTGCCCACGACCGATAAGAAAAAGAAACATTAAAAACAATTCATGCTATAATGCTAGTCACTGATATTAAACACAATGAGGATAAGGAGATCATGGTTAATGCTTCCACTAGCCGAAAATAAAGAAATGAAAGAATGGTGATCGGGTTTTGCTGATAAAGATCGAGATTTTGATGAAGATCATGCCACATTACCATCATTTACGAATAAACAAAGCCAAAGAAGATGCAACTTTAGGTGTTCTTAAAATGGACAATAACACATTTTTACAATCAAGAATAAACAAATACAAGTTATATATTGTTGGGTTGTTATTGTTTATGTCAACAAAACCAAGAATACAAAAGAATGCAAGTTGGAATAAACTATAAAGGCTATGTGTTTGAGTCTTGCTTCACCCAATAATTAAATAAAGAATAAAGGGGAACACAATAAGACATCACAATGTAAATATTTAGAATTACGTAGTTTTAGTAACTGTAGTTTTTATTATCGTATGAGGTTTTTAATCAACATGTTTCGTTAAAGCCTCAACTATATCTGATTTTATGTCAAACATTTCTTGTTTATGCTATTAAATCTTGAATTTAAGTTAGATGTTATTAAACTTTTATAGTTTGAGTAATACAAGTTTTGTTCTTAATCTTTATCATGATTTTTCGTTAAATTATGGCTGGTCACCATCTTTTAATGATTTATCATGTATCGTATTTGTCATTATCAATTGTTTTGAGACACAAAGTTTAGTAACATCTATTTGAGGGTTTTGATCAAAGACAATCGAGTAATGACTTTCTTTTGTTCATATTTTTACTTTCATTATACATTTGTCATTACTTTTTAATCTAACAACTCAATTTTTGTTTTGATCAAAAACTCTGATTTTTTACTTGGTTCAAAAAGACCATTTGGATTATGTTTAAACGAGTTGTTGTTATTTGATTTATAAAATCCGTAATTGATTTATGAATCAAAGCTAAATAACAACCATTGTATTTTTATTCATTGGAAACTTGACGTTGTATGTTTTTACGCTTCCGAGCTTTTTGAGGAGTATTGAACATTGTTTGGGAACATTCACACAAATCTTTATGCTGCTTTTCTACTTATCAAACGCTTCTGTAAGTAGTAAAAGTTAGTTTTAATCAACCAACTTCTCTTGGTTGAAACAAATATGGTGAATGGTGAATATGCGAGCGTCTCGGTATTCACAAGTACCAACTTAGATTTATGATACCATCACTTTATCCAAGTTCAAATACGTAGATGAGATTTGTTAAACATGAAGTTAGGTATATTTTTTTGTTCTTTTTGATTTTGGCTTTTAGTTTCTAATATATGAAACCCCACTATTTTATATAAAACGTACGTTACACAAAAGATCGGTTAAACTCATCTCCCTGTGGACACGAACCTTATTTCCACTTTGTTATCCTTAATCGGAGAGTGTTGGCAAGTTCAAAACTATCTTTATTTTTATTTTTATTTCTTTCATGTTCTTCATTTTATTTCTCTCTTCGCCTTATATATTTCTCTATCCCAAAACACCTCATGTTATTTGTCGGTTTGATGCACCAATAAATTGGCACCGTTGCCGGTGAGATGGGTTATAATAATCTTGTGTATTACCAAAAAAAATTGAAAAACCATAAAAATCTATATTTTCAGATATACAGGAAGGATGAAGTTTTTTGAAACTTTTGTGGATTCGTATCGGCCAAATATTTCATTATGAGATCTTGATACTTTTGGAGAGTACATGGCTGACTTGAGTAAAATACATGTTGATTCTCTTAGTCTTGATGGTGGAGAGGAATCAACCATGTTGAATTTGATGATCTCTATAAATATAAATATATTAGGTTGTATGTTCAAAATTTTGTACAATTATCGTACCACGACGAGTTAGTTGTTCAGTTGTTAAGGTACTACCGGCCAAATATGTTGGATACCAAACATATTGATACCAAATTTTTTTATCATGATTGATTCTATTTGTTACAAATTTAACAACCTTAAAAAATATAAACTCAAAATTATACCCATTGTATCGACTTTTAAGTTAATCAAACAGGTTATCGTTATTATTTTTCTCTAAGTAACCAAACTTAAAAAAATTTGGTGTTCGATTTCTATAATCTTTGTTTTTAAGAGTAGAACCGATATTCCACTGGCACTAGCTCATAGCTCACTAGCTTATCAAAATTCCAATAGCCCACTGATTTATTATTTAAACCACCAGAAAACAAGTAGTCTTCAACTAAAAAGGAAACTAGCGTCTACCATTTATAAAGAGCCTGACTTTCCTTTTTAAGATATGGGCTAGTTTTTGCCTTAACCCCAAATTCCCAATCCTCACAAAAGCCCCACAATTACACAAATCCACTTAACTTCTTCAATTTGGCGCTAGTTTTTTCATTGGTCGCACATTTTAGTTTAAAGAAGGTTTTATTTCATAAAAAAACTCTATATTTTTAAACATTTTCTGTTTAAACCTAAAACTTTATTTTTTTTCAAAAAAAAAACCTAAATTTTGGAGAAACTTTTTAATTTAACCCCTTAACCGGTTTTACAGGTTATGCATACTTTTTTTTTCAGATAAAACCCTAATTTCTTTTTTTTTTCGAAAAAAACCCTCAATTTCAATGATTTTTTCACAAAGAAATTTTTTTTTCGTTTTTGTAATTGACATAACTTTCATATACGATGTCCAAATTCTACGAACTTTATATCCCTGGAAAGGTCGTAAGTAATACTACAACTTTGCTTTACTGACTTTTGTTTGAATATGTTTAGATATTTCGCTACACTGGCTTGTTTTCTTATATAATAGTTGTATCTTTTGCATACGAGCTCCGTTTTCGACATTCTATAAGTCGACGGATTCGTAAACACGAATACATCGTGTAATGAATATTATTTAAACCAAAATATTATTTGTATGATTTATCGAATTTTACGCTACTATAGTCTATTATTCGAAATTATAGCGTTTACTCGATAATTGATTCGAAATAGCGTATTATAGTACTATAATTTCCAATAATACATTAGGAAAGTTATGAAAATTACATTTCAACGCAAGAAAGCGATGACGTGGCACTTATGTGGTTGGAGTTTGAACAGTACAATTTAAACCTTCACGAGCGGATGAAATTTGAAAAGAAAAAACTTACGAAGACAAACAATGAGCCCGCTGTAATACCGTATTATTAATTTATATAGTTTTTGTGTTAATTTAGTGCAATTAAGATTTAATAGGTTGCTATATGAGTTAGGATGGTTAAAAACCCAATTGAATAAAGTTTGGACTTGTAAAATATCAAATCAGAGCTACACGGGTCGTGTATGGTCACACGGGTCGTGTAGAAGGGCTTAAGAACCAAACAGCACCCCTTTTCAGGTCTGCACGGGTCGTGTACATCAACACGGGTCGTGTAGCTGTGGTTCAAAAATTACCGAGGCAAGATTAGATCTCACACGGGTCGTGTGAGGCTGCACGGGTCGTGTGAGTCTGTGCAGTTTCAACTTGGCTTGCTGTAGGTCTCACACGGGTCGTGTGAGCCTACACGGGTCGTGTCGCGCAACCAGGGCTATTTTAATTGCGGGTTTTCTTTCATTTGGGTCATTTCCAATTCTACCAAAACCCTCTCTAAACCCTAGAAATCGATTTCTAAGCCATCTAAGTCGAGATTTAAGCCTATTAATCAAAAATTGAAGCTAGGGATTTGTACTTGAAGCTTGAAAGGTAATTCTCCTTGATTTTGGTTTTGTTTCAACCGTTGAATACTTTGATTTGGAGTGATTCCATGTGGTCCCGACGGTCCACCTGTGAATAGATGATGTTAGAGTTAAATTGTTAGATTAACAAGTCTATAAGAGTTTAATTTTAGGCTTGAACTAGTGATATGCTTATTGATTTTGTTTATGAACTTGAATGGGTCAAAGTGGTGAAGTAAAGAGTTATAACTAGAGTCTTATTGTTGTTTGATTCTGACTTCACTAGTGAAGTCAATTTCTGGATTTTGATGATATAAATTATGAATGAGATCATATGAGACTTGAGTATTGAAATTTAGCTGTTATGTTACAGCTAAGCCGAGACAGGATCAGGAACGAGGTTCAGGAGTTCCACAGAGTAACCCGACAACAGGTGAGTAGTTATTTCACTAGATAATTATGCATTAATATGATGTTGTTTACAGATAAGAAGTGAGCTATGTTTTGATTTGGTTGAGTATAACCAAATTTTGAGTATATGAAATAAAGAGTTATAGTGTGAATATCACATTTGGACTGAGATAGTCCATTGAGCTTGGTTAAAATAAGATAATCGATGATACAAACCAATTAACCTTAAATTACTCACTGAGCTTTCATAGCTCATAAATTGTTTGTTATTGTTGTTTTGTGTTAGGAATTGGTAGTGGCGATCGGGGGAAGCGTGTCTCAGAGGGATAGCTGGACTTGGATATGGACTTGGACTTAGTTGTTGTTTTGAAATATGTAATTTAACCCGGTTTTGAATGACAGTTGTAAATAGCTTAAAACTTAAACTACGTTTTTGGTAACAGCTTTGTATTACTTGTTACTCATCTTTTGGAATTACACCACACCTATGCTTGTGGTTGATTAAATTATTGGTGTATCCTAAGATTGAGAAACCGGGCATTACACCCGCCATGATCAACAACGAGCCCGTGAATAAAAACGACTAAAAGACATAAAGTTTTTGTCGTCGAATCCGGAGGAGAGTCTCGAGGGGGAAGCACTCGAGACGGTTTTAAAATACAAAGCTGATATCATAAAAAATATTGGTCAAGTTTTCGTTTTTTACGTTTGTGGTTTGTCGTATTTTTTAATTTGTAATTTGTCGTTTTAGTTTATGTTTGTAATTTTATTTTCTTAATTAATGAAATGTTTTATTTTAATTTAATTATATTTAATGTAATTAATTTTTCAAATTTAGTTATATTTAATTATATTTATGCTTATATTTAAGAGACCCCGTCTCCGACATCCGTCAAATTTGTAATTTGTCGTCGCATTCTTGCGACCCCGTCTGTAACATCCGTCAAATTTGGTCAACAAAAGTCAACAAATGTCAACCAGAGCGCAAATTAGGATAATACGTTGAAATGTAATTTTAATGACTTTCCTAATGTATTATTGGAAATTATAATACTACAATACGCTATTTCGAATTAATTATCGAGTAAACGATATAATTTCGAATAATAGACTACAGTAGCGTAAAATTTGATAAATCATACAAATAATATTTTGGTTTAAATAATATTCATTACACGATGTATTTGTGTTTACGAATCCATCGACTTATAGAATGTCGAAAAACGAAGCTCGTATGCAAAAGATACAGCTATTATAAGAAAACAAGCCAGTGTAGCGAAATATCTGAACATATTCAAACAAAAGTCAGTAAAGCAAATTTGTAGTATTATTTACGACCTTTCTAGGGATATAAAGTTCGTAGAATTTGGACATTGTATATGAAAGTTATGTCAATTACAAAAACAAACAAAAAAAATTTCTTTATGAAAAAATCACTGAAATTGAGGGTTTTTTTCGGAAAAAAGAAAAGAAATTAGGGTTTTTTCTGGAAAAAAAGTATGTATAACCTGTAAAACCGGGTAAATGGTCTAAATTAAAAAGTTTCTCTAAAATTTAGGTCTTTTTTGAAAAAAAATAAAGTTTTAAGTTTAAACAGAAAAAAGTTGAAAATGTAAGGTTTTTTATGAAATAAACCCTTTAAAGAACCCTCTAGTCTCGCCCGACCTCTCTCTGTGATATTGTTTCCACCATTTTCTTATTTTTATTCATATCTATCAAATACTTGTACTTAAGCTAATTTTTAGGTTTACCAAAATTGTGAACCCTAAAATTAAGAGAAACGATTAAAGTCATATACTTTTTAGTTCATATACGACATACATGTGATTGTGAAGTTAATGGTGTTTAAATTTATCATCTTTGTCAAGTCACATTGAGATGAACGATTTTCTAATTGAGTTTATCCAAGATTTTCAACATTTTAAAGTGATATTGTATTCGAGTGAATGTGTGAACTTTTAATTTAAAAATTGTGATTTCTAACACCGTCTTATCAGTGTCACGTCATCAGGACATCTCCAGGACACACCCAAGAAAATGTCCAACTGTCTAGGATTCCTTTTAATTTTCACTTCATCATTTAATTTATGTTTTTTGTAATTAAAATAATACATTAAATTAATTAAAAGAAAACATTACATTAATTAAAAAAACATTATAGTAATTTTTTTTTAGAAAACCTAATTATCGTCGTCATATTGATTATCGTACACATGCTCGATCAAATCGTGTCGAAGATTAGCATTTGTTTGCTCACGGTGTATTTCTAGTAATCTCGATTATGAGATTATGAAATGGGACCATTTATCAAGAGCGGTTTAATATAGTTGGGTTAAAAAAGGCCTTGTTTTGCAGCCGTTTTTTATCTTTACCATTTACACTTCTTTGATGTGTAATAATAGATGTATGTTGGCCCCAAATAAGACTGAATGTTGGAAAATTGGTTTTGACTAGTTTATAAAAATAGGGCTTTCCCATGTTTAACACGTATTTTGAATTCTAAACATTGTTAAATGGATATAATGTTATACATTTATGTTATCCTCTATGATACCTTCGTTTAGGTATATTACACGTCCAAACAAACTTAACATGAATGACAAATTAAACATTAAGGTGAGGTAGTTGGATGAATTGGATAGAATTGTTTATTGTGTTTAAGTCATCCCACATAAGTAGGAGGAAAAGGAAGTTTGTTTATAAGTAAAAAGGGTTTAAAAGTTGTAAGACTAATAATATCGGGGTTCTTTATTGTGTGTGCGCTCTGCGGATATGAATACACTACCGGTCGACCTGGAAAAGTTCAATGACCCTTTAGTAGATATCTCTTTTTCTATAACCGGAAATCTATTAGATTTTTTTTTCAAGACCACATTAAACACACAATTAAAAGCTAAGATTAATTGATATGTTAGTTTTGATTTTGCGGTTAAATACCTAACTAAATATGCCAATTCACTATAAGTGTAATACCGAATTAATTATTCAGCTCTTAGAGTTGAAGAACTCTAACTAGATATAGTATTCTTGTAAACAAAAGATACACATACACTAGAAAATCAAAATGATTTCACTCCTCTTTTATTTGTGCTGCTGCATTTCCTCGCTATTGTACCGGTAAAGTCCAACCGGGTAAATGTTCTAGGGTCTTGAAGAACCGCTCTATATCCTAGGAAACAAACATCTTATTATAGTCGAATTTTTTAAACGCGTATGCCTCAGAAATTTTGGTGTTTTCTTGTTTGTTTTCATGCAGTAATACAGTATCGTATCTATTTCCCAACAAACTTAAATCAAATTCATTTGTAAGAAACGAACTAGCTTAGCAGAAACAAACACGATGAAAAGAAAAGAGAAACCCTCTTTTAGAATTTCCTCAGCTTTCATAGTGTAACAAAATTCTTTTTGGGGTTTTTACTGCTCTATTTTAAAGCCATTCGGGAAAAAAAACAACAAATTTATGTTCTGTTGCTCCTCGGTTTTGGCAGCTTCCTTTTTTGACAAAACTACATTTTTTCTACAAAACAACATTGGTTAATCGACAGCAATTTTGATTTTATGAATTATTTTTGCTATTTTCTTGTTGAAATCGGATCCGAGTTCTTAAAAACATCTTTATTTTTCTAGAAAACATTTTTTTTATAACCGTTTACAACCTAGAACCTAATGATTCTAAGTTTTGGAAAATTTAAAACATGAAAGTTGTAGAGTATTATGTTAGGTTTCTATCGAATTTTAAATCGGTTCATGGCAATAATATGAGGAATTTGGTTGTGTTTGACGTGTATAAGCTAGCATATTTTTTGAGCTTATTGCAATTTGAAGTTTGGTGAAACCACCAAACTAGCTTATCGTAGCTGTTAAGCTAAATGCTACCTTTTCAGCTAGTGCACCAAATAGAGTCTTTATATGATTTTTAAGACAATGTATTCTATTCAAAGTGAAGCAGTGGGTTCTTGGGTATCTTGAAACCAAAAACATAATGAAGGAAGGAAGCTTGGTTTCAACGGAAGCTCCTACAGTCAAGATTCAACTCACTCGTTAGCTTTTGGACATCTGTAAGTCATAAAGATCCTTGCTTGATATTTTTCTTCATAGGTTTAGGAGTTTAGGGTTTGATATGATGGTTCTTGGTTCAAAATGGTTATATCCTTGGATTTTGGATAACTCCAAAGCTTTAAGTCGCCTTTTATACCTTTTGGAGGTCTTGAACTTTATAAGAGGGTATGCTCAAGCCCTCTTGAGTCCATGTGAGCTTTGCTAAGTGCTTTGGGACTCCTTTTGACCTAGATATTGGACTTTTCATGCATGGGGCATGCATGACCATAAAGTTCGTATTTTTATGAACCTTTAGACCAAATGGATAACCTTGGAAGTTTGTAGTCTTTGTCTTAGTGGATTAAGTACTTAACAAGGAAGTTGGAATCTTCGGAGTTAGCATCGCTAACTATAGAGGATAGCGACAATATCGTTGGCGAATCCCGTTTTTGAATGCATCCATAACGATGCTACTACTGCTTGGTAGTGGTGCTATGCGTGAGTGTTGACTTTGACCGTTGACTTTTGAACAAGTTTGACTTTTGTTCAAACTTTAAGAAATTCAAAGGGTTGACCTCGGGTTAGGTTAGGTGGCCGATTTGTGTCTATTTGTGATTTAGGAGGTTCGTGTAAACCGATCTCTAAGATCCTTCGTGTGTACAAGAGGCTGACGATTCAGGTGAGTCTCCTCACCTTGCTATATGCGTTGTTGCATGCCTAGGAGAGTGATGTTTTTGATTGCCATGGATTGTGTATTGTATGCTAGTAGTAGATGTTGTTTGTACGATTGCTTCTGTATGTTGGAGGATTGGGGATATAGCGACACTCAGACGGAGACGGATCAGGGACAGCTCGTGAGTCATCTGTATTATTGACAGACAGACCGGTGATAGCCCACGAGTCCTTAGCTGTAGGCAGAACGGGGACAACCCGAAGATCGATGCATAATGTATATTATATGACATGTGGTATCTTGGGGAACTCACTAAGCGTTGCGCTTACTATTTTAGTTTAAATGTTTCAGGTACTTCCCCTGGGAAGGGGAAGGGCACGATATCGACATCCATGTTTTAGACTTCCGCTGTTATTTATGATTTTCAGCTTTTAATACCGATTTCTGAACTCAATGTTATTTGACTTAATTAAGTGTTTTGAATGATTGATGACAATTCTCCAACTTTTACTCTGATTCTAAAAAGAAAAATTTTACCTTGGAATTTGAGACGTTACAAAGTATCAAGTGTCTTATGAGGTGAAAGCACTCTGTTCTTAAGGGTTGTAGTCGGTTCATACGATGACCCAATGAGTCAAACCCATTTTGGCTGTGTTGGACCATTGAAAATAAGACACATGCTCACTGCAGCATATTAGCGCCGCTAATACCCCAGGTTAGCGTCGCTATCATTTACGTAACTTGATTTAATGTCAACCTATTATTCATACATCGTGGCTCGTACTGTCAATTAGCGTCACGAACACTTGGTGTGGTGAACATTTGTAGCAACCTACTTAAGAGTTTATCGCAATAACAATAGCGTACTAAGACCATATCATGGCTATCTGGATACTTAGCAATGCTAAGTTAAATGCAGAAAATGGCTTCACCCCGTGTTAAGGAGTCCATTTTCCCATTTTCTCAAATCTTCCATCTTTAGTCAATTTTTTTTTGTTTCAATGCTCAGAACTCTTTTTGACAACATATTATGACTTATCAAAACATAAAAGTTTCATAAAAACTTACATTCCAACCGAAATAACTATTTTACCCCTTCAGTTACGTTGTCTTCTTTTTAAGGGTATTTAAAGTTATTTTCTTACATAATTCAGACCATTAATTATACATATGCACATCCCCATAGCTTGCAGGGCGACCATAACACATGATCTTACACTCATTGTGTAGTGAAAGTGACTGAAACATAAACGAAATCTCAAAATAAAGAAAAAAAATAACTAACAATTATTTTTTAAACACAAACCACATAAGATCACAATCTACATGTAGGAATTGTAGCTTACTCTTTTTTTTTTTTTTTAATTTGAAGCTTACTTTCTTTTTAATTGTATTGACGAAGGAGCACATCACCCTTTTAATCTAATCAGAGTTGATTAGTGTGGATATATACTGCAGTGGGGGTATTTGTTAGAGGTCCTTCAAAGCACGCCAATGAGCTAACAAAATATATGACTAATACTGATATTTAGGAAACAAGTATAATGCATTTGAGGAGATTGTTAAAAAAATTGAATGTCTATACTCTGTACACTATAGTGTTCTAGGGAAAGCGCTAAGGCTAAGGGGTGTGGTAACATCCCCAGGACACCAAAAGTGCAGCCACAACATTGTCTCGTCAGCACGTCGTCAGCAGGACTTCTCCATCAGTTATCCATGGTTATAGTCACCACTTTAGGACTTTATTTAATTTACACATCAGTATTTAAATTTAAATTTTTATCTAAGATAAACATTTGATTAATTTAAAAAAATTACACTAAGTAACAAAACACTACATTAATTAAAAAAAGCTTTACGATAATTAAAAAAATATCACATAAATTAAATAAAACATCAATCAAAATATTTTTTACGAATTTTTTCTTTCATCGCTTCAAGTGCCTCAAGGTCTCGGCCGGTTAATCCGTCGGTTGACGATTTTAGAAGTTGCCAACTATACTACATTTGTTGATCACGTCATATAGCCATGTTTTTTCTTGTCATAATTCAAGATGTCAGTAAAAGCTTTCGACTAAAAGGTCTATCTTGTCCGCCGAATTTTCTTCGGTTGACGAGGACGTGGCGGCTCGCTTCGCTTTATCGTGTCCCATCAGACACCGACGAAGCGGTTTTTTTGTTGGAATATCATCACCATCTTCGTTTAGGTCGGTCGGATTTTGAGCTTTAGAAATGTAGTTGTTTGATTCCGACGTCCTTGGCCGTCTTGATCCCCGAACCTGAATTTGATGTTGCCGATGGAGCAAGTACCCATTTCGGCCCTTTCTCAAACCTCTCACGATTTCAAGTGAGCAAAAGGTTTTCTATTTTGTTGCACAAATTGTTCTAATGCGGTATTGAA
Source organism: Cichorium intybus (assembly GCA_023525715.1). NCBI lineage: Eukaryota > Viridiplantae > Streptophyta > Magnoliopsida > Asterales > Asteraceae > Cichorium > Cichorium intybus. The sequence continues at coordinate 83,870,084 of CM042015.1, read as the reverse complement.
AATGTTAAGATCGATTTCGCCGATTTGGTGTTGGTTGCTTAAGTTGTTGTAGATGGCGTTGAATTTGGTATACAACGGTCGCAACTTTCCTCATTTTCCACACAATACGTTGTTGTTGCGATAAATTCATAGACCTATTATTTTATGAAAATGTGTCAAAATATTTTCACATAAGCTCCCAAATTTTGGCTATTGCCTTTAGAGGCATCTTCTGTGATTGATATCCAAGTTTTTGCCAAAATCACTTCTTTGTCCGGTGTCCAAGTCTTTGGACATTTTTGCGTCGTTGTTGTTTTATTCGATGATTTCTTTCTCCTCCTCACCGGTTCGGGTTATTGCATTTCCGATATCGAAACCACATCATCAGGAGAATTTTGTTGTGAAGATTGCGTTGCTTGAACGTGTGAATGTGGGAATCGATTTTTTTGTGGAAATGGTGGATATTGGTATAGCGGTGGGTATTAGTATGGTGGTGGGAATTGGTTTGGTTGTGGATATTGGTTTGGTTGTGTGGAACTAGTTAGTAAAGTTGTAAATGAACAATTCGATGAATAATTAAGATTATATTCACCAAATCGTGAGAGTTGTGTTTAATCGGAATGGGTTATCACGATTTGGTGTGTTGATGTTTCGGTTGGATGGTGGGTGTTTGGGTTTTGATCCATTTTTGAAAGAAATTTAGAGGGTGAGATAGAAGTATTTTGAGAGAAATAGTAATATAGAAAGGGATGTGAAAATTAAAAAATGAGTGTTGAATTTATACGTGAGTAAAAGTGATAATTATTATTTTTTTTCTATTAATAATGCCCAACGGTCATATGACTGTTCCACAACGTTACTGAAAACATGTAGGGGTACGAGAACGTCGGGAACGCGGGAGAGTGTTTATGCTTCTCAAAACTCCACGTGGGTAGAACGTGACATGCGTTCATCCAACTAGGAGAATGTACTATCGCCCGACCCAACGTTTATCATGAGAATGTTACTAAAATGCATTCCATTTTTATCAAGATCATCACCTGTCCTCGAGATGTTATTCCACACTCCCGTAATGAATTTACAGGGAAGTACATGAGCTGGTTTATGTGTGAGATTATTGATATCGCGTAAATTATACATATTTTCCGCACGATATCAGTGTGATTTTAGTTTAATTTTATACATGTTATGAACTAAAAGATACCTAATATGCTTAAATATTCGTTTTGAAGCTAAAAAGACGCGTTTGGAGCGAAAGAACGAATTACACAAACATTTGAGCTTAAAAAGAAGAAAAGTGAAAATCTGCCAGCCGCTGGGCGCACCCCGCCCACTTCCAGGCGCACTGCGCCCAAGGATAGATCCAGATCCCGCTTTTCGTCAGACTTTTGATTAAAATAATCGAGCGTGCGTTTATCCAATGATTCAACCGACCTGCCACGCATGTGCAAGGGCGCACCCCGCCTACTTTTTGGGCGCACCGCGCCTCAGATCCAACATTAAAGCTGCAAACCACGTGCTCTCTCGTGCGACAGTTGACCACGTGCACAGATCTACTTTTGGGCGCACTGCGCCTCACTTTGGGCGCACCCCGCCCAACTCCTGCGACCACTATAAATTCAGCCCTTCAGCTCTTCTTTTTGAGAACACACACACCACCTTCAGACCAGATTGTCTCTCTGCACCTCCACACCACCAAACTCGGCCAGAAGACTTGTAGAATCAAAGGGGAACCTATGGAATCGAGAGCTTGAAGAATGTTCGGCCGGGACTTCATTCGGTTTGCTTTATATATATATTGCATTCTATTATGATTTCCTAAGCCGTATTCTTCAGATTATGTTATCTGTATTATTTATTACTTAGATTTGATTACCGTTTAGTTATGATTTGATTGTTATTTATCGGATATTGAACGTTTTATATTTTATCTCGCATAATTCATTTGACGCCAATTTGATTATCATGACCATTGAGATCAAAATCTCGAATGAACATTGTATGATACGAACCAATACATGATTATTTGGAATACATAATCGCATGACCATTGCCATTAATGACCTTATAATCATAGGATTAGGTAGTTGGACCAAAACATCTAATCATTTTAGAAATCGGTATTTAACGTTCAATATTCATTGCACTAATAACATATCAAATATAACTAGATGGTTCAATCGAATCTAAGTAATGTTTATTTTATATTTTGTAATTTATATTTCCCGTAACTTTTGCCTAGGTGATGTTGATTCATTAATATAATATGTGTTGATCTAGTTCCTGATTCGAGTTTAATATCGGTTAGGATATATAACTTGCATGCTATACATATTAAATGTGGTTACGGTTTGTATTCTTGATTACCATCTTCATATGATTAAGTTTAAATGGCCATTTAAACGTATTGATCACATGAACCATCATGATGTATAATTGACAACTATATATCATCGGACTAGTTATTGACCATTTAACTAGGAAGGTTATCTAAGTTATAAACTCGATTAGTGAAATAAAACTTATATCACATTTAGTTGCAACTCATGACCATTGATTGTATGAACATATCACTTTGACCATTAGGATATGGGCTATGTTTGCATGCTAGATTGTATTAATACTTGATGATTATAAGTTAATTAGTTGCATGACCATTGTGCTATTTTAACTTATTAGTCATCGAATTGGTGACTTGACCATACGATCCAATAACTTAATGCAACCTATTTAAACTCATTGCACATAATCAAAACTAGTCAACATAGGTTTATATGAATCAACAGATCCTAGACGAAAGTTTCCCTTGTTATTTTTGTTATGATCATTTATTATTTCGTCATTTATTTTATAATCAAAGTTTTACGAGTTTTCATTAAAACTCGCCCCTGAATATTTGATTGAATAATTATTAATTGATAATTGATTTTCTTAACTTAAAGATAGCCGTTTTCCCTTGGGTCGACAACCCGGATTTACCATTACTATACTACAATCGACTAGGTACACTTGCCTAATTGTGTTGTTCTATTCATACATGGTATTTCCCTGTTCATAAATGTAAAACTAATGTGAAATCATTTTCGAAAATCTTATAAACGCTAATAACACATCAAGTTTCTTGGTGCCGTTTTTAGATGTTTTATATGTATGTCAGAATGCACAACAAGTTTTTGGCGCCGTTGCCGGGGAATTCGGGTTTATTTTTATTTTATAGAAAATTAAATTATTAGTTAATATTTGTGTGATTTTAAATTTGTTTTTGTGTGTTATGTATTTTTATTGATTTGATTGACGTATCACTAATCATAAATAGATATTTGCACACCTTAAGCATATTTTAAGTGTGGGGTGAATATTTGGGGAAAAATGAAGTAACAAAAATTTGAAGTCTTTTCTGCTCACGCAATGCGACGTGTATGCCATCCGGACGCAACGCGTCGACAATCTGAACCGCGTTGACAAAGAGACAACTTCAAAAATTACGCGACACGGAAACGTGCATGACGCGTAAACACCCGAGGCAGATACTGGTCGAACATAATGATACATGGCTAAAAATCAGCCACTACTGAGAAGAGGGACGCTTCTTTACAGTAGGGGCAGCGATACTGACGACGGTCAAAAGTCGCACAGCCACACCACACCCGCATACCAGTAACCACGGATTTGAAACTTCAGAGACCACAAAATGAGTGATATTTTTCTTTCGTTGTTATTACTTTTATTTTTGTCATTTAATTTTTGTATTTATTTGTGTTTGAATAATTTTTGTCCGAGTGATGTATATGCAGATTTGCTAAGATTCCATGCTGGCAGCATGTTCAATGAATTCTTTTATGTGGAAAGAGCCTCATATATGACGTCGACCGATACCCAAGGGGAGTCTGTTCCATTTTGCTCCCTTTACTATTTTGAATTATATATACAATAGAATTATTGTATAATATAAGTGTAGGGTTAAGGCGTCATACTGCAATGATTAACTGAGCCAATTAAAATTTTTGTTATCTTAAACTTCTTTTCCAAAATTGAACGCTAAAAAGAAAATTGTTAAGAAAAATGTTTTGAAAATAAATTTGTAGGTTACATTTAATTTTATGTATGTATTTTTGTTTTTTTCATTGTTTTATATAAAGTCTAGTTTTGTAGATGACAAGTTTTTAGCATGGTAGTTACAAAATGTTTTGCATAAATAATGAAATAGACCCATTGAAAATTTATCAGTTGTTAAAAATTGAGTTTTTGCCAAAACAGATTGAGTCAGTTTCCCTACTTGCAAAAATGTGCGAATTATATGCTGTTACTAAATTGAGGAAAATAAGCCTCGATAAATGAACTTAAAATGAGAAAAATTCTCAAGAAATCTGATGTGTTAAAAAAGCAGAAGTCAAGTAATGTTATACCATAAGATTGAGACTCAGAAAGGAAAATTCAATCAGTGGCCTTTGACATTCGAGCAAGTAGACATAAAATGGGGCCTACGGGCATTTCTACTCCTTATTACCTAAAACCAACTGGTTTGGGATAATATTGTCGAAAGCTCGCTACATGGGTGTCATCGAAAGTCATGGAATTTCATTAGTGGCCTTTGGAATTTGAATTAGTAGACTCTGTACAGTCTTGAGTCGAAAATTTGTAATCAAGAGTTCCATAGAAAGTCACGAGTTTCAAAGGTACGAAAAAAAAAAAAAAAAAGAAATAATAACTTAACTTGATAAATTTAGTCCAGCATGATTTTTATTCTAAATATGGGAAATTTGAAAAAAAGTCTTGAGGTAGAAGAATCGTTAATGGGTGTATTCGATGTTATGTAAAAATGAGTTTTTATCAATCTAAAAGACTTGTCGTTTACAGAAAGAGAGTTTATTTAAGGTTTTGAAAAGATAAATATATGTACATAGGACTAAGTATAATCTACTATGTTTATTCTTTAATTCTTTATTCTTAACATCGGTAATAAACGCTAAATCGATGGTAGCGTATGAAAAGTTGTTTGGGCATCAAAACGTTTTGGCTTGGTTATAAATTGTAGTTTGCTTGAGGACAAGCAAAGTTCAAGTGTGGGGTATTTTGATATCGCGTAAATTATACATATTTTCCGCACGATATCAGTGTGATTTTAGTTTAATTTTATACATGTTATGAACTAAAAGATACCTAATATGCTTAAATATTCGTTTTGAAGCTAAAAAGACGCGTTTGGAGCGAAAGAACGAATTACACAAACATTTGAGCTTAAAAAGAAGAAAAGTGAAAATCTGCCAGCCGCTGGGCGCACCCCGCCCACTTCCAGGCGCACTGCGCCCAAGGATAGATCCAGATCCCGCTTTTCGTCAGACTTTTGATTAAAATAATCGAGCGTGCGTTTATCCAATGATTCAACCGACCTGCCACGCATGTGCAAGGGCGCACCCCGCCTACTTTTTGGGCGCACCGCGCCTCAGATCCAACATTAAAGCTGCAAACCACGTGCTCCCTCGTGCGACAGTTGACCACGTGCACAGATCTACTTTTGGGCGCACTGCGCCTCACTTTGGGCGCACCCCGCCCAACTCCTGCGACCACTATAAATTCAGCCCTTCAGCTCTTCTTTTTGAGAACACACACACCACCTTCAGACCAGATTGTCTCTCTGCACCTCCACACCACCAAACTCGGCCAGAAGACTTGTAGAATCAAAGGGGAACCTATGGAATCGAAAGCTTGAAGAATGTTCGGCCGGGACTTCATTCGGTTTGCTTTATATATATATTGCATTCTATTATGATTTCCTAAGCCGTATTCTTCAGATTATGTTATCTGTATTATTTATTACTTAGATTTGATTACTGTTTAGTTATGATTTGATTGTTATTTATCGGATATTGAACGTTTTATATTTTATCTCGCATAATTCATTTGACGCCAATTTGATTATCATGACCATTGAGATCAAAATCTCGAATGAACATTGTATGATACGAACCAATACATGATTATTTGGAATACATAATCGCATGACCATTGCCATTAATGACCTTATAATCATAGGATTAGGTAGTTGGACCAAAACATCCAATCATTTTAGAAATCGGTATTTAACGTTCAATATTCATTGCACTAATAACATATCAAATATAACTAGATGGTTCAATCGAATCTAAGTAATGTTTACTTTTATATTTTGTAATTTATATTTCCCGTAACTTTTGCCTAGGTGATGTTGATTCATTAATATAATATGTGTTGATCTAGTTCCTGATTCGAGTTTAATATCGGTTAGGATATATAACTTGCATGCTATACATATTAAATGTGGTTACGGTTTGTATTCTTGATTACCATCTTCATATGATTAAGTTTAAATGGCCATTTAAACGTATTGATCACATGAACCATCATGATGTATAATTGACAACTATATATCATCGGACTAGTTATTGACCATTTAACTAGGAAGGTTATCTAAGTTATAAACTCGATTAGTGAAATAAAACTTATATCACATTTAGTTGCAACTCATGACCATTGATTGTATGAACATATCACTTTGACCATTAGGATATGGGCTATGTTTGCATGCTAGATTGTATTAATACTTGATGATTATAAGTTAATTAGTTGCATGACCATTGTGCTATTTTAACTTATTAGTCATCGAATTGGTGACTTGACCATACGATCCAATAACTTAATGCAACCTATTTAAACTCATTGCACATAATCAAAACTAGTCAACATAGGTTTATATGAATCAACAGATCCTAGACGAAAGTTTCCCTTGTTATTTTTGTTATGATCATTTATTATTTCGTCATTTATTTTATAATCAAAGTTTTACGAGTTTTCATTAAAACTCGCCCCTGAATATTTGATTGAATAATTATTAATTGATAATTGATTTTCTTAACTTAAAGATAGCCGTTTTCCCTTGGGTCGACAACCCGGATTTACCATTACTATACTACAATCGACTAGGTACACTTGCCTAATTGTGTTGTTCTATTCATACATGGTATTTCCCTGTTCATAAATGTAAAACTAATGTGAAATCATTTTCGAAAATCTTATAAACGCTAATAACACATCAAGTTTCTTGGTGCCGTTTTTAGATGTTTTATATGTATGTCAGAATGCACAACAAGTTTTTGGCGCCGTTGCCGGGGAATTCGGGTTTATTTTTATTTTATAGAAAATTAAATTATTAGTTAATATTTGTGTGATTTTAAATTTGTTTTTGTGTGTTATGTATTTTTATTGATTTGATTGACGTATCACTAATCATAAATAGATATTTGCACACCTTAAGCATATTTTAAGTGTGGGGTGAATATTTGGGGAAAAATGAAGTAACAAAAATTTGAAGTCTTTTCTGCTCACGCAATGCGACGTGTATGCCATCCGGACGCAACGCGTCGACAATCTGAACCGCGTTGACAAAGAGACAACTTCAAAAATTACGCGACACGGAAACGTGCATGACGCGTAAACACCCGAGGCAGATACTGGTCGAACATAATGATACATGGCTAAAAATCAGCCACTACTGAGAAGAGGGACGCTTCTTTACAGTAGGGGCAGCGATACTGACGACGGTCAAAAGTCGCACAGCCACACCACACCCGCATACCAGTAACCACGGATTTGAAACTTCAGAGACCACAAAATGAGTGATATTTTTCTTTCGTTGTTATTACTTTTATTTTTTTCATTTAATTTTTGTATTTATTTGTGTTTGAATAATTTTTGTCCGAGTGATGTATATGCAGATTTGCTAAGATTCCATGCTGGCAGCATGTTCAATGAATTCTTTTATGTGGAAAGAGCCTCATATATGACGTCGACCGATACCCAAGGGGAGTCTGTTCCATTTTGCTCCCTTTACTATTTTGAATTATATATACAATAGAATTATTGTATAATATAAGTGTAGGGTTAAGGCGTCATACTGCAATGATTAACTGAGCCAATTAAAATTTTTGTTATCTTAAACTTCTTTTCCAAAATTGAACGCTAAAAAGAAAATTGTTAAGAAAAATGTTTTGAAAATAAATTTGTAGGTTACATTTAATTTTATGTATGTATTTTTGTTTTTTTCATTGTTTTATATAAAGTCTAGTTTTGTAGATGACAAGTTTTTAGCATGGTAGTTACAAAATGTTTTGCATAAATAATGAAATAGACCCATTGAAAATTTATCAGTTGTTAAAAATTGAGTTTTTGCCAAAACAGATTGAGTCAGTTTCCCTACTTGCAAAAATGTGCGAATTATATGCTGTTACTAAATTGAGGAAAATAAGCCTCGATAAATGAACTTAAAATGAGAAAAATTCTCAAGAAATCTGATGTGTTAAAAAAGCAGAAGTCAAGTAATGTTATACCATAAGATTGAGACTCAGGAAGGAAAATTCAATCAGTGGCCTTTGACATTCGAGCAAGTAGACATAAAATGGGGCCTACGGGCATTTCTACTCCTTATTACCTAAAACCAACTGGTTTGGGATAATATTGTCGAAAGCTCGCTACATGGGTGTCATCGAAAGTCATGGAATTTCATTAGTGGCCTTTGGAATTTGAATTAGTAGACTCTGTACAGTCTTGAGTCGAAAATTTGTAATCAAGAGTTCCATAGAAAGTCACGAGTTTCAAAGGTACGAAAAAAAAAAAAAAAAAAAAGAAATAATAACTTAACTTGATAAATTTAGTCCAGCATGATTTTTATTCTAAATATGGGAAATTTGAAAAAAAGTCTTGAGGTAGAAGAATCGTTAATGGGTGTATTCGATGTTATGTAAAAATGAGTTTTTATCAATCTAAAAGACTTGTCGTTTACAGAAAGAGAGTTTATTTAAGGTTTTGAAAAGATAAATATATGTACATAGGACTAAGTATAATCTACTATGTTTATTCTTTAATTCTTTATTCTTAACATCGGTAATAAACGCTAAATCGATGGTAGCGTATGAAAAGTTGTTTGGGCATCAAAACGTTTTGGCTTGGTTATAAATTGTAGTTTGCTTGAGGACAAGCAAAGTTCAAGTGTGGGGTATTTTGATATCGCGTAAATTATACATATTTTCCGCACGATATCAGTGTGATTTTAGTTTAATTTTATACATGTTATGAACTAAAAGATACCTAATATGCTTAAATATTCGTTTTGAAGCTAAAAAGACGCGTTTGGAGCGAAAGAACGAATTACACAAACATTTGAGCTTAAAAAGAAGAAAAGTGAAAATCTGCCAGCCGCTGGGCGCACCCCGCCCACTTCCAGGCGCACTGCGCCCAAGGATAGATCCAGATCCCGCTTTTCGTCAGACTTTTGATTAAAATAATCGAGCGTGCGTTTATCCAATGATTCAACCGACCTGCCACGCATGTGCAAGGGCGCACCCCGCCTACTTTTTGGGCGCACCGCGCCTCAGATCCAACATTAAAGCTGCAAACCACGTGCTCCCTCGTGCGACAGTTGACCACGTGCACAGATCTACTTTTGGGCGCACTGCGCCTCACTTTGGGCGCACCCCGCCCAACTCCTGCGACCACTATAAATTCAGCCCTTCAGCTCTTCTTTTTGAGAACACACACACCACCTTCAGACCAGATTGTCTCTCTGCACCTCCACACCACCAAACTCGGCCAGAAGACTTGTAGAATCAAAGGGGAACCTATGGAATCGAGAGCTTGAAGAATGTTCGGCCGGGACTTCATTCGGTTTGCTTTATATATATATTGCATTCTATTATGATTTCCTAAGCCGTATTCTTCAGATTATGTTATCTGTATTATTTATTACTTAGATTTGATTACCGTTTAGTTATGATTTGATTGTTATTTATCGGATATTGAACGTTTTATATTTTATCTCGCATAATTCATTTGACGCCAATTTGATTATCATGACCATTGAGATCAAAATCTCGAATGAACATTGTATGATACGAACCAATACATGATTATTTGGAATACATAATCGCATGACCATTGCCATTAATGACCTTATAATCATAGGATTAGGTAGTTGGACCAAAACATCTAATCATTTTAGAAATCGGTATTTAACGTTCAATATTCATTGCACTAATAACATATCAAATATAACTAGATGGTTCAATCGAATCTAAGTAATGTTTACTTTTATATTTTGTAATTTATATTTCCCGTAACTTTTGCCTAGGTGATGTTGATTCATTAATATAATATGTGTTGATCTAGTTCCTGATTCGAGTTTAATATCGGTTAGGATATATAACTTGCATGCTATACATATTAAATGTGGTTACGGTTTGTATTCTTGATTACCATCTTCATATGATTAAGTTTAAATGGCCATTTAAACGTATTGATCACATGAACCATCATGATGTATAATTGACAACTATATATCATCGGACTAGTTATTGACCATTTAACTAGGAAGGTTATCTAAGTTATAAACTCGATTAGTGAAATAAAACTTATATCACATTTAGTTGCAACTCATGACCATTGATTGTATGAACATATCACTTTGACCATTAGGATATGGGCTATGTTTGCATGCTAGATTGTATTAATACTTGATGATTATAAGTTAATTAGTTGCATGACCATTGTGCTATTTTAACTTATTAGTCATCGAATTGGTGACTTGACCATACGATCCAATAACTTAATGCAACCTATTTAAACTCATTGCACATAATCAAAACTAGTCAACATAGGTTTATATGAATCAACAGATCCTAGACGAAAGTTTCCCTTGTTATTTTTGTTATGATCATTTATTATTTCGTCATTTATTTTATAATCAAAGTTTTACGAGTTTTCATTAAAACTCGCCCCTGAATATTTGATTGAATAATTATTAATTGATAATTGATTTTCTTAACTTAAAGATAGCCGTTTTCCCTTGGGTCGACAACCCGGATTTACCATTACTATACTACAATCGACTAGGTACACTTGCCTAATTGTGTTGTTCTATTCATACATGGTATTTCCCTGTTCATAAATGTAAAACTAATGTGAAATCATTTTCGAAAATCTTATAAACGCTAATAACACATCAAGTTTCTTGGTGCCGTTTTTAGATGTTTTATATGTATGTCAGAATGCACAACAATTATGTATTCTTGTAATAATTCGACACCATAGTGATCCCGGGTTAGTCTTCAATCTTCACCACCATTTCACCATGAGACCAATGTTGAGCACCCTGATGGAACCGACACGTAGACCATCGTGTTCTTTAGGAGAGATAAACTTTTTCCTCGATATCGGTTGCGAACCTAAACCGCCCCACAGGAAGTCTCGTCTGATCTTCTCAAGAGAATCCAACACTTAAATTGGGCTTTGAAGAAAGATAAATGGTAGGTAGGAAGACTTCCCAAGACGACTTTGATCAAAGTGAGCCTACCACTGAACGATAACGTTTTTGACTTCCATTTCGATAGCTTTGATGTAAAACAATCAATTATAGGCTTCCAATTATTTATCAAGTTCATGTTGGCCCACTGGCACCTCGAGGTACCTGAATGGTAATTCCTCGCTTCACATCCTAAGATGTTAGCACAACTGTTGACTTCCCCGCTACGAGCGTCGATGCTGAACACTTTTGATTTGTGGAAATTCACCTTAAGACCTGATGATACGTGAAAACATCTAAGGATCCGGGCAAGATTCTTCATATTGGACAACGTCCATTCACCGATGAAAAGTGCATCATCAACATAGAGAAAGTGAGATACTATAGGACCACTGTTGGGAATATTAATGCCTTTAAAAAGTCTTTTTCACAAGCCATGTTTAGAGCCACATTTAAGCCCTCCATTTCAATAATGAACAAGAAGGGAGAGAGAGGGTCGCCTTGTTTCACCCCTATTGAAATGTCAAATTCCATAATGGGGGAACCGTTAACAAGAACAGACACGCGAGAGGAATTGAGGCAGCCACATATCTAGTTTCTCCACTTTACTCCAAAACCCATCCGGTGCAAAACCGAGTCAAGATACTCCCAATTAATGGAATCAAACGCCTTATCAAAATTAACTTTGAATAACAATATCTTCTTATTAACACGCTTTGCTGATGAACAAATCTCGTTTCCAAGTATAGGACCGTCTAGAATATTGCGACCCTCAATATACGGCGATTGTGTCTCCCCAATAATACTACCAATCACTTTTTTAATATGCCCGCAAGCAATTTAGTAATTATTTTGTACATGGAACCGATCAGACTTATAGGTTGAAAATTATGAAGAGTAGAAGGATCAGTTGTCTTCGGGGCTAATGTAATAAAAGAAGAATTACAACCATGCCTTAAGGTAGCATACTCTTCAAAGTATTTCACAAATCTCACTACATCGCCACTAATTATATCCCAGTATGTTTTTATGAATTTGAAAGTGAAGCCGTCAAGGCCTCGAGCCCGGTCACTACCACATTCCCAAATAGCAGATCTAATCTCCTCTACCACGAAAGTAGATTCGATGCTATCTGCTTCACAAGAAGAGATAGATCAGAAACGGGGATTGAGTAGTTTAGGGCTAGATGGCCACGATTCAAGGGAATTATTTTTGAAAAATTGAAAAACCTCATTTTTGACTGCCTCAACATCCTTGGTCCAACGACCATTTATGATAAGGTAGTTTAGGCGATTTTTCTGTTTCCTATTATTAACGCAGCCATGAAAGAACTTGGAGTTTTTGTCCCCATCGACGGCCCACTTCATCCTTGCATTTTGCTTGAGATCAAGGATTGAAGATATTTCCCATTTTGCTAGCTTTTGAAGGGTCCATTTCTGATCATGAATTTCATTTTCCGATAACTGCATGGATTCCGCCACCCGATCAATATTTTCAATCAAAGACCTGCACTGATTAGTCTCCAAGTTGTCCTTTTTCATTGAATCACCTCTCCACTTCTTGATGGCTTTCTTGAGGAATTTTAATTTAGCCAATAGGAACATGTCAGCCGTCCCATATCCACGAAATTCCACCTGAAATTTTTGACTACTTCGTCCAAACCATCTTTCTTCAACCATGAATTGAAGAATTTAGTGTTACCGGATAGTGGTCCAAAACTTCACGTGGGTGAGCTGTTACCTTGGACACAAGATAGCGAGCAAGAAAATTAGAACAAACCAAAAACCGATCCAACTTACTTAACTTCACGCCATCGTGAGAAAAGTACGTGAATCTATGTCCTCCCATGTTGAAATCATGAAGTCCGGCTTCAAGTATGAATTTATTGAAATCAGAGGCACTACGAGGACAAAATATCGAGTTAAGCCTCTCTTCAAGGCACCTGACCACATTGAAATCTCCTAATACCACCGAAGTACGAGGTCTGGAACTTATTATGCTGAGCAATTCCGACTATAATGTTGCCTTCTCTTGAGCTGACTAAGGGCCGTAGATATTGGCAAAAATCGTTGCCCTTTCTTCCCAACCCATTTACCAACCACAATTAGGAAGTCAAAAGATTGAATTGATTCCAATTTAGTAAACTGCACCTTACTTCAAATACATAAAAGACCACTGGATCGCCCAAAGGAATTGACCTTGCAAAATCAAATTCTTCTATCCCAGCATCAATCTATATTAATTTTGCGATAATCCTCTTCTAGGTTTCTTGTATGCCAATAAAATTGATTTTGTGTTCCAGTTTCAACTTTCTTACCCACCGTATCTTAGAATCGTCGCCAATTCCCCTTATGTTCATGTTCAGAGAGATGCAATTCATTGTTTATGAATTAGGTCACCATCAACTCCCATGATTTGTTTAAGAATGTGATTCCCAACATCAACATTGAAACCTAGCTCAGTACCCATATGAACGGTTGCTTCAATCTCGTTGTAGGAGTCGTAGCATATTTTCGGGGTGTTGTCGCTACGACCTTGAGATGGATTAGAGGGGATACGATTAAGATCCACCAGTTGTTCAGTCTCCAATTCGGGATTATAATTAGCGTCGCCATCAAATTCTTGAAATTCAATTCTCTTCCTCTTAATACCTGATACACATGCCAGCCCATTATTACAATCACGACTGTGTAAAGGGAAAGGGGGTATGCAACAACCTACAACAGATGGAAATGGGCCAAAGCAGCCTGCTAGGACAAGATTCTCTAAGGGCCTAAATTTTGAATTATTTGGAACGGGAGGGGCATGATAAAGCGCTTTTATATTAACATATTTACGCGTTATTGGACTGTGGTTAGTTATTTTATCTTTGTAAAAGGACTAATATTATTCACTTTTAGTGTAAGTGCTTGTATAGGAAAAACATTTTAAATGCACAATTTAGAGTGTAAACTTGGTGAAGATAGAGATAAAGAAACGAGGATAATGATCAGGAGAAGCTCGCGACGCGGGGAAATGCTCTTCGCGGCGCCAGACGGTAGGATAAAAACGTGATCTGATTTGACTTGAAATTCAAAACGCAAGGAATCGGGATAAGGCAAGACTCGCGAGGCGAAAACCCATGGTCGGCGGCGTGAACCACCAGATTTCACAACTATAAATAGAGGCTTCTAGGTCAAATTTCAGGGAGCGAAGATGGATCATCGAGTAGATCTCTTTGACATCTTTGACTCAATTTCGTAGCTTTTCAGTTTCACACTTGGTAGTTGGTTAGTTTACTTTATTTTGCAACATTTTCGGTTTGTGTAATGACTCTTGTGTGAGTATTCTGCATCTAGGAATTTCTCTAACCGTAGAGATTGGTTTTTTGTTCTAGGAGTAAACATTAGGCTCGTGGTTTGGTTTTGGCTTCAAGAACGATTGTCGGGTTGGTTTATTTTGTGAAAAATTCGGTTTTTAGTTTATTCGATATTTAATTTATAGTTTCCGCATAGATCTAGTTTGGTTTATGTTTATATTTGTTTTTGAATTTGACTTGGGGTCAAGTGTGATAATATGCCTGCTATAGAATGACATTATAGTACGGTTTTGTTATCGACACAACAATGCTAACCACGGACTCCACGGTTCGACTCTTACTTACCCTAGCTATTGGATAGTAAGGTTAAACCTAGTATCTTTGATTGCATCAACGATTGCGACATCAACGACTGCGAGGTGTCAGGGCATTAGAAGGATCTGAATCCATCGAGGATTCACCCACGTGATCACTTTTCTCAACGTCGTTGATGTTTCTGGTTCCCAAAGTATGTTGGGCCCCATCGTTTAATATAGGGATAATGGGATTAAATGTTCCTTGATATGAATGTCATTATTGTTAACGGTTTCTTTGCGAGGCTCTTCAACTTCTTTCATGGGAGGCCGAATAAACTCTTCCTTCGTCGCCGGAGGTTCATTTACCGGTATCGGAGAATTACCGTCAGCTTCGATTCAACTACTGACTTTCCGAGCTGGATCCCCCTTCCTCAACTTCCTCATCATCCATCTACATCCATGTGTCAGAGATTCCATTTTGTTCATCATCCGATTCTTCGTCCTCAGATTCCTCTACTTTATCGAAAAGGCAAGGAGCAAAGGGGGACCAATCATTAGTATACTCCACTACCTCGACATTGTAGGTTAGGCCATCAGCAATGACTAGGACCTCTTCTTTAATCCATCTCCTACGTGACGTGCTTATGCCCACATTTCCCATTGATAGATTAGTTCGGGTACGGATGCCCTCAAAGGGATTTATGACCTTGCCAAATCTTTCAATGATTTTTAAAAAATTATCCTCGTCTTATAACTTTAACGGTAACCCAATTATCTTTAGCCGGTATGTTCAAATCTTAACTCATGTTCCCCTTATCTGAGCCATTTAAACCGGTCTTGCCATCAACTTTTACCGTCCAAGTACTTTTTAGCATTAATGGAGTAGCCAAATTCCAATGATAGATTCAACCCTAGGGGTGGCAACGGGACCAAACGGTACGAGAATAGCTGCCCCCCACCCCCGCCCCCGAACTCCCCTATTCCCCCGACCCCGAAATCCCCCGTTTGTCAACCCCCGACCCTGCCCCCGATTTTGTCCGTCGCCCCCGATCCCGCCCCTGTTTCCCCGTTTTTATGCAATACGACGAACAGGCACTAAGATGTCTAAATCGAACAGGAATATGATACAAACATCTGAAATAAACATGGAATCTGAGACTGTAAGTTCAAAAGTCAAATACTTAACATAATGATTAATGAATCTCAGATTCTGATCGGATGGAAAAGAAATTACCGATGCTTAAATCGAACAGGCACTCAGATGTCTAAATCGAACACGCACTCTGGCAGAAAGGGGAAAAGAAATTGATTTTTTAGGCATAAATTGCAGTTTTTTAGGTGCGAAAAATGCTAACAGAACATGTATAAATGTACAAAGTACAGTAGCTGAAACAAAAATTATGATACAAACATCTGAAATAAACATGGAATCTGATACAAACATCTGAAATACACATGGAATCTGAGTGCAATACGACGAACAGGCACTCAGATGTCTAAATCGAACAGGAATCTAATACAAACATCTGAAATAAACATGGAATCTGAGACTCTGAGTTCAAAAGTCAAATACTTAACATAATGATTAATGAATCTCAGATTGACTAGAAAAGAAATTACCGATGCTTAAATCGAACAGGCACTCAGGCAGAAAGGCGAAAAGAAATTACCAATGCTAGATTTCTCCGGGGATGCTTCTCAGTTCTCACATGACGTCTCCGAGCTCCGGCGAATGGCGATGGTGGCTTTGGCACTGGCAGTCGAATGTCGATGATGGATGAGATCAGATAACACAGTCGGATGTCGACTCTCGATGACGACTTGAAGAGCTTGAAGTGTTGACGAATGACGACGAGAAGAAGAAAGTTGAGAGAGTGAGAAAAACTGATTCGTGAATCGTGATTACGTGAAACGGCGGAGAAGAGGTTCAAACGGCGGAGAAGAGGTTCAAACCAAAACTGCAAAGCGCCAAAACCCTAGTATATTGTATTTTTATTATTAATAAAATAAATATTAAAATATATATTAAATCGAAACGGGGCCCGTGGGTATTTCGGGACGGAACCACCCACTCCCGATCCCGACCCCAAAAATCAAACGGGGGCTAGTCCCGCTCCCGAACCCGAAATTTTTTTAAAAAATATTCTTGTACGGAACCGGGGTCCCACGGAAACGAGGTCCTACGGGGTTTTTTGCCACCCCTAATCAACCCCCCTAAGTATTCATCTTGGATTTTCTGTCTTCCCGCCATCACATGGCATATAGTTATCCGGTTCTTACTTATTTTTCCTTTATGGTTTCTAAATTGGTTTAAATACAACATTTAAGTAACAAACTTTTATGTTTTTCCAAATCTGTATAATATATAATCTTTAAATGAAATATGCAATCACGTTTTACGTCGGAGTTCGGACCAAAACATGCAACCACCACACTCCATAAGTAAAGAAGTTTTAATGTATCGTCCGTTTTATCCTTCCTCAAGAAACTCAAAACCAACTGCGAAGAAGACAATGCAATTTGAGTCACTGATTGTGGATTCACATATCTTGCAAACAAAAAAAATCCAAACGTCAAAATCATTTATGCCTTCGCCTCCACCTCCACCATGAAATTAACAAGAATTTATTGGTCAATGGGTTTACAGTGGCATAGTCGTAAGTTAGCACTTGCGCATCAACAAACAAAGAGCCGGCCATCTATATATTGTTTCCACTCATACACATTTCACTGTCATTGTGTGTGAATTTGCAAAAGAAGAAGATGATGGTGGTGAATTTGTTTTCCAGTTTCGCAGTGGTGCTGAGCCTGGTTATGACGGCGCATTTATCTTACGCTACCGGAGATGGGTTTAAGGTTATGAAGCAGTTGAATCGTCTCAACAAACCACCAGTGAAATCGATCAAGGTGTACTTTCTCTCTTTATTTCTCGTTGATTCTGCTTTGTTGTTTCGTTAATGTGTTTGATTTGTGAATGCATCTTAAACAGAGCCCGGATGGTGATATAATCGACTGTGTTCCTATCTCCAATCAATCAGCTTTTGATCATCCTTCCCTCAAAAACCATAAAATTCAGGTTTCTCTTCGTCTCTATCGCTGTGAACATTTAAATGGGTTCGAATTAAATTTTGGAAACATGCAATTAAGCTCAATCAATGAAGAGTGTCTATATGATCTTTATGCTTTTTTTATTATAGATGAAGCCAAGTTTTCATCCCCATGGTTTGAATTATGAGAGCATGCAAGAATCATCGGAAAAACAAGAAACAATTACTCAATTATGGCATTTAAACGGGAACTGCCCCAAAGGAACAATCCCAGTTAGAAGAACGAAGAAAGAAGACATTCTCAGAGCTTCGAATATCAAAAAATATGGCAAGAAAACCGGTCAATCAATTGTTGCACATCCAAATTCTACAGTAGAACCTGTGCTCGTCGATCAAAGTGTTCATGCGGTGAGTTGTACAGTACAAAGCACTTATGCGCCACAATGTAACTCATTTTAGTTCTAGAAAAATAACTTTTTTTTGGGAACTAATACACTTTTGCTTTTACTGAATTTAGTTTTTCTTATCTTTAATTTTGGAAATCATTTAGCATGCAATTGCATATACTCAAGGAGAGTTTTATGGAGCAAAAGCAACTATAAACCTGTGGAACCCACAAATACAGCAACCGAATGAATTCAGTTTGTCTCAAATATGGATATTTGGAGGGTCATTTGATTCAGATCTCAATAGCATTGAAGCTGGTTGGCAGGTAACAGGAAAAAAATATTAGGACTATTTTCGATGACAAGGGAATTTACGTTTTTTTCCGTAAAGGAGAGGTCGAAAGCAAGTTCACATTTTTTGACCTTTAACATTGCAATGTTTGTCAAATTGACATAGTCTGAGTATCGGTCCAATGCATACAAAAAAGCCGTACAACCTGTTCTGTCATGTTCTGTTGTATTAGTATCG
Source organism: Cichorium intybus (assembly GCA_023525715.1). Classification (NCBI taxonomy): domain Eukaryota; kingdom Viridiplantae; phylum Streptophyta; class Magnoliopsida; order Asterales; family Asteraceae; genus Cichorium; species Cichorium intybus. The sequence goes on along the minus strand of CM042015.1, from coordinate 83,851,220 downwards.
TAACAATTATTTATACTTTTTTTTTTTTTGCATCCTTTTGAATCAATTTCAGGCTTACCCATATCTTTATGGGGATAGTAACACCAGACTCTTCACATATTGGACTGTAAGTTCACTTAATTTCATGGATGGTTACATATGAATTAAAATAGAAAGATTATTGGGGACAAAATTGCATAGGATTGTAACAAAATGGTACACTTATGGGTCCTAATTAATTCTAAAATATTGGCAGAGTGATGCATATCGAGCCACAGGCTGTTACAACCTTCTGTGTTCAGGATTTATTCAAATTAACAATGAGATAGCATTGGGGGCCAGCATTTCTCCTGTTTCTAAATACCATGGTTCTCAATATGTCATTAGCATTCTTGTTTGGAAGGTATGTTCTTATCACTGGGCTTTAAATAATTAAATATTATTATCATATTGTGTCCATATACGTACAAGATTTGATTAATAAAATAAATATTCTAAATAACATAGGTTGAATTATTGAGGAGATTTTAATCGGTTAAACTGGTACCGAATCATTCGTGCCCACTGTAACATTCAAATATAACATAAGTTGTTCATCTAAGTGATTCCGACACTAACAACGTTTCATAGTGACATCCAATATGACAAAACTATCTTGTTGAAATGCATTTTAATTGTGTAACGAGAGCACAGAAAAAACTTAGTGACTTATTAATATAATTAAAAGATAACTAACCTATTGAATGGAATCGCAGGTTTTAGAATAAAACAGAATTGAATCTTTATTTCTGAATAATTAACGCATTACAGGGAAAAAGTATTTAAAGGGAAAAATAAGATAAACTCTAACCAACTATAGATGACAGCTAATAATTTAAACTAGGGTATCCTTATCTACTTATCTAACTAACCGACTAATAAGACCCCTAATAGACTTATCGGTTTCTTCACTCCCCCTCAAGCTGGGAATGAATGTCAATCATTTCCAGCTTGCTCTTCAGACTTTCAAATTTATTCTTCGGTACCGCCTTGGTCAGAATATCAGCCACCTGCAGATCAGATGGAATATACGACATTTGTAGAATCTTTGCCTCTAGCTTTTCTTTAATAAAATGTCTATCCAACTCAACATGTTTGGTCCGATCGTGGTGAACTGGGTTCTTTGAGATCTCAATGGCAGCTTTATTGTCGCAAAAAAGTTTCATTCTTAAACACCTTGATATCTTTAATTCTTTAAGCATCATTCCAATCCAAATTCCTTCACATACTCCTTGACAAATGGCTCGGAACTCAGCCTCTGCACTACTTCTTGCCACAACAGGTTGTTTTTTACTCCGCCAGGTGACCAGATTTCCCCAGACAAAGGTAGACTTCTACTTCCTGACTAGACGTTTTCTTGAAAAATAGACCACAACCTGGACTTCCTTTTAAATAACGCAGTATTTGAAAAACAGCCTCCATGTGTTGTGAGGTGGGATTATTCATGAATCTGCTTACCAGACCCACAGCAAATCCTATGTCTGGCCTTGTATGAGCAAGGTAAATTAACATCCCTACCAACCTCTGATATCTTTCCTTGTCTACTTTTTCACCGCCATCGGATTGAAATTTCTTCCCTGGTTCCAGAGGAGTGCTAGCTGGTTTGCATCCTAGCATCCCTGTTTCTTCAAGAAGATCCAAAGTATATTTTCTTTGAGACACGTAAATACCTTTCTTTGATCGAGCTATTTCCATTCCAAGGAAGTATTTTACTTGACCCAGATCTTTGATTTTAAACTCCTTTCCCAGAACCTGTTTCAGTTCATCAATTTGCCCATTGAAATCTCCTGTTATAATGATGTCGTCGACATAAACTATCATAATAGCTATCTGTCCGGTTAACAATGTCGTCGACATAAACTATCATAATAGCTACTGTCCGGTGCCTGAGTGTTTGATGAACATAGTATGGTCAGTTTGTGCTTGCCCAAACCCGTAGCCTTTGACAACTTGAGTAAGTCGTTCGAACCATGCTCGGGGTGACTGTTTTAGCCCATATAAGGACTTCTTGAGCTTACACACCAGTCCCTTATTTTCCAGTGTTTCGAGACCAGGTAGAATATCCATGTACACATCTTCACCAAGTTCTCCGTTTAAAAAGGCATTCTTTACATCTAGTTGGTGTAAAGGCCAATCAAGGTTCACAGCTAAGGATAACAAAACACGAATAGAATTTAATTTTGCCACTGGAGCGAAAGTCTCTGCATAATCAATACCATATGACTGAGTGAAGCCCTTAGCTACTAACCTTGCTTTGTACCTGCTTATACTTCCATCAGCATTATACTTCACAGTGAACACCCATTTGCAACCCACAGTTCTTTTTCCAGGAGGTAGTTTCATATATTCCCAAGTGAGATTTTCTTGCAAGGCACTCAGCTCTTCTAGTACAGCATCGGCCCATTCCTTTTTTGATTTCGCTTCTTGAAACGTTCTGGGAATCTGTATTTCGGAAAGAGAAAGAGCAAAAGACTTGTAGCCGGGTGATAGTTTTTCATAAGACACAAAATTTGCAATCGGGTGTGCTGTACAACTTCTCTTGCCTTTCCGTAGAGCAATCGGTATATCTAAATCAGAATGGTTTTCAGAGTTACCTTGTATATCCGGGGTTGACTCTTGGAGGCTGGCCGGATCCGTGACTTGCTCTACCACTGGTCTTTTTTCATGCCTCGTATACACAATGTACTCTTTTTCTGGTATTGATTTTTGACCTTCAGTTTTATCTGTTGTTGGGCTTGACACTACCTCTGGGATTTCGGTGACCGGTATATGTTGGCTCGGTTCTGGATCTTGGGTCGGTTCTGGATCTAGATTTTGTATTTCCAAAAACTGATATTCCACTGTTTTCTCCCCCTGAATATCATTTTTGGAGTAAAATGGTTCATCTTCAAAAAACGTGACATCTTTCGAGTGATAGAATTTCCGTGTGGTGGGGGAATAACACTTGTAGCCATGCTGGTTTGGGGAATAGCCAAGGAATATACATTTTATCGACCTAGGATCAAGTTTGATGCGGTTTGGGGAAGTATTATGAACAAAGGAGGTGCAGCCGTATACTTTAGGAGGGAGGTCGGATATGTTTCGAAAGTGGGGATAGTAATCTTGAAGGACTTGGGTTGGGGTACGAAAACTGATAACCCGAGAGGGCATTCGGTTTATTAGGTAGGCTGCAGTTAGCACTGCTTCCCCCCACAGGTGATTCGGAACGGAACTTGCAAATAACAAAGAACGACTTACCTCAAGAAGGTGTCGGTTTTTTCGTTCCGCGACCCCGTTTTGCTGCGGAGTATCCACGCATGAGGTGATATGAACAATTCCTTGTCCAGACAGGTATTTTCCCAGTTCCGTGTGAAAGTATTCCTTGGCATTATCGGATTTCAGGATCTAGATTTTGGTATTAAACTGAGTTTGGATCATTTTGTGGAACTGCTGAAATATAAGCCCAACCTCTGACTTTTCTTTCATTAAAAATATCCATGTGATACGGGTATCGTCGTCAATGAAGGTGACAAACCATCTCGCACCAGAAACATTCTTAACCCTCGAAGGACCCCAAACATCACTGTGAATTAAATGGAATGGGTGCGAAGGTTTATAAGGAAGTGAAGAATACACACTTCTCGCATGCTTTGATAATTGACATACTTCACATTTAAAAAAACTAGGATCTTTATTGAATAACTTGGGAAACAATTTTCTTAAATAAACAAAGTTCGGGTGTCCTAATCTATTGTGCCATAGTATGACTTTATTGTGGCATGAAGAATCAGCGGATAATGCTTTAGAGTTTCTTAGAGTGTTGGCTTCACAGTGGTAGAGCTCGCCACGGACTTTAGCACTGCCAATCGTCTTCCCCGAATTCAAGGCCTGAAATACACAGATGGAAGGAGTTAAAACAATGATACAATCAAGATCTTTCATAAGTTTGATTGGAGACAGCAGGTTATAATCTAGATTGGGGACATATAACACTGATCGTAGTGTCATATTTTTCGATATTGTAACAGTACCGATACCAGCAACTTGTGCATCCTGTCCGGTGGCTACTCTAATGGTTCTTCCTTCTGACACCGGTTGCAAGCTAGAGAACAACTTTTGATCTCCAGTCATGTGGTCCGTGGCTCCACAGTCGACTACCCACGGCTTTTCTTCGGATGAAGTGGTGGTGAATGCAGAAGCAAATACCGCGGTCCCTTTTTCCTCGCATGTTGCAGTTTGCAAGGCCTTACGAATTGCTTCAAATTGTTCCTTGGTGAACGGTTCCTGATGGTGCTCACTGGTAGCCACATTGCTTCTTGAACTCGGTTTCCAGTCTGCAGGCTTGCCATGTATCTTCCAGCAATTGTCTTTTGTGTGACCAGGTCGTTTACAGTTATCACACCATGGTCTACCATTCTTCTTTTGATCTCCACCAGTCGTTTTCGAGTTGAACGGTGAGCGAGTCACAAGCGCCGATCCTTCCGTTGCTGGATTCAAGGTTGAGCCGAGCATTACCCTTCTACGGCTTTCTTCTCTACGAACTTCTGAGAAGACTTCACGTAAAGTAGGCATGGGTTTTGTGCCAAGGATCCGTCCTCGCACTTCATCTAAATCCTGATTTAGCCCGAGAAGGAACTTGTAAATCCTATCAGTTTCAAGAAGTCTCTTGTATTGTTTCCCATCAGCAGAACAACTCCAAGTCAGGGTATCGAGGACATCTAGTTGTTGCCAATAGCGGTTCAGAGTGGTAAAATAACTGGTCACAGCCAGATCTCCTTGCCGGAGGTCGTGAAGTATACCTTTAATCTCGAAAAGGGCTGATGTATTATCTTGATTCGAGAATGTATCTCGAGCCGCTTCCGAGATCTCCAGCGCGGTCTTGTAGAACATGAACTCACCAATGTCAGGTGTCATCGAGTTTAATAACCACGACATCACTATATTGTTTTCGGTCTTCCATTTTTTGAAACTTGGACTTTTCTCGTCAGGTTGAACTAGAGTACCGGACAGGTATTCTTCTTTGCCTCTTCCGCCTATGAAGATGGAAACCGAGTGTGCCCATAAGTTATAATTCTGACCGTTCAGCTTGTAGCCGGTGGGGAGCACGTTGTAGTCGACATTAGGGTTTAGCTGATTTTGATTGTGGCTTTCGCCGGTAGATTCTGAGGTTCCTTCGCTCACAAGTGCAGTCGGGAAAACTCCGAATCTTATTCCAGACATACTTGATTTCGGGAATGAGAAATAGAGAAGAAGAGTTATAGGGTTTTGCAGAATCGAGTCTGCTCTGATACCATATTGAATGGAATCGCAGGTTTTAGAATAAAACAGAATTGAATCTTTATTTCTGAATAATTAACGCATTACAGGGAAAAAGTATTTAAAGGGAAAAATAAGATAAACTCTAACCAACTATAGATGACAGCTAATAATTTAAACTAGGGTATCCTTATCTACTTATCTAACTAACCGACTAATAAGACCCCTAATAGACTTATCGGTTTCTTCAGCTAAAGAGAAAATTTTGTATCATTAGTTATCATTTTATGACATTAACTCTTTAATTGTTATACTTTTGACTATTTAAAAACCCTTTTCCCTGTATCTGATAAACAAATTGGATCTTGAAAGTACCATTCCACCATTTGAGAGGTTGGTCTAACCTATTATTTTATCCGGTAACATAGAGAAAATTACAACTTACTTTCACCATTTTATTGTATTAGCTACTAAACTATCAATTTCAATTATTTTTAGATTATCAGAATAATAGTTCAATGATAAATCAATAAAACAAAATAATAAGTCATAACTAAATCAATACATATGCGAAATTACATAATGTTTTTCTAATGTCAAAACGGATAACCAAGAAAAAATGGTTTCTCAAACGGTCATAAAATGTAATGGTTTAATGACAATATTAAATACTTTAGTGACCAAGTTGATAAAATTAATAAAAATACAAGTGTTTTTGTGTACTATTTATGAATTATTGACACGTTTGGTACAAATAATCAGGACCCGGAACAAGGCAACTGGTGGATGCAAATAGGGAACGGGAAAGTGCTCGGATACTGGCCCGCCTCACTATTTTCTCACTTAAGCGATAGTGCGACATTTATCGAATGGGGAGGAGAGGTGATCAATTTGGCTTCAGGAGGGCGGCACACCACCACCCAAATGGGCAGCGGGCACTTCCCTGGAGAAGGGTTCGGGAAGGCAAGTTACTTCAGGAATGTTCAAATAGTCGACGGGTCAAACACTCTAAGAGTTCCTAAAGACGTACACCCATTGATTCATGAGCCAAATTGCTACGATGTGCAAATGGGCCAAAGTGATGCTTGGGGGAGTTATATTTTCTATGGTGGCCCAGGTAGAAACCCTAACTGCCCGTGAAAATCGATACTTATAGATGTTTGTGTCGGTGTGTGTTATTTTAGGTGTATTTGTTTATAAGCTCTTTTAATTCGGTTTCATTTGCTCTTGGGCGTAGCCGGTAGCCGGAAGCTAGAAGCTGGAAACTACAGTTTTTAGTTTGTATACGACTATTCGGCAAAAGTAGCTGGAAGCTTGTAAAATATGTGAAATTACATAACAAGACATCTCCTGTAACATAATTACGAATAAATGATTGTCTAAAGTATGCTTTTTAATATTGAAACATATGACAACATAACAAGTCTATTACTGAAATCATCATCGTCGAACTTTCCATATCAAGACAATAATATCATTACGTGCACACCTCATATTATTAGATCCTTCGTGTAAGTCCTCGTTGTTTGTATCACTGTGTGGAGGAATTCGTGTGTTGTGAGGATTTTGTAAGAGGTGATTAATGAAGCCATCGTGATGGGGTGAAATAAAATCAATCATGATCGTAATGAAAAAAGTGGCGTATGTAAATAATTTTAAGGGCATTAAAGTAATTTTATTATAATTGGTATGAGCTTTTTGTTAAATGTAGCCAAATGTAGCCGGTAGTCGGTAGCTTTATGGCCCTTTTGTTGGACAATTATAACCTTTTTAACTTTTGGTTTATACACATTATCTCACCTCTTTACAGTTTGGACAATTATAAAGAGACATATAAAGTATAAAATTAAGTATGACTTTTTTACACATCTAAATGTTTTATTTACTATCAAGCAAGTTCACTTTGTTGAACATCTTCCATTCTAATTATTAAGTATGCTTATCAATGATGAAAGTATGCATACTCTTTGCGTCGGAAGGATTAGATAATATACATGTGGTATTAAAGAATGATTAGATAATGGGTGTAATTTAACAATCATGTTGTTAAGCGAACTAATAGTTTAAGAAGTCGTGAATGGATGATTAGAACTACATGATAATTTGATTATGATTGATTTTATTTTATAATGGACAATCATGAATGTCATCTATTATAGATTATGATTGCATAAAAACTTAATATTTAGACAAAATTTCACAATTGGTTCTTACGGTTTCCAAAAATAGCAACTTTAGGGTAACATTGATACACGCTATCTGTTGGTCATGGTCCTGTGGTTTCCAATTCAATGTGGTTTCCAATTCAAGCATCGTTGGTCCTATTTGAATTACCGTTAAATTTTTGCCATTTACTTCACCCGCGTGCCCCTCACACGAGGGTACTTCCGTCTATTAATCTTCTCTCTCTCTCTCTCTCTCTCTCTCTCTCTCTTAATGTTACTCGTTGACCAATTTTGTTTGAGTGGTTTTTGGTGTCTTTGTAAAAACAATATTCTGAATGTGTTTGTTTGGTTTTGTTCACATGTAACTTTTACATCGAGCTATTAATGAACAAACATTCTCATCCTTGTTATGTTAAATATTATGTGTTGCTATGAACCGAACATTCGAATACTCTGCATATCGAAATTCAGACATGAATTTTGGTCAGATGTTTCAAGAATAGAAGATCAGTATTCCAAGTGAAGACATGCTACTGAAGATACCGAAATTCAGATATGAATTTTGGTCATGAAGGCTCTCAGATTCTCATAAGATTGAAGAATGTCATTGCTGATTCAACAAACACCAAGACTCATCAGAAGATCAAGTACTTCAGCAAATCACCTCAGCTACTAATTAATACCGAAGATCACTCCTGATCTTCAGTTCACTTAGAAGTTTATATCACTTTTAGAGAAAGACAGAGATGAAGATAAAGACAAAAGATAAGCGGATGAGATAATAGAGTACAGTTAGGCTAGTCATTCATGTTCCCTAAAGTCAATATGGCGCTTGTACAGTTTCGTTAGAGAACATTCAATCATAGGTCATCCTAGTATAACTTTGTACTTTTATCCATAGAACAATCTGAAGTGGATGGGTCTGTAGTCTCTTTAGTGCGTAGGTCTTTATCTGGTGGGATTTTTTTTTGCAATATAAAAGGAGGTCTCCACGACACTTCATCTTCATGGTTTGGAGAACTTAACTGTAACTCTTCTTTGATGATATAAAATTATTCATTCCATCAAACACTTTATTTCTTCATGTTCATATTATTGCTTATATTTAAGTGTTGATTAATTCCTGTATTTTGATCTTAAGTCTTTTACATTTCTGCACCATTACTTGTTTGTCTTTAATTATTGTTGAGCAAAATTGATCTTTCAAAGTTAATCTTAAATATTTCTAACTTTGCTTTATACAACTGTCTCTCTCTCTCTCTATATATATATATATATATATATATATATATATATATATATATATATATATATATATATATATATATGTATGTATGTATGTATGTATGTATGTATGTATGTATGTATGTATGTATGTATGTATGTATGTATGTATGTATGTATGTATGTATGTATGTATGTATGTATGTATGTATCAGTGTTAAATTCCACCCACCCTCCCACCCATTTCAACCCTTTTACCCTAATTTATTTATATCTACTTCAATTTTTTTCTTTATACAACATCTTTTAAATTCATCATTTGATGGGTTTTAATAAATTAAAAACGATCTTTAAGCGTAAAATAATTTTAAGCGGCAAATTGATGCAATTTTAAAATAAATATTATTTTAAGACCATTTTAACAAAACCACCAAGTGGATCCAATTACATGATATAGAAAGATTATTTGACAACATAGGATGTAAAGAAGACAACATTTGAAGACTTTTATCCCACTTGGTTTTGCGGAGTTGATGAAGGTGGCAAAAACTCAAGAATAGAGTTTCTCTATAATGTATCACCAACAAGAGTAACGCACAATGAATGCTAGTTCCCTTTTGTATTTTTGACTTCTTAAACCTTTAAGTGCTTAACAAAATGAAGCACTAAAGGAGAAACAATTCTACACTTCATAAACTTGCAACTAGCTTCAAAAGAAAAGCAAGAGAGGGGGAGAAAGAGGAGCCGACGGTTCCTTCTCATGGAGAAGGAAAGACTAGCCAAAATTCAAGCCAACACTTTCTTATATACTCTCATACAAGATCTAAGACCAATGTGCCACATCCCCGCAGTTCGCAGGGTGACCATAACATATGATCTTACACTCATTGTGTAGTGAAAGTGGCTGAAACAGAAATGAAATCTCAAAATAAAGAGAAAATATTACTAACAATTATTTTTTGAAAACAAACTAAATAACATCACAAATTAAGTAGCTTACTTTCTTTTTAATTTTATTGACGAAGGAGCACATCACCCTTTTGATCTAATTCGAATTGATTAGTGTGGATATATGTTGCAGTGAGGGTATTTGTTAGAGGTACCGAGATTATAGCTTACGCTCTTTTTTTTTTTTTTTTTAATTTGAAGCTTACTTTCTTTTTAATTGTATTGACGAGGGAGCACATCACCCTTTTGATCTAATTCGAATTGATTAGTGTGGATATATGTTCCAGTGGGTGTATTTGCTAGAGCCTTAAAGGTCCTTCATAGTACACAAATGGGCTAACAAAATATATGACCAATACTGATTTTTAGGGAACAAGTATAATGCATTTGAAGAGATTGTAAAAAAAATTTGAATGTCTGTACTCTATACACCATCGTGTTCTTGGGAAGGCACTAACGCTAATGGGTGTGGCGACATCCCATACACCATCGTGTTCTTGGGGAGGCGCTAAGGCCAAGGGGTGTCGTGATATCCCTGGACACCAAAAGTGCAACCACAACATCGTCTCATCACCAGGACTTTCCGTTCACTTACCTATGGTAATAGTCACCATTTTAGGACTCCATTTAATTTCCACATCAATATTTAATTTAAAACTTTTTAATTAAAGCAAAAAATTTCACTAATTTAAAAAAAACATTACATTAGTTAAAAAATGTTACATTAATTAAAAAACATTACGATAATTAAAAAACGTCACATAAATTAAATAAAACATCAATCAAAATATTTTTTACGAATTTTTTCTTTCATCGCTTTAAGTGCCACGAGGTCTTGGCCGGTGAACCCGTTGGTTGTCGATTTTAGAAGTTGTCAATTATGATACATTTGTTAATCACGTTGTACAACCATTTTTTTCTTGCTGTAATTCAAGATGCCGATCAAATATTTCAACTAAAACGTCCATTTTGTCTGCCAACTTTTGTTTAGTTGATGAGGACGTGGCGGCTTGCTTCGCTTTATTGCATCCTATGAGCCGGCGAAGTGGGTTTTCCGTTGGAATATCATCGCCTTCTTCATTTACGTCGATCGGGTTTTGAGGGTCAGAAATGTAGTCGTTTGATTCCGACGTCCTTAGCCGTTTTGAGCACGAACCTGAATCCGATGTTGCGGATGGAACAAGTACCAATTCGGCCTGTTTTTCAAACCTCTCACACTTTCAAGTGAGCAAAAGGTTTTCTATTTTGTCGCGCAAAATAGTTCTAACGCGGTATTGAAAATGTTAAAATCGCTTTCGCCGCTTCGATGTTGGTTGCATAAGTCGTTGTAGATTGCGTTGAATTTGGTATGCAATGCTCACAACTTTCTCCATTTTCCACATAATTTGTCGTTATTGCGATAAATTCATCGATCCATCGTTTTATGAAAATGTGCAAAATATTTTTACATAATCTCCCAAAACTTTGGCTATTGCCTTTAGAGGCATCGTCCGAGATTGATATCCAAGTTTTTGTCAAAGCCACTTCTTCGTCCGGTGTCCAAGTTTTTGGACCTTATTGCGTCGTTCTTGTTTATTCAATGATTTATTTTTCCTTCTCTCCGGTTCGGGTGATTGCGTTTTCAATATCGAAACCACGTCATCTCTTTTGAAAAATATTCAACAATGTATTTTTGAATCTTCGGGGACGTCAATTTATCATTTTAGGGAGCCTTTTCTAAATTTACATTGTGAATGCTCTCATTATGATCTCGAATCAAAGATAATACTTCAATGAAAGGACTTTAATATGAGAGTCACTCGACTCATCATGACAACGAAATGGTGACATATTTTTCAATAAAAATCTACACGCAACAATTGTAGTACATAGTCGAATTTAATAATTACTCCTCTCAAATTCAGTTTTCTTATGAAAGGCTACACTAATAGATTTATTTTTTTCATTAGAATTTCACACTTTTGTCATGCTTTGTTGTGATGACTATTGGCATTACCCATATGAACATACAAAGCTTGTGTTTTACTCCAAGTGTTAAAACCTTCTGTCACAAATGCATCTCTCCCACCTTGTTGTCCTACAACATCTCCAAACAAGTAACAACACGAACAATATGTTTTGTCCTCTTTTTTCTATAGTCAATCAAATTCATCAAACCATTCCACAATAGAACGCCTTTGCTTGTTACCTTGTTTTTTAATGGAAAATGATGACCCTTTGGTTGACAAGGTCTTTAAGCCAATATTTTCTTCTTACATTATCTCTTTGATTTGGATGATAAGATCTAACATGTGGCCTATCCTTTGGGTCCGAAGAAAGATCATTCAAATCAACAATTGTCAATGGAGTAGGCTGTGGTTGTGGTTCTTGTGAACCTTGAGGTCTTTGTGGAATTTCATTAGAGGCAAAGCAAGATTTTATGGAAGATCCTTCAACATTTTCATCTTCTGTTCTTAAAAAAAAGACCTAATGGAACCATACATATTACAATTCAATATTTCAACCAAAAAATCAACTAATTTCTATCAATAGAACAACTAATTTCAATATTGAATAGCTAATTTTGACAAAAAACCAATTAAATTCAGAAAACCTACAAGATAGAATACTTACTTGTTTCATTATTAGAAGTTAGAAGAGAGTCGGAAAACCTAATCTCGTTCACTCTTTCTCGTTTTCTCCTTCTTGTATAGCAAGCCCGCCGATTGATTGTCTAATATAGAAGAGAGTTAGAGACAAAAAAATGAATCTTTTTTCTGAATATTGCCCTGCAGCCACTTTTCTGTTTCTGCAACAAGGATGATAGATATTAAGTGCGTATTTTTCTGTTAATTTAGGTGATCCTTGATTTGGTCAATATATGAAATATGGGCTAGTACTTTATTTGTAATAACTAGATTAATAATGTGTGTACTACACAAGTAGAATAAAGAAAAATTGAAATAAAAGATTAACGACATACAAAATCATATTTTCATATAAGATATGATTGAAAATACAAAAAAAAAATGAAGTACATTAACAATATAAAGCAATAATATTGAAAATGAAAAACACGAAGTTATAGTTCATAACTCTGAAAAGACTTCTTCTTAGCAAATTGAGGGTATTTGTGACATATAATAGCATATTTCTTATATTTTTACTTCCAATATAGCAACATACTTGCGATGTCGGTTCAAAAACTTTCCAAAAAATAATTTAAGCAACAATATCATGGTACTTTGTTGTTACCCATTAAGCATTGTAATTAGAACTTTTTGCTCGGAGAGGTAATGTAGTTTGATTTCTAACCCATTCGTTCTTCTTGCATTAAATTAGAATGAAACACCATATGTAGTTTAATATGTTGTTTCTTTTTGAATTAAAAGACTTAATAGGGACATAACTTAATCTAGATAGTCATATGGTGATTGTTCTTTTCAACTTAATATAAAGATGAGCTTTAGCGTTTTCTTATACCAACAATGGCTATATACTTGCAAGTTTTAAACCTAAATGGTAGCATACTTACTACTTTTACCTTGATGGCAAATAACTTTGTTTTTTTACCAACAATAGAAATGTACATATAACTTTTTACGTTAATAGCAATTAACTTTGTTTTTTACCAATAGTAGCAATGCAGTTGCAACTTTTTACCATTTACTTGAGACTTTTTTAATTTATTAACAATTAACTTTATTCCCCCCCTAACAATAGCGATGTACTTACAACTTTTTACCTGTAATAGAAATTTACTAAAACTCTTGAGCCTTGAGTCTAAACATGTTGAATCTTCATATCTCAAATGGAATGGTTGCTATGGAAGGGTTGTTTTATGACCAGGAAACGAAAAATTGTCCCACGTCTTTCGTTTTGCCCTTTTCCTCAATGTTTTAAAAACCGGGTTGACCCGGCCGGTTGAACAGGTTGGACCGTAAATCGGTGGAGAGAGCGGGTCAATTATGACCGGTTTTTTGTTAATTTCCGACTCGGATTGAACCGGCCGGTTTTCTCAAAAAACCGGTTGAACCGGTGATCCGGAACTGGGTTGACCCGGTGGTTGGAAAAAAATAGAATTTGGATTTTTAAAACTTGGTTAAAGAGGTCAAGACTCAAACTTTTAAGATTAGTCTACCATTAGTTCATCAAATTTGGTAAATTTTTTTTATACAAACTAGACAAAATATTTTTTTTTTGGAATAAAAAAAATAAATTACATTGTTTGGACCGGTTGACAAAATTATGCTAAAAAATATAAAATATATGGAAAATGTAAAAACCGGTTGACCCGGCGGTTGGACCGGTTGACCCGTGACCCGGTCACCGCACCGGGTCAACTAAAAAACCGGGTTTTAAAACATTGCTTTTCCTAATAGCCTAAACAACACCATCATCATAACCACTTACTTTATGCCACAATACACACAAAAAGACAAAATGGGATAAATTCATTATCTTAAGTCTTAACCTAGCCAAACACACAAGAAACTGTAAAAACATAGATTAAAAGAAATATGATATTGACAATTTGAAAAAATTGAAGGGATAAAAAACATACAAGCACAAAGACTTTTTTCCACATAAACACAAATAAATCGTAGATTACCCAAGATTCCTAATCAACATAAAAGAGGTAAGTTACCCAAACAAACATATCAGAGAGAGAGAGAGAGAGAGAGAGAGAGAGAGAGAGAGAGAGAGAGAGAGAGAGAGAGAGAGAGAGAGAGAGAGAGAGAGAGAGAGAGAGAGAGAGAGGGGGGGGGGGGGGGGGGGGGGGAGGAGTGGTGGTGATAATAGTTTAGTCTAAAATGAAAAAAAGTTCATTTTTTTGTCCAAAACTATAACAACACCAAACAACGACATTCAATGTAGTTTAGCCTAATATAACCTAATTTGTATTAGTTGATGTATTCTTTTCAATTTCAAGATACCCTTAGTATTCTTGCTAAATACCTTATTTTATTACATCAATGTTTAATGAATATATTAGAAGAAAATATGTGCATTTTTTACAATGAACGAAATGAATTTTTATGTCTACTTAGAAAGAGGGCGAGCCTCGCGTTGACTAAATAAGCAAACCCAACTGCTTAATCTTGAATAAACAAATTTTCATAAGTAACAACGTTTATAATAACTTAATCATGATAGAAAATATGCAAGTGGCTAAATCCTATTATAGAATTTTCCTTACAAAAATATATATAACCTTTGATAAAACTACAATCCTTTGATGTTTAATTATGCAGAAAAATTAAAAATAAATAAATATTTAGAGTATTCTCAGGAATATATATATATATATATATATATATATATATATATATATATATATATATATATATATATATATATATATATATATATATATATATATATATATATATATATATATATATATATATATATATATATAGTTCAACAACGGACTAGTATAAACCATGGTACCAAGGGACTAATATCAGCCACACGATTATACACTTTATGGTGGACGTGCATTTACCGGATTATAAAAAACTCACTTCGTTTTTTTCGTTTTTAAAATTTTTAGGGCTTATTTTTTATCGAAAAAAAATCTGAATATATAGAAATTTATAACTTTTTATCCTCTACAAATAGAGATCCATATTGATATACAAAAAATGATTTTTTTTTTTCCAGAAATTTCCGCTAGTTGAGATTCACATATGAATCTCAACTGTTATTCTGTTCACTGTTGACATACATAATGACAGATGATATTGTCATGTGAATTTGAATAAATTTTTGTATGAATGTGAATGAAATTAACTTATAAATCATAGTATATTTATTATAAATGATTAAAATGTTGAATTGTTAAAAATTTTCTAACTAAATTAATCATATTCATATTTCGGAGTATATTTAAAATACCATATGATATTTATATATGAATCTGAGTAAATTGTTGTGTGAATTTAAATAATTTATATTGTGAATGAGAGTAAAATCATTATAAATGGTTAAAATATTGAAGTAGTAAAAAACTGTTAAGTAACTTCTCAATACTAAATGATTTTGATATATGAATATGAATAAGTTTTCGTGTTAATATGAGTAAATCCATTTTTGAATCAAGTATATTACTTATAAATGGTTATAATATTGAAATAGTGAAAGTTTTAAAAGTAAAATAATTACTCATATTCAAATTTTTACAGTTCAGATTCACATGTGAATCTGAACTGTTATCATGTTATTCTCTGTTGGCATTCACAATGACATATGATATTGTCAAGTGAATCTGAATAACTTTTTGTGTAAATGTGAATGTAATTAACTTATGAATCATAGTAAATTCATTATAAATTATTAAAATGTTGAAGTGTTAAAAATTTCTCAAGTAAATTAATCATATTCATATTACAAATTATATTTAATATACCATATGATATTCATATGTGCATCTGAGTAAATTGTTGTGTGAATATAAGTAAATTCAATTGTGAATCAGAGTAAATTCATTATAAATGCCTAAAATGTTGAAGTAGTAAAAAACTTATAATTAAATTCTCAATAGTATATGATATTGATATGTGAATATAAGTAAATTTTCATGTAAATATCAGTAAATCCACTTGTGAATCAAGTACATTATTTATAAATGGTCATAATATTGAAGTAGTAAAAGTTTTAAAATTAAAAATAATTACCCATATTTAAATTTTTACAGTTCAGATTCAAATTATGAATCTAGACGAGCTATACTTATAAAAAAATTATTTTTTATATATCAATATGGATATCTATTTGTAGAGGACAAAAAATTATGAATTTTGGAATATTCAGTTTTTATTTTTGAAAAAGAATAATGTCGAAAAATAAAAAAAACAAAAAAAATGAAGTGAGTTTTTTATTATAATCCTCTACATGTGCGTCGACGTGAGAAATTTACAACCTATTTTTTGGCCGCTGATGATTTTGATTCCGACGATCGAGATTAATCCCTTGGTACCATGGATAAATTTAGTCCCTTATTGAACCCAATCATATATATATATATATCTATACTATACTATAAACCATATATAAATTACAACCCCCTTATGCACAATTGTCTTAATTTTTAAGACTGTACAAGACATTTATGCATTGAGTTTTTGAGCGGCTAAAATTTTGAAAGACTTGTTTTGTTTGAATTTTCTCGGTATGCTAAAAATTTTGAAATCACTTTTGAAAAGTTTGGAATCCCGCGTTGCTACCATTATCACTACCTAAAGACGCACAGTCACTTTTACTCCACCTCCACCATTCCTAATTGGCGATTCTGCTTCATCTCCACCATTATCACTAGCCGCCATCATCACCACTGCCCAAAACACCCTAATCGCTTTCTATCCCAGCCGCTTCTGCCTCCCCTGATTTGTTGTTCCTTCACAAAAACCTCCATCGACCTGCTTCCTCCTTGAAACCCACCAATCTCTTCCTTAACTGATCATTTCCTCTCCTTTTTATCACCCACTCGATCTTCACCGACATCTGTTACCACCGCCACGAAGTTCACCAACGTCTACCGCCACCACTATCATCTGCCTTTCTTTTTGTCGTCAACAGTGACAACCACGCCTTCAACTACCATATGCTTTCCATATATCAGATTTTAAGAGCGATGTAGGGTTTTTTCATAAGCTCTCTTTCATATATTATTCTAATCTAATATGTTTCTAATTTCTTTTCATTATAGGTACAATTATTGAGTTATTACCTTCGTAATCTACCTGCTAATTTTTTTATAACCATCTTATTTTTCTCTATTTATTACTAATGCTACCCACTAATTTTTTATGATTCTGATTTTGTGGTAAACCAGGTGTTGACAGTTTAGGTATCATCCATCAGACATACGAATCTCGGTGATACATAAGAACATGAACGAATATTAAAGTGAAGATGAACTGAATCATGCACGAAAATCTGGTACTTTTTGTTTAAATTTCTTTTCATACCATCTCAATCAAAGCTAAAATTAAACCCCTTTTTCGATTTAGGGTTTTTTCTTAATATTTTTGTCATCATATTTTTATGCGATTTGCAGGGGGTGGTTGATGGCGGGTCTGGTTTTGTAAGCATTAAAAGGACTTTTCTTGCAGTGGCAAGCGATAACCTCCAACTGCAATTTGATCTTAGAGAATATGGTGGTTTGGTAATATGACTTATCTTTTTCTTTCTTGTTGATGTGGCATCTGAACAAGAACCACTAGGTGATGCTAAAGTAAAAGATGGCATTCATTATGTCATTCTACCCCTACCTTTTCTATTTTCATTATCTCGATGTGTGCTGTCCGGAATTGCTTAGTGATTAATGTAAGTAGCGATTTCCTATTTGTTGAGCTCTTGGTATCGCTATGTATGTGTGTGTGTTTAGCACTGTGTGCATACGATCTATTTCTCA
The DNA here is from genome assembly GCA_023525715.1 of Cichorium intybus. Taxonomy (NCBI): domain Eukaryota; kingdom Viridiplantae; phylum Streptophyta; class Magnoliopsida; order Asterales; family Asteraceae; genus Cichorium; species Cichorium intybus. The sequence continues at coordinate 83,833,232 of CM042015.1, read as the reverse complement.
AACCATTCAACAAAAGTAATGCTTTTGACAAACAAATTGTTCTTAATTTGCAGTTTTGCACGTATTCAGGTACCATACCTTGAGGTTAATGGAGAAGGAAGAAGTTAAAGTGAGTCAATTTTAGAGTATTTCACTTTATTTGGATAATTATATCAAAGTATTTCACTATTTGTATATTATATGTTTCTTAAACGATTTAAAAAAGACAGGTCCACCACAGCTGGAACAAAGTTTGGCAGATCTTGCAAAATTGTATCACGTATTTAAGAAACATGGGTCCACCACTGCCTAAACAAAGTTGTTTTGTGTTTTATTATCCTGGTGATTGTAATATTCCGCTCCTATTGTTTCATTCTAATTTTGACCTGTCTTGATGCAAATATGTAGCAAAAAAGTAACAGAAAAGTAATTCTGATGTTTGCTACAGGAAAGCTCCAAACTGATATTTGCTACTACTGTGGCTTGTAAATTGGAAGACGAAGCAGGGATTTATGGTGCTCCCATAACTGGTATTACTTCATAAGATTGCCTTTCAAGGCTGTGTAAGTGGGTTGTTTTTCTGTACAAGAAAAAGCAAAGTATGTTGTGATTTTGGGCAAGGCTTTGTAAGTGGGTTGTTTTTCTGTAGACGTGTTATCTTTATAGTTTAATATGTTTAGGGGCTTTTTTGGCTTTAGTTCTATTTTTTAACTTATTGTGGGTGCAGGTAATGCAAACATCACTCTTATGGAAAGACTTATTGGCAATGTAAACAGTGTAGACACGTGCAGGTAAAACTAATACAAGCATTAGGATTTGAAAAAAACGAGGGTTATGGAAATACTTATTTTTAACTTATTGTGGGTGCAGGTATTACAAACATCACAATGATTAGAATTTTTTTATCTACAAGTAGGTTAGATTTGATTTATATTTTTCTGTATAATGTCGAATAGGAGAAAAAGTCAAAACTAGCCAAAAAGGATTGGGCAAATTGCAAGCATATCAATGTACATTGTTATTTCCATCAGTTAACCTAATAAAGTACATGTCATTAGATTTATTTGTAATGACCAAGCCTATTACATTATTTTTAAAAAATTCTGGAAATTAAACATAGAAGAAATTTAAATTTTGGTCATTGTTGTGTTGCTGTTGCTGTTTACTTTGGATTTGGTTCAAAAGGAGGTTTTTTTTGCAAAAATAGTTCTTACTAAAGTTTTTTTATAACATTTTAGTCCGTGTTCCATAAAAAATGGCTCTTTTACCATTTATGCCCCTCTAATGGATTGCACACGAGAGTTATGTCTGCACCTTTTTATACCAAACCTTATATATCGTTTGACTTAATTGTGCAGCTATCAAATAAAAACAAAAGAATAAAATGAAAGTAATTATTTCTTTTGACTTAATTGTGCACCTTTTTATACCAAACCTCATATATGCCCCTCTAATGGAATTGTCTCATATAATAAAAGCATGCTCACAGGTTGTGTATTGTTGTAAGTCCGAAAAGGGTATTTTTTGAAAAAAGTATGTGAAAATCAACTGAAAGAAATTTCCAAAAAGCATTAAATAATGCAGGGAAATGTAAATTAAGATGTCAAAGATGTGAAGGCTCCATGTGAAATTGAAATGGATACAAATTGTTATCATTACATTGTACCAAAATTATATTGGACCAAAAAAAGTTGAAATTGAAATTGAAATTCCAATCTATAAAAGTTGAAATTGAAATGGATACAAATTGTTATCATTACATTGGACAAAATAGTTTAATTCGTCGTTTGATAAACAATTATCGACCAGATGGTTTCATAATTTATTGACATATTTCTCCAAAAAAAAAAAAACACATTGCAAAAAGGAAATATTCGTCGTTTGATAATGTAATCCTCGTAAAGACAATATTAACCGCAATGAAACTAAATTTAAATTCGGTTTTTTAAAATGATTCGAGTTTTCGATTTTTTTGGGTTTTTGGTTCGACTTCGAGTTTGTTGCACACTCGTAAGTAAACCGTTTAACTTATCGTACTTATATTGTTATCCAAAACAACAACATACTTAGTGTACTTATATTCTAACCCTAAAGCTACAATGTATTCTTTTTTTTTAAACTCAAAATAAAGATCCACCTTTTTTAACCAAATATAGTTATTCAAAGAAACATATCAGCTGCTCAAAAACTATTCGTCACCCGAAGCATCGCGCGGGTACGCACCTAGTATATATATATATATATATATATATATATATATATATATATATATATATATATATATATATATATATCTTATCCTAATAAATAAGTAACTCAAGGTGCCACATGTCATCTTCTAAGCTCTCTTGTACACATGTCATTTTTATAGAATTTCTGATTTTCTCAAAATAAAAATTTGTTTGTCAGTTACTCTAAACTCATTAATTATCGTGTAACTCCTCAGTTAAGTGTGGATAATTAATGACTATAATGGTATATTATGAATAATCAATTAAGTGTGGGAGAAAAAATTGATTGATTTGAGAAAGAGTAAATAAGGCTTTCGAGTTTTTTAGTTATTTTAAAATAGGATTAACCAATCTAAGTTAATGTCAATGAAAGAAATAGCATTGAACTTTGTAAAAAAAATCATTAATAACGTCATATATTTAAAATAAAATGGTTTTCCTAATATATAATTTTTTAAATTCACCAACCAACTAAGATAAAAATGATCTGCAGATACATTGAATTTTATATGAAATATGACATGTTTTTGAAAAAAAATATTAGGAGTAAATTACAATTTTGGTCCCTGTGGTTTGCATGAAATTTCACTTTTGGTCATCGTTTCGTTTTTCCATGCTGATGGTCCCTGAACTACACTTTTGCTTACACTATTGGTCCATTGGCCAGGTAAAATGACCAATATACCCTTTTTATTTTCTTTTTCATTTTCATTAAAAATATTGTTTAAGTAATTTATAAAAAATAATTAAAAAAAACCTCCACCGCTATCCCCTACCACCAGAGTTTTTATCCCTTGCCATATTTCCGACTAGTGGGGTTATTTCTTTTGAAACCATGAGCATCTCTACCCGATATACATCAAATCTAAAACAATATTTGTAAGAACCCGCAAAAGTTGTAAAATGGTAAAATGGTCTTTCGGCACATTGTAAGACCATTATGTAAAATAATATATATTTGTGGAATAATATAATAAGAAATAAGAGTTTATGTGAAATTTGGAGTTTTACCGCGTGAATAGTGAAATTTGGCCGAAAAGAGCAAATTAGTCATTTGACATGGAAATGACCAAAATGTCAAGAAAATGTCAAGTTAAAAGTTAATGGAACTTTGTTTGCAAGATTTTGGGTCTTAGGACCATTTTTGTAGAGAAGTGGAAAGAGTAGGGACTAGAATGTAAATATTTTATAAAAAAAAATAAAATATAAATAAGAGAGTTAATCAACTCTCATATCTAGAATTCAGTAGAAGAGTCCAGAGAGAACGAGAGTGAGCACGGGAAGAACACGGGAAGATCAAGAAGCTTGGGAATTTTTGCAAAGAAATCAAGGAAAAGCCTTGGAATTGGTGATTCCAAGCCTTGAGAGGTAGGAATTCTAAGCTTTAAACTCAAAATCTTGAGCGGGGATTATGTCTTGATTTCTGAATTTTCCAGAAATCATGATTCTAATGTAATCATCTAACCTATCTTGCTTAAAATCATCAAGTAAACATGTTCTAGTAATTGAATATGTTGAAAAATCAAGAAAAGATGATTTTAGTTCAAGAACACCAAGCCACGGGTTTGGATGAACAAGTGGTTTTGGTGAGTCTAATAGGTTAGAAATGGTGAAAGGAACTTGTAGTAGTTATTAATTCAAAGGAATTGAAGTTTTGATGCAAAGATGATGAAATGGGTTTTTAGCCCAAGAACCCTAGAAATGGGTTCAAGAGATGAAACTGATTTTATATAGTTCTTATGGTCTTGTTAAGTCAAACATGACATAAAAGAAGTAAGAAATCAGTTTCAAGCCTTAAAAATTCCATAAAACGATTTTTGGTGAAAAATGGTGTTTTCGGAAGAATTTTCAAGATAATAAGAAAGATTTGATGATTTTGAAGTTTAAAACTAAGTATAAGTTGGTATTTAGGGCCTGGAAATGACCCTAAACCAATTAAGTTAAGAATTAAGAGCTTAATGGGGTGAATAATGGAACTGCAGTTTGGAAAATCGTCATTTAAGGCAATATACTTTGCCTTCGAGTCGCGACCAGGTAGTGGCCGAGTCGCGAGGCGGCTTCGAGTCGCGACCAGGTAGTGGTCGAGTCACGAGGCGGCGCCGACAGAAACATGCAGTGAGTCTCCTGCCAAGTTCAATTTGATTTTGAGATTTGGTTCAAAACTTGTCCGTTTGACCTCAAATTTTAAACATAGGTCTATTATGGCCTAAGACTTCATGAAAATTTGTCGGAACCGAAATACGACCTCCCGAGGGTACTGTAGTAAAATACGCGTATTTCGGGAAATTTGTAAAATTAATTATTTAAGGTTATACACTTGTTATAACCTGAAGTTATGTTATAAGAGACTCTTAAGTTATAGAGTCAGCTGTAGTATATATTTATTAATTAAGAATATATATACGTGATATATATAGGAGGTGCTTCAAATACTATTGAGTACGGAAAAGGGAAAGGAGTACGAGAAGCTTAGTGATCTTTAGCTACATCAAGGTGAGTATGTGTGGACTTTTTGTACATAGCAAACTAAAGGTTTCAGAAAATAAGATCTCCAAATTACTTCAAATGTTAAAGTTTGGAAACAGTTTTGAAAGTAGCTCTATATATGAGCTAAGTGTTTTTAAGCAGATTTTAAAAAAGTATAGTTCGTAAAGTATTTCGAAAGAGGCTCCATATGTGAGCTAAAGATGTTGAAGTTAGTTTTGAAAGTATTTTTGATTAAGAGTTATAAAGTTTATGTGTTTGAGTTTATTATAAAATGTGTCCCTTTTTGACCAATTTAAGATGTAACGAAGAAAGTAATGAGATAAGAATTAAAGCAAAGAAAGTAATAAGAGTCAGTTGTCCGGACTAGGATCACCCACATAATCGGGAGATCTGAAGACACTACTGGGGTGGTACCTCCCGTCGCAAAGTAGTTGTCTAGCTTAGCATAACCTTGTGATTGGATCTGTTCCAAGTCACGAAGGGGAGACAGAGATAGCATAACCTTGTGATTGGTTCTGTTCCAAGTCACGAAGGGGAGACAGAGATAGCATGACCTTGCAGGTAGATCTGTTCTGTTCCGCGAAGGGGAGTTAGTAAAATGAATTAAACTAAACTAATTCATGAGTTTCAATTGGTCACAAGTAAATGAGAAAGAAAGCAGTTATAAGAAAGAAAGTAGTTTTAAAGAAAGAAAGCAGTTTTTGAGAAAGAAAGTATTTTTGAGTTTTGAAAATATAGAAGAAAAGAGATTTGAGATTTATTATGAAAATAAGTTTTAGTAGTTTACTTGTTTATAATTCAAGTTTTGAGCAGAAAAGTTTTGGGTCTAAAACCCATATTACTCACGAGGCTTTATGTCTCACGTATTATTTTTTTAAATGCTATGTACTTAGGTGAAAGAAGCTGGAGTTGAAGTTGGGACCAATGTAAAGTACAGATAAGTTTAAATTATGGTTTTCTGTATTGAGTCTGTAATACCCCTTGAGAATAAGTTTGTAAAAAAAAATAAAAAAAAAATTGAGTGACTTTTTCATAGTCACGCTTTGTAAAATATTTGTATTATAAACTGTATTAAGCTACGGTTTGAGAAAGGGGTGTTACAGTTTTGGTATCAGAGCCATAGTTTAAGCGAACTAGGTGTCAGTACTTGAACCTAGACTTAAACTATGTGGGAGTTAAGTAGAGTACATACTTGAGTATGATGTTGAAAGTAAGTAGAAATGGGAGTAAATCCACAACAGTGGAACATGGGTCCTACTGGTAAAACTGGAAGCAAATGTGTATAGGTGGTTATAATAATATGGGCCCGTACTATTCTAATCACAGGATATATATTTGAGTTTGGTGGAACCACACAGGAATCATGCGAAGCTGTAAGGGATAAGTGTAGGAGGTTTGAGGAGTATAGGTTCGATATACCTATGTAAGAACATCAAGTATGAATGGAAATACTAAAGTATAAAGGAAAAGTGTTAAAGATGAAGTAACAAATACGAAGTATGTAGTGGGGAAAACTGTTGGATTAGGTGTCTAAGCCATGACTTTACAACTATGTTTATCTTGTTAATTGAAGCAAAGTCCATTTGGGTTGCCCTCATAGCTGGAGGTCAGGATAGAGTTCAGTAGAGTAAAAGGTTGATTTATTAATTGTGTAATAAATCAATAGAATTAATTAAATGGTTTATTAATATATTTAAGTATTAATATATTAATTAGAAACTATAATAATTAATTAAGATTTAATCTAAAATTAATTGGATTTAATTTAGTGATTAAATTAATTAATTAAAAGTGTGAGGACTAGTTTGTATTTATTCAATAGTTGAATAATTGGCAAAGAGAAGTCCAGGGGCCAAAAGTGGCGCCACCCTTGGAGGCTTCTCTAGGGTTGGCGAAAACCCTAATTAGGGTTTAGGGATCTGGTCCAAGTGGTCAACAGGCTTGCCCACTTGGAGGCTCCTTAGGGTTTCAGGTGTAACCCTAGGAGGCTATAAAAGGAACCCTCTGGCTCCCCATTATTCACGCCAACTTCAACCAAGATTACTCTGCTGGACTGTCTTCTCCATTGCTGTGGGTATGACTTGCATCTGAGGCAGGATACTTTTGCTGCTAGCTTCAAGAACAAGATTCAAAGGTTGGTTCTTCTGATTTAAACTTTAGAATTAATTGTTGGCCTTTAGGTTTTAGTTTATTATCTTCATAGAAGAAAACATAGATATTTCTAGGGTTGCATGTGAACCATAAGAGTTTTTGTGTTCATTGTTTGCTAGAAAACCCTTCAGTGGTATCAGAGCTTAGGCTGTGTTCTTATGCATTGATATAAACTGCTTAGATGATTTTTTGCCTTGAGTTTTTGCGAAAAAAAACCTCTTGGAATAGCCTCAATTTCGTGGCTTAGGCTAGGGTTTCCTAACCCTAGCCGCCACCCCTTGGTTCCCCCTTTATTTGCTTGATTTACTTGCCTTGATTAGGATTGTTATTTATGGTAATTACTGATTAATTAAATAACTAGAATCCTTTATCCATATATGGTAAATCTCGAAATCTAGGGATGAATATAGGTAATTAATTTGATTAATTTTGTGATACCTATATTTGATTTAATTAGTTTAATTAACTGTTAATTAAAAGATCAATTAAATCAGCTTAAAGAATTAATTTAAATTTTCAAAAAATAGATAATAATTTGCGAAAATTATTAGATAATTAATTCTAAAATATTTTAATAAGATTAAAATATATCTTATATATTTATGATTAAAAGTTAATTATTTATATATAAGAAAATTGGTTAGTCTTACTGCAAGTAGGCCTCATTCACAAAACTGTCCTATAAAGAGGGTATAAGGCGACTGACTATAAAATGTTAGTCTAATGGGTATCCACTCTTACCCACTGACAACGCCTAGTGATATTAAGTATTTTAGGCGTTGTTGAGCCCTGTTCTTGGTAAAATTATATCAAATATGCATGGGCATTCTCACTTTTCGTGTCAGGACTTGTCTGGAGAAAAAGAACAGAAATAGGGACTAAAAGTGTACAAAAAGGAAAAAGTATGGAAAGAATGCAAAATCAAGAGAAGAAGTACGCGCGCCGCGGATTTATCTCCTGCGCGACGCGGCTGTAAGGCGGTGAAACACATTTGAATGACGAAAAAACGGGGAACGGATAAGTACGCGCGCCGCGGATCTCACATTTGCGCGGCGCGGTCACGGGAAATTTGCAACTATAAATAGAGGCATTTCCAGCCGAAAACCCTAGCAAAGACCGGGTGTAAACATCGACCTAGAAGCTCTTTGACTCGAGGATTCCATTTTCAGAAGCCATCATTTGGTATTTTCATGTTTTAGATTTTTATTTCATTTTAGTTAAACATTTGTAAGCCTTGGTTTGAATCTTTGGGTGTGACAACCATTGATCCCAAGCTTAGGTTTTGGTTTTAGTAATATTTGGTTACTGATTTGCTGTTTGGATATTGGTTTGAGTGAATGAAATCATTCGGTTACCTTAAATATTGATTTTTCGGTATTTTGGATGTTAGCTTGTGTTTTGATTGTTTGATTGTGATTGGATTTTGTTTTGGACTTGGTTGGGACTGTTTTCCTTTGCTGAAAACAGTAGCTAACTTGGTTAAGTTTAGCATTAGGCTTTGGCTATTAGCTGTTCAATAGAACTTTAGTTATTAGCTAGTTTATGCTTTGCTCGGTTTTGCTAGTTTGGATGCCTTCAATTACTTCTGATCCAGAGATGTACTTCTGAGTTCAGAAAGTAACTAGGTCATTTGAGCATAGCTTAGCTTAGCTTTGGTGTGTTTGAATATTGTTTGAGGTAGTAAGATAGAAATCAATTCCTCCGACTATAGCTGTGACACTATTAGTTGGTAATCTCTCATCTAGTCTAACCACGTAGCTCCTGTGGATCGACCCTGACTGCACTATACTAGTGAAAGTTAGGTTATCTTTTATTTTTGACCGCATGACGACCTCTGCGTGCACGTCACCCACCGCTCTCCTGGTCAGTCGAGTGTCGTTAGCCGAACGGGTTTGATAGAACCGCTAAGTCTCTTAAAAGTATAATGCTATAATTGAAAGTACTAGAACCTCAAACAAAACCCAATCTAGTTACTTTAGGATAAAAATGTGAATTGGTGCTAATCCATGGAATTGCACATTGCACTTTGTGGAACGTTGGTGGAGCGTGTGTGGTTTACCGGCACACCAACTGGGGTCCGCAAAGAGTTGCAATGGGTTTCTCGATTTTGTCATTATTAACGGAGCGTGTATGGTTAACCGGCACGTTAATTAAAGATGGCAATCGACTTCGAGAGTACCAAGCTAATTTGCATGGTTATTCACACCCGGTTTGTGATCCTCGGCATCCCAGTCACAAACAGTGGGGCACATACGAGACTAAACATGCCGTTGAACAGTTCATTGTGTCTCAACAGATCTAGGAATTTCATAAGATGAAATTGATAAGCGTATTATCTACCTTAATGACCATTATGTTGTGATTACGGCATCCCTCTTCACACCATAGTTGGGGTATTTTGGGTCCTAGCCTTAATAAATAATATATTGGGTAATTATTTAAAAGGATTAATTAAACTAATAAATTCTGTGTATTGTAGATGTCTGAATCAAGTGTCTATTCTCCTCCCTCTCCTCTTTCACCCATTTCTGAGAGCATCAGAAAGCACCTGCTAAATATGGAAAGGCTGACTGGCCTTAACTATATGGTATGGTTTCATAAATAGAGAATAGTTCTCTGTTTTGCTGGCAAGCCATATCTGACTGAGTGTCCGCTCCCCAGAGCATGACATCACACAGTAGCTTGTGATGAGCATGACTCCTTGATTGTTAAGTCAAGGAAAGTTCGTTGCCTAATACTATTGATCATTGACCCCGAGTTCCGCAGGAATTTAGAATTCCTGGGGTCAGATAAGTTAACACAGCTAGTTGTGGAAAATTTCCATGAACTGGTTGAGAAAGGATGAGCTAAGATCTTCAAAGAGTTTGAAGTGTGCAGGAAGTAGCACCAGTTCACATGTTCTCAAGACTAAGAGAAACATAGGTGAACTGTATAAATTTGGTCCCCTTTTGATCGGGAGTTAAAGCATTAGCTCGACTTGCTGATCCGTTCATCCTGATGTACAGGAAGGGAAACCAGATAAGACAATCGTGGACATGCATTCAATGTTGACTCTGTATGAGTTGTTCATAGAGAAGCATAGTTCCATTGATTCAGCTGCCTCGGGATTGAGTCCAGTAATAGAACACATCAAGAAATGATCCAGATCGTCTGGACCGGTTCCTCGATGTTTCAAACTGGGAATCCACAGGGTAGGACACAGTCACGGAAAGATTGGAAAATGCTCCGAAGCCGAACAGTTTGGCAACTCAGGAATGTCTTAAAACTCAGAACACCTGATCCTTAGTTCATTGATACAAGATGTGTTTCTCACATTTGCTCTGTATACATGGAATCTGTAGGATGTGGGATGTTGTTGCATAGGAGCATATTCAGATTGGATCTGAAGCTCATGCAGTTTTAGAGTTTAGTTAGATGTTGAAATCATGTTATTAGCTTATCAGATGCGTATGACATTGTCTATCATATAATACATTGTTCAAGGATTTTGTTTTAATAAAATTGTCTATTTTCTTTTAACACATGTTGTTTGAAATATCCTTGAAATGTTGTATGATTGTGTTGAATGCATAATTAGTAATAACTTGAATGTTGAATGCATCCAAAGTGTTTGGATTTTAGGAATTGTGCTCCTTATGATTGTTAAAGTGAATATTATAAGAATCAATTCAACCAAAGGTCCAGTTGGACAGGACTTTGGAATCACCTGACTTAGAGTCACCTGATGAGTTGAGTTCTTAATGTGTTAAGAAATGAATCAACCAAAGATCCAGTTGGACAGGACTTTGGAATCATTTGACTTAGAGTCAAATGATGATTAAGTTCTTTATAAAGCGCATGTGGCAAGAAATGAATCACCCAATGATCCAAAGGATAGGATTTTGGAATCAGCTGACTTAGAGTCAACTGAAGATTGCAAGTCTTGAACAAAGTTAACAAAGTCATAAGTTTACATAGAGATGTAAAAGACATTGAGATTAGGAGCAACAAACACATCAGTTGCTGTGTATTACTCGAATCTTCAAATTGAACACAATTGTTTGTACTTCACGATATTTGTCATTCGGTATGACGAATATGACTTCGCTTATCAGAATAAGCGATTGGATTGAACCCTTGAACAGTTCAAGGAATTCAAAGGAAGTACAAGACCTATAGAACCTGAGTGACAACATAAACTGGGAAAATGTTTCACAGTTTATTCCCTTCCAAGAACATTAATAGTTATAATGTGTCTTAGGGAAGATGATGGAGCATTGGTCGAAACAGTTCGATCCTCAATGTATGAGATACATTGCCAATTAGTTTCCGATACATAGAATACTAAACCAGTCAGACCATATTCCAACCACATCCTTCGACTAAGTAGGTTTTGCAGACACTGTCTGAAATGTAAAGCTGGGATTGTCCCACTTGTACATTAAAGGTCCAGGGTCTTGTAGTGTTCGTCCGAACCTCATGACTAGCCTTAACCTAATCAGAAATATCGTTTCACTGGCTATCCCGCTGTACCTGGAAGAGAAAGAGCTCTTTTAGAAAGAACTCATGTTCTAAGGAAACAGTGGGAGTTTGGGACAGTCCTGAATGAGTTCAGGATTAGCCAAGTGAAATAACCTTTAGTCATCACTAAGCTTAGAGCAGAAATCAGATTTTTGTTTTAATTCTGACATAATCTTCTCTTAAACCAGTAGTATTGATCATAGTCATAAGTAGTTATGATCGGGGGACATACCGAATAGTGGTAAAACACTATAGTTGGTACGGATTTTCAATCCGACTACTTGGAAGCATTGGTGAGCCCGGTTGCTACCAATTAAGAGAACCTTAGGACGAGATACAGTCTATGTGACAGTTTGATTGATTTTACAACTGGTCTTAAGACCGGTGGGAGTAATCATCAAAAGAAACCAACATGGACAGAAACGTACCTTCAGAACATCTGGTTGAGTGAGACGATACTCAGAGTCAAGTAATTGACTCCGAGAGAAGCACTCTCAATAGAAGATGAAATCTGAAAAGATACTGCATAATGTAAGTCGTTAGTGGAGCACGTGTGGATCACCGGCACACTAATGGGGACTCACAAATAATATGCCAGTATAAAGGTACATGGGCCCTGGATATCCCCGCGGGCATCTCGTAAGAAAGGATATTCAGATTCTCGAAATATGCCAAAGGATTGGGTTTTGAGAATGGGCTGAAAGACTTCCATTAAGATGTCAGAAAGGTTTGGATTCTCAAAATGTGCCATAAGCTCTGGATTTTGTGAATAGTCCATAACCGTGTCAAAGCCAGTAGGAGTATTGCTGTTATCTATCTCAATATGTGTGTTACATACTGTTTCTAGGAAACGTCTCTTTTCATTACAGAGTGTAATGCCTTGGTGTTAAGAGACGGATCGCTATGAAAGACTTAATAAAGATACGGCATGCTCGGGTGGTTATAAACGTCTATGAGATAGATCGAAACTCTGCCAAGATGATCTTGATGAGACTCAAGATGCATAGCTCAGGAAAAGAGTTTCTTATCATTGCAAATTATAATGATTTGGCATACAAAGAAGGTGCAGCTAGCATACTCACATAATCCATAGACATCTATCAAATAAATGTTGTCATCAGTATAGACCTGGCCATAGTAAGCATGACCTTGATAAGATTCAAGATGCATGGAAAAGAGTCTCCGAGAGGAAATAGTTATTGAAATCATGACACAAGGATTATAAGTAATCCTAAGATTCCAAAAGGGTTTGGAATAGGACTAAATCGAATCCAACAAGTTTCTTGGATCGATCATGAACATGTCTTGATGACTTAATGCTTAGAGCATACTGAGTCAGATTCAGGATATGACCTGGCTGGGAATACTTAATGGATTTTGTACATACATGAGAAATCATTGGAAAATGATTAGGGGTAAATGTTGATAACAATTTGAAAAGAGTTTTCAAATAAGGACTTAATGGTTAAAGAATTTCATTGGCATTCCGATGGAGCGCGTGTGGCTAACACCTCGAAATAGTCTTAGGGTGCAGTCATGTGGACTAAAGATCCCGAGAACCATGGAAAGTCACAGTACATAGAATGGAGTTGTTAGTGAGAATGACGGTATGACCAAAATTGAAATATCATCGGAAGGATATCCGATCGGATAAAGTGTATAAATGTGTAACATTTGAGTACATAGAAAGAGTGAAAGGTCAAGTAGACATAGATACATAACACGAATTAAATAGTTTAAAAGGAATCTAGAAACCGATAATAGTTTATGTAAAATCCGACTTGATGATTACCTCGTGGAGACTTGGTAATTAGGCAATAGTAGCCACCAGTCAGATTTTAAGTTTCAATTTTGCATGTTTCACTTCCCGAATAATTTAATTATTCAAAAAGTCCACAGTCACTCATACTTTTCGGGAGTAAGTATGAACAAAGACTGTCGTGAATTGGTTTGTAGATTGTCTAAGGAGTTAGACATTGCAGTAAGACTGCTACAATGTTCATGAGTACTTAGAAATAGAGATTTGAGTATTGGATAAACCCGCGCTCAATAGATTGCTTCATGGATTACATCACGAGCAATGTTGAGACGATAATATCGTATGATCTTGAAGCGGAGACATATGAGTTGAAATTTACGAGTCGGTTGTGCATTGATGATGCGAAACGCATCGGTAACTCGATGTTATAAAACCCATTGTTGTGTACGATTTGATAAGTAAAAGACACAACCATATGAGTCAAAGCTTATTCGTCCCTTGACCCTGATGGGAAACAGATATATGTTGGCCTCTCGATGATTTTGAAGTTGACTAAAGTGCTGGCCAGCCTGGACTAAATTGATGTGTTCAATTAGAAGTCCGAAAGTCATAAGCAGAATCGGAAATCGGGAAACAGAGTATCGGACAGAGATTGATCTCAATCCATGTCTCGTGTCTGAAAATATCTTGTTGGACGAAGGATCATATGATCACTTATCTTTGGACGGAACTGACTAGGTCAGAGTTCGGCAGCAGTTTCTAGAAAGCTGCAGGTTGTTTATTAATCAGAAGATAAATTAAAGTCATAGACTTATCCAAGTGGGAGACTGTTGGATTAGGTGTCTAAGCCATGACTTTACAACTATGTTTATCTTGTTAATTGAAGCAAAGTCCATTTGGGTTGCCCTCATAGCTGGAGGTCAGGATAGAGTTCAGTAGAGTAAAAGGTTGATTTATTAATTGTGTAATAAATCAATAGAATTAATTAAATGGTTTATTAATATATTTAAGTATTAATATATTAATTAGAAACTATAATAATTAATTAAGATTTAATCTAAAATTAATTGGATTTAATTTAGTGATTAAATTAATTAATTAAAAGTGTGAGGACTAGTTTGTATTTATTCAATAGTTGAATAATTGGCAAAGAGAAGTCCAGGGGCCAAAAGTGGCGCCACCCTTGGAGGCTTCTCTAGGGTTGGCGAAAACCCTAATTAGGGTTTAGGGATCTGGTCCAAGTGGTCAACAGGCTTGCCCACTTGGAGGCTCCTTAGGGTTTCAGGTGTAACCCTAGGAGGCTATAAAAGGAACCCTCTGGCTCCCCATTATTCACGCCAACTTCAACCAAGATTACTCTACTGGACTATCTTCTCCATTGCTGTGGGTATGACTTGCATCTGAGGCAGGATACTTTTGCTGCTAGCTTCAAGAACAAGATTCAAAGGTTGGTTCTTCTGATTTAAACTTTAGAATTAATTGTTGGCCTTTAGGTTTTAGTTTATTATCTTCATAGAAGAAAACATAGATCTTTCTAGGGTTGCATGTGAACCATAAGAGTTTTTGTGTTCATTGTTTGCTAGAAAACCCTTCAAAAACCCCATACCTTATATAAATCAGTATAAAGTATATGTAATAAAACATAAGAAAGTATGAGCAAAGAGCACTGAAAATAAGATGACAAGAATAAAAAGGTAATGACGAAGAAAAGTTCAAATTTGTGGTTGTGATAACCACCGTATAATATGAGAAATAACGTAAAGTATGAAAGGAATCAGTAAAAGAGACATGGTCAGAAAGTATAAATGTATTGAAAATGTTAATAGAAGTAATTAAGTATATAGTACAAATATAAAAGAAAGAGTATAACTAAAAAAAATTCCGTTGTCTAACGGAAACGAATTATGATTATGGAATAAAAATAAGAGTAATGTCTCTGCAGTGACCAAGGAAAGAAAGATTAGAAAAGAATGTGAATACAGATATATGAATGAAATTCATATAAGAAAGAATAATGAAAACATTTAAGTAGGAAGAGTAAAAGGGAAATGAGCTGGGTTTGTAATTATAGACAAACCCAAATAGAGGTATAAAAAAAGTATAAAAGAGTACAGAATAAATATTGAAAAAGTAGTATGATGTGTTGTTCATGGACAACCAAGAGATTAAGGTATGTATATAAAAGTTGTGATTAAATATGATAATATAAAACGAAAGCAAAATACTTAATCAAGTATTAGATAAGGAACCAAGGACAGAAAAGAAAGTATAAGAAATGGGAAGTTGTGACTTCCAAACTCGAAAGAAGTATGGCAAGAAAAGACATCTAATGATTGGAATAAATAAATAAGTCATAAGTATAGTGCTATAATGAGTAATATAACAAAGTAAGTTACCTGAATGAAAAAAAAATGTTAAAGACTATGAGCAAGTTGCATTGTTATAATGCAAGAGAATGAGTTGAGAAATGGAGATTGAATGCCTAATCAAGTGTTAGGCGAAAAGTTAAAGATAAGACAGACAATGATTGAAGTGAGAAGAATATAAAGACAGTTATCAAAGAAAATGTCATCTGAAATCAGATTTAGTGACCATATAAACTATAAATAAGAAGAACTGAGAATGGTAAAAGGATAACCGAAAGAATGTGAGAAAAATGACTGAGAGTCATAGATAATATGAGATAAAGAATAAAAGTTAATATCCAGATAAGTATTAGACAAAGAGTCGAATATGAAATAAGAACTAAAATAAAAAGACAGGAAGTTACTACCTCTAAGCGGAAATAACGGGTAAAAGTAGCCAAAGATTAGAGAAATGGTCAGTACATGGCTAGTAATTATGGAACATAAGAAAGTGTATAGTGTATATCGCTTTAAGATACATAAAAGTAAAGAGAGTAAAGAAATGAAGCTTAAATAAAAGAATAATGCAATGTGTTGTGCATATAGCCTTATGACACATAAAGAGAAATGGTAAAAAGTATAATAAAAGAAATTTTGGGTATCCAATCTAGGAAGTTCACAAGTAAAATATATGAGACATAGAGACTAAATGTTTATGAAAAATGGTGGTAATCAGTAAGATTATGAAAATATTGTATGCTTAATAAGTATAATGAGATAAAACAAGAAATTATTGAGTCAGAAATGTCAATTCTTTATTAAAATGTTGTTATAATGCAGTCAGGATAAAAAGAGGAGTAAAAGTTAATTTTTTTGGCATTAGCCATAGCAAGTAAAGAGTAAGCAAGAGATAGAATTCTAAACTAAGCATTAGTGTGAGAAATAAGAACTACAAGAAAATACTAAAACATAAGTAATAAGATGAGAATGGTACATGGGGTACCTAAGAAGATAAGAAGTGTACTCATAAGAGTACAGTAAGAAAGCTGAGAAATGAAAAGGACATGATTATATTAGAAAGTATAATGAGTAAAAGAGATTGAAATCTCATAAATTATAAAGAAAAAGGAAAGAAGTATTTAGATCGTTAATATGTCGAAAGGTGAAAATGATACAAGTAAAGAGTGATATAAGACATGTATTGATAAAAGTAATACATGTAAGTAACGAAACGATAAAGGTAATAACCTCATGTGAATGTATGAAAACTAGTAGTAAAGGCAAAGAAAAGCTTTAGTAGTAATAATATCAATACCTTTGATAAAAAAGGGTTTTGTCCATAAAAAATAAATAATAAAGATAGAAAATTCTTTGAGAATCAAAGGTAATGATAAGACAAAAGAAGCAAGAGCAATGATTGACTTTTGAAGAGTCAATTCTTCTAGTATATGTAGATATTAGAAGTTGTAAAACTTCTAAAGAAATGCATAAAGGTAAAGTGGATAGATATCGTGTGTGTATATATATATATATATATATATATATATATATATATATATATATATATATATATATATATATATATATATATATATATATATATATATATATATATATATATATATATATGAGATTTAAGTCTAATGACAAGAAAGAAGTAATTAGAAATGTAGATTGACTTTTGGAAAGACAATTTTCTATAATAAAGTATGAAGTGATAGAGCCTCTATAAGAAAAGAGAGAAAGTAAATTAAAAAAAATATGAAATTTACTTAATAAGAAGAATAAGAAAAAGCTTTCGTTACATTAAAAGAGAAGTTGGGTAACACGCCTGCATTTTCGTTATCAGATGGGACAGAAGATTTTGAAGTATACAGCGATGCCTCACATAGAGGGCTTGGTTGTATGTTGATGCAGAGGGGGAAGGTTATAGCCTATGCTTCCAGACAGTTGAAAGCCTTAGAAACAAAGTATATTACCCATGATATAGAGCTTGCAGCGATTGTATTTGCCATGAAAATTTAGAAGCATTACCTGTATGGTACAAAGCGCTGGCTACTCACTGATCACAAGAGTTTGCAGTATGTGTTCACTCAAAAAGAGTTGAACATGAGACAGAGAATATAGTTAGAGTTGATCAGTGACTATGTTTGCGAGATTGTATACCATCCAGGTAAAGCAAATGTAGTAGCAGATGCATTGAGTAGAAAAGTTCCTGAGAAAAGAATCAAGGCAAAAAGTTATGCGTATAGATCTAGTGTCTAGTATTATAGAGCAGATTAGAGCAGCCCAGCAAAAAGTGGAAGACAGTGGAGATTTGAAAGATGAGAAACTAGGAAAAGACATACAGTTTGAAACAAACAGTCAGGGGTTGAAGACTTTCAGGAACCGCATTTGGGTACCGAAAGCAGGAGGTTTGAGAAAGCTGATTCTAGAAGAGTCGCATAAGTCAAAGTATTCCATACATCCAGGGAGTACCAAGACTTATCAAGATCTGAGAAGACAGTACTAGTGGCCTGGAATGAAGAAGAGGATAGCTAAGTACATCTCCAAGTGTGTCATTTGTGCACAAGTCAAGGCGGAACATCAGGTCCCGCATGGAGATGCTCAGTCATTGCACATTCCAGCTGGAAAGTGGGAAGATGTAACCATGGACTTTATTGTCGGGTTACCGAGAACGAGAAGAGGATGTGATAGTATATCGGTCATAGTGGACCGGTTGACCAAGAGTGCACTATTTCTAGCCATAAAAGAAACTACTCCATTGGAGAAGTTAGCCCAGTTGTACATGGATGAAGTGTTAAGAAGATATGGTGCGCCGTTGTCCATCGTGTCAGACAGAGACCCCAGATTTACCTCTAACTTTTGGAGAGCTTTACAAGAGAAAATGGGGACGAGAATTCAGCTAAGTACAGCGTATCATCCACAAACGGATGGTCAGAGCGAACGAACGATTCAGACAGTAGAAGACATGCTACGATAATGCGTGATGGATTTTGGAGGCAGTTGGGATGAACACCTGCCCTTAGTGGAGTTTGCATATAACAATAGCTACCATTCTAGCATTAAAATGCCACCCTTTGAGGCATTGTATGGTAGAAAGTGTAGAACTCCTTTATGCTGGTTGGAGGCGGGTGAGACTAAGTTGACAGGACCAAAAATTGTTAGAGTGACCAATGAGAAGATTCGAGTGATTCAGGCTAACATGAAAGCAGCACAAGACCGACAGAAGAGTTACTCCAATTTAAATAAAAAACCGTATGATCTACAAGAAGGTGATCTAGTGATGATAAAAGTGTCACCGTGGAAGGGTGTAGTCAGATTTGGCAAGAGAGGAAAGTTGAGTCCAAGATACATTGGACCTTTTAGAATCCTGAAGAGAGTTGGGTTACAGGCGCACAAGCTGGAGGTACCACTAGAACTCAGTGGAATACATGATACCTTTCATGTATGCTACCTGAAAAAGTACTTTGGAAAAGAAGAGTTAGTGATACCGTATACAGACTTGAGGATGGAGACTCCTAGCAGACTGGTTGAAGAACCTGAAGCAATTTTAGAAATGCAGACTAAGAAGCTAAGAAACAAGGAGATTGACTTAGTACTAGTCAAGTGGAAGCACCCATTAGGGTCGAACCTAGCTTGAGAGACGTTAGAAGAAATGAAGAGAAGCTATCCAGATTTCGCAGATTACGAAAAGATTCCGAGGACGGAATCCGCATAAGGAGGGGTGACTGTAAGAACCCGCAAAAGTTGTAAAAGGGTAAAATGGTCTTTCGGCACATTGTAAGACCATTATGTAAAATAATATATATTTGTGGAATAATATAATAAGAAATAAGAGTTTATGTGAAATTTGAAGTTTTACCGCGTGAATAGTGAAATTTGGCCGAAAAGGGCAAATTAGTCATTTGACATGGAAATGACCAAAATGTTAAGAAAATGTCAAGTTAGAAGTTAATGGAACTTTGTTTGCAAGATTTTGGGTCTTAGGACCATTTTTGTAGAGAAGTGGAAAGAGTAGGGACTAGAATGTAAATATTTTATAAAAAAAAATTAAAATATAAATAAGAGAGTTAATCAACTCTCATCTCCAGAATTCAGTAGAAGAGTCCAGAGAGAACGAGAGTGAGCACGGGAAGATCAAGAAGCTTGGGAATTTTTGCAAAGAAATCAAGGAAAAGCCTTGGAATTGGTGATTCCAAGCCTTGAGAGGTAGGAATTCTAAGCTTTAAACTCAAAATCTTGAGCGGGGATTATGTCTTGATTTCTGAATTTTCCAGAAATCATGATCCTAATGTAATCATCTAACCTATCTTGCTCAAAATCATCAAGTAAACATGTTCTAGTAATTGAATATGTTGAAAAATCAAGAAAAGATGATTTTAGTTCAAGAACACCAAGCCACGGGTTTGGATGAACAAGTGGTTTTGGTGAGTCTAATAGGTTAGAAATGGTGAAAGGAACTTGTAGTAGTTATTAATTCAAAGGAATTGAAGTTTTGATGCAAAGATGATGAAATGGGTTTTTAGCCCAAGAACCCTAGAAATGGGTTCAAGAGATGAAACTGACTTTATATAGTTCTTATGGTCTTGTTAAGTCAAACATGACATAAAAGAAGTAAGAAATCAGTTTCAAGCCTTAAAAATTCCATAAAACGATTTTTGGTGAAAAATGGTGTTTTCGGAAGAATTTTCAAGATAATAAGAAAGATTTGATGATTTTGAAGTTTAAAACTAAGTATAAGTTGGTATTTAGGGCCTGGAAATAACCCTAAACCAATTAAGTTAAGAATTAAGAGCTTAATGGGGTGAATAGTGGAACTGCAGTTTGGAAAATCGTCATTTAAGGCAATATACTTTGCCTTCGAGTCGCGACCAGGTAGTGGTCGAGTCGCGAGGCGGCTTCGAGTCGCGACCAGGTAGTGGTCGAGTCGCGAGGCGGCGCCGGCAGAAACATGCAGTGAGTCTCCTGCCAAGTTCAATTTGATTTTGAGATTTGGTTGAAAACTTGTCCGTTTGACCTCAAATTTTAAACATAGGTCTATTATGGCCTAAGACTTCATGAAAATTTGTCGGAACCGAAATACGACCTCCCGAGGGTACTGTAGTAAAATACACGTATTTCGGGAAATTTGTAAAATTAATTATTTAAGGTTATACACTTGTTATAACCTGAAGTTATGTTATAAGAGACTCTTAAGTTATAGAGTCAGCTATAGTATATATTTATTAATTAAGAATATATATACGTGATATATATAGGAGGTGCTTCAAATACTATTGAGCACGGAAAAGGGAAAGGAGTACGAGAAGCTTAGTGATCTTTAGCTACATCAAGGTGAGTATGTGTGGACTTTTTGTACATAGCAAACTAAAGGTTTCAAAAAATAAGATCTCCAAATTACCTCAAATGTTAAAGTTTGGAAACAGTTTTGAAAGTAGCTCTATATATGAGCCAAGTATTTTTAAGCAGATTTTAAAGAAGTATAGTTCATAAAGTATTTCGAAAGAGGCTCCATATGTGAGCTAAAGATGTTGAAGTTAGTTTTGAAAGTATTTTTGATTAAGAGTTATAAAGTTTATGTGTTTGAGTTTATTATAAAGTGTGTCCCTTTTTTGACCAATTTAAGATGTAACGAAGAAAGTAATGAGATAAGAATTAAAGCAAAGAAAGTAATAAGAGTCAGTTGTCCGGACTAGGATCACCCACATAATCGGGAGATCTGAAGACACTACTGGGGTGGTACCTCCCGTCGCAAAGTAGTTGTCTAGCTTAGCATAACCTTGTGATTGGATCTGTTCCAAGTCACGAAGGGGAGACAGAGATAGCATAACCTTGTGATTGGTTCTGTTCCAAGTCACGAAGGGGAGACAGAGATAACATAACCTTGCGGGTAGATCTGTTCTGTTCCGCAAAGGGGAGTTAGTAAAATGAATTAAACTAAACTAATTCATGAGTTTCAATTGGTCACAAGTAAATGAGAAAGAAAGCAGTTATAAGAAAGAAAGTAGTTTTAAAGAAAGAAAGCAGTTTTTGAGAAAGAAAGTATTTTTGAGTTTTGAAAATAGAGAAGAAAAGAGATTTGAGATTTATTATGAAAATAAGTTTTAGTAGTTTACTTGTTTATAATTCAAGTTTTGAGCAGAAAAGTTTTGGGTCTAAAACCCATATTACTCACGAGGCTTTATGTCTCACGTATTATTTTTTTTAAATGCTATGTACTTAGGTGAAAGAAGCTGGAGTTGAAGTTGGGACCAGTGTAAAGTACAGATAAGTTTAAATTATGGTTTTCTGTATTGAGTCTGTAATACCCCTTGAGAATAAGTTTGTAAAAAAAAAATCGAGTGACTTTTTCATAGTCACGCTTTGTAAAATATTTGTATTATAAACTGTACTAAGCTACGGTTTGAGAAAGGGGTGTTACAATATTAACCTTATCTATACTAAACAATACAAGAGATATATACGCTAACAAGAAAAACTCTGATCCATTAGAACAAACCCTCCATCACCGATCCATTAGAACAACTTACGCAGTTTAAAACCTCCTCACCGTCCCCCACAAACCAATCCAACGAATATACCTCCAGACGTTCACCTCTACATCCAACTTGTTCGATGATTGGAGACGACGAGGATTCAAAGAATCACCGCACCTCCTGCAATTCCCGGTCTCCGACCGATGACGTTTGCTATCGTAGAGAAACATGTTTTGGCTCCTTCATTGCCTCGCATTCGCCTTTGATCCCGAGGTGTCGATCAAAGTTGAGGTGAATGCGATAGAGTCACCGACGATAGAGTCATCGAGTGGAGATCGCATGCGGTGATAGACTTTTAGCGGGTTCACGGAGGTGTTCATGGAAAGTGTTAATGAAGAGCCAGCGAAAGCCTCGTCGAAAGTGCCGTTCACGGTGGTTCCAGGGTTCAATGTGGGTAAAATCGGTGTACAGTGTCAAGTTTATTTGACTTGTGCTTTGTGTTTTGACCATGATCAGATAGGACGATGACCCAAAATTGGATGATCGGTTCCACATGGAATTAGAGAAAACACATTCGAGATTCATTGCAATTAGAGAAAACTAAGAGACGTGATTGGTTTATAACATTGATTATATGATTTTGTTTTCTTCTATTTGATTTTGGTTCAAAATCTAGAATCCACGATCTGGAATACAGGTTTTGGATTTTGAACCATTTTTGTTTCTCGTTGAAATTAGGAGAAACAGATACATCGAGATCTAGGTCACTGAATTGTAAATAATTGTTCTAATGGAAGTGAAGCTTGAAGAAGATTGAAGAAGATGAAGACGAGTTTCAGAGTGGTTGTCCAGATGAAGAAAAACTCGATCGGGAGGAAATTGTGAAACAAAGGTTTAAAGAATAACATTGATGCTGATTTTCTGGATGAATACCACGACCACGACGGCGGAGGCTCGATTCGTTATTGCCGGAAATGAAGAACCTGGGTTTTTGTTTATTTTTTCTTTTTTTTAATTCACTAAATAAATGATACATAAAAGAAATGAAAAAGAAAATAAAAAGGGTATATTGGTCATTTTACCTGGCCAAGGGACCAATAGTGTAAGCAAAAGTATAGTTCAGGGACCATCAGCGTGGAAAAACGAAACGATGACCAAAAATGAAATTTCATGCAAACCACAGGGACCAAAATTGTAATTTACTCAAATATTAGTCATAGAAACCAAACTATAAAGCCGGCATGAAACTATTTGCTGAAAGGAAACCATTAACGATTCATTGCTATGAACCTTAAATAAAATCCCTAAATTGTAAATCTGAAAACCTAAACTTAAACTCTAAAAGAAACTACTTATTAAAAGAAACTTTTTGCATATAAGTTGCATGCTCTTTGTAATATTACATTTTTTAAGCACGCTGGAGTTTACGCATTGACCGTGGTATCACTACAAACACAATGACATTTAATGACAAAGAAAAGATGTCACTCAATACCAAGAAAGTGCCACCAAAAGTGCTGCGACTAAAAGTATATAGTGGCACTATTTTATTGTGTCGCTGCAACATTGAATATTTTGCCGAATTATAAGATTGTACTCTCATTTTTTCTCTCTACCTCATGTAAAGTTTAATACGTTCAATTATTTTCTTATGGAAATATTGTTTTTTATGAACATTAACATTTACATATTCATAATTTATATTATTTATTTTTATATCATCCCGTGTAATACACGGGTCTTACAACTAGTATATATATATATATATATATATATATATATATATATATATATATATATATATATATATATATATATATATATATATATAATGTATCTTGATAAATATTGTGTAACCTTGTAACTAAATATGGACCAATCATTTTAAATCCGAACATGGGCATAATAGTAATTGACATATAAATCAATTAATTTTATATAAATAAAATCCAATAAATCCGGTAACCGACTCCTATAATTATGGAAACTGATTTTTTTCTGAATCTGATTAGTCCACACAGTCACACAATAATTATCAGTTTTAGAATAATCTATCTCTATATATATATATATATATATATATATATATATATATATATATATATATATATATATATATATATATATATATATATATATATATATATATATATATATATATATATATCTACTATACCTAATAAATAAAAATAATATTTGCCATGTGTCGAATTTTTAAAACGTATTCTCCAGCTGACACTTGTAATCTTTGTTGATCCAATTCTATATTTCCCGCTCTTTGTTTTATGTTTTGATTCCTACTATATCTACTTCCCGTACATAGCTGGAGTTTCCAACTACAGTCCTAAAAATCAGCTATTGACTTGGTGTTTGATTTTTCGTTTTCATCAATGGCAGGTTAGATTTATTGCTGATCACCTCTCTATCTCCCTTAATTTCGCCCTCAATTTGAAAATCAAATTATCGAACTATAAATGTTTATCGATTCAATGTTTAACTCCATTTCTCTTGCTCTCTGCTCCCCTGACCTAAACGCTACATCCCCCGATGCTACTGTGAGTGTACATCCTTCTCTGTAGATCATTAATTCCATGGTTTTACTACATAGTTTCTCCCATGATTTCCTTATTTAGCGTTTTGATTATGATATTCTGGTACATCTTGTGGAAATCGTTTAGAGAGCGCCATGGTTTGATTGACGAGGAGAAGATGGCTGCTACTTCTTGCTAATCAGGTTAGAACCCTCATTTTTTCACGTAATTATCGATTCTTTAATTAAACTTGCAACAAAACTCATACCATATTAAATCCTCGGTTTTTCTTCAAATAATCTTATTTTTGATATTGTTATTCAGTTACATAAATTATACACGGTTATTAAATTGCTTCAATTAGATATTCATCAATCAATTACCGATGATCCTATATTTTGAATTTTAAACCCTAATCACAAGATATAAGGAAACTGGTAAGTGTTTCCATTTTGAACCCTAGAAATTGGCCGACTCTCTCATCGTCGATGTTGCTTTCGACTGGAAGAGGTAAACTCGAAATGCTTTCCTCTTTCACTTTAAAAACGGATCAAACAACGCATTTTGTATCCTTTTCATGCCTCTGCATTTTTGTCTTTTTTTTTGGATTTGAGATGACAAATTGGACTTGAAGTTGCCCTTGCAATTAAGCTGAGTATTTTCTCAGCTGAGATAATATTTTTTGGTAACAATCTCTCTCATTTTTCTAGATTAACATCACTATTTTCTGCACATTTGATCCGGGTTTTGAACAGGGTTTTGCGGTTATAAGAAAGGGATGAATAAGCATACTTGGCAGTCTTTAGGCTTTGGGAAATTGATGAACGAGGAATATAAGGGCATTTTGGGAATAGTGTGAATGGGATGTGAAATTGGCGGTTGGGTGGATTTGGAGAAGTGGGGTGTACATTTAGGTGAGTGTCTTTAGAGAAAGGTTTTGTTTCAGTGTGAATGAGATGTAACTTTGGCTTGCACTGCAAAGGTAGGTCAGGATCCAAAATTATGATTTAAAATCAGGCATAGAACAAGTAATGCATAATTAACTCTTACACCTTCCATTCCAGATATCTAAACTTTTAGTTTGTTTGTATTAATTAATTTAGTCTCTACATGCTTGACTTTTAGTTTCTATTTGTTAAGACGTAGCTATTTTCATTATTTTGGACTTTTGCCATGTTTTCTGGAAGAATCTTAAGCAAACACATCTAATAGGATTCCTAACACTAATTCATGTATTTATTATGTAAAGATGATTGCTTTTTGAAGTATGAATGATGCGATGTGGAAAATATGGTTCTATATGATCTTTTATGTTGATATATAAACTGTAATTATTCTCAGATTATGTAAAGATATGAATGTTAAAATATTAACACAATACTGTCTGTGATTAAGGAGAATTTAGATGGTAAATTGTAAATAATAGCAACACACTTTATTCTTTTTGCCAAATTTGGCAACACACTTTTTCTTTTAACCTATATGTGACTCTGTGTATGTGAGTGTTTGTGCTTATGTGACTGTGTATGTGAGTGTGAGTATGTAATTGTACATGTTTGTATTTGTGTTTGTGTTTATGTCTAAATGTTTGTCTGTTACTGATTTCCAATCTTGGCTTTAACCAAAGAGTATCAATATGCACAAAGTAGAAGGAGAGTATGCTATTTTGGTAGTGAATGGTGATACAAACAAGGTACAAATGACTTTTTTCTGTTGCTTAGTTAAATATGATTGTGTGTGCATTTGATTGTGACTATTTGTGTTTGTAATTGTATGGTTCGACTTTGTTGCTTTTGTAATTTTGGATCAGTTTTTTGGTTTGATTCTATATTGAGTGAATATGTTTTTGTTTGAAGAAATATTGATTTTTAAATTTTGGAAGAAAGCTGATTGATGATGCTTCTATTGGAATAAATCATAAAGCTAATCAAAAAGCTGAAAAAATATTCGATAGACAAATGATTTTCCTCATTTGACCACAAACACTTTTTTTCAGATGCAGTGAATCAAAAAGCTAAGTGCCCTCAAGAAAGAGAAGTATGATTTTGTTTGTTTTTGTCTATTAAATAAAACTTACATGGTTGATGGATTTTTGACTTAAACTTCAATGGGCAATGGATGCCGCAAGCTGCTACTAGATACATATATGTGCCCCCCTTTGCCATGAGCTGGTATTTTGGACGCTTCTCCCTAAAATTTGGAGTTTTTATGGTACTGTTTGATCTATTTTTCATGAGAATTACTATGTAGATCTTAAGTGCGTAGCTATTACAAATATCTCCTCAAAAGTGTGATGCTACTATTGGTGCTCTTTTTGTTATCTTAGTTTATTATTTTGGTAGCGTTCCATAGATTTCTTCATATCTCATGTTTAGTAGCATTTGTATTTTTCCAACTTTGTAATCATGCTCACTATAGCATTCCATAGATTTCTTCATATCTTATGTATATGGTCAATGATTGATGAATATTTTATGGTAACAGGCTTCTGCAAATATGGTAAGTGAAAATAGAAAACAAAAAGAAATGTTTAAAATGTATCATAATATGTAAAAATAGTCATTAAATGGTGTACCTGGAGTATATCTCCCTTCGCACGTCTGTAATTGATTTGTAAGATGTAGTATCAGTGTGTAGTAATTTGCTTCACATGTTGGTTTTTTAATAAAATATTGTGTTGTTTTCAACAACAAAATTAATTTAATTTACAAGTTGTCTAACTTAGAACATCACACACGTGATAATATTGGGTTCGTGAATATCATTGGATGTGTGTTTTCAAAACCGGGTGCTTTGTTTTGAGAAAATGATGCATAAATGTAATTATTTTTTGGTTTTTAATAGGTACACTTTTAAGTGCTTGATTATCCGCCCATTCGTGATTTTGATACAAATATATTTGAGTTTGAGGAGAAAAAAAAACAACTATCACAATTATTTATTGTGCACAAATTCTTTTGGCTCCGATTTTGTTGTCGGCATGTAAACACTCTCTCTTTTTTCCACTGGATTGTTTGGAGGTCAAATGAGCAACTATACTCGTGCATTAGTTGGTTGTACTATCCATACAAATACAGTGAATGGGGCTCTTAGATGTTTGGCTCCTTTCTATTGATTTGGATGCTAATTTGGTGTCGAAAATAATTCCAATTTTGTTCCCGTGTTTGCATGTATTTGACGAAGGAACAAGCATTTGTTACAGTTTGGTGTTGTAAGTTCACTACTAACTTTGTATTTCTTATTATTTTCTGTAGGTATAGCGAGCTCAAAAGGCTTTAGGTTCATTCTACACTAAACTATATGATAGAGAATTATGCTCATAGGATAGAGTTTATATTTTCATTGCGTTATCCTGTTTTATACCCAAAATCAAGTCACTGGGTGAGAGGTTGTTTGAAACCTTGTACTTGTGTTGGTACAAGAATGATTAATGGTGTTACTTACGTTCTAAGTGTTACCATATATAATTTTATATATTTTTTAATCATCCCGTGTATTACACGGGTTTCTAACCTAGTATCCTAATAAATAAGTAACTCACATGTCACTCGTTATCTTCTCATGCATTTTGCCGCATGACATTTTAATAGAATTTTGATTTTGTTGAAAATTAAATTTTGATGGAAATTAAATTTTGTTTGACAGTTATTTTTTCAATTTTTCCTAAATCTCGGTATTCATTATTAAATTTTTGAATACCGTTTCCTTGATTTTTGCCTTCTCTTTCTTTTTCTCTTTCTCTTTCTCTTCTCTATACCCTCTACTCTCTTTCTTTTGTCATCTCCACGTATTTAAAATCTTCAATTTTATTCAAAATTCCTAGAAGTATATGAAATTTGAACTCTCGGTTCATGATTGGGTCGCCGCGCGGCAGGATTTTCCGGTCAGAAATGACAATCGTCTGTGAGTTTTTGTTGAATTTTAGAAGTTAGATCTGGTTTTCTATTCACAAAGAGTTAGGGTTTTACGAAGGAAAAACATACAAAAATGCCATTGGAATCGTCGATGTCGGACCATGAACCTGACGATTCCGATACTGAGTTCGTTGAGGTCGATCCCTCCGGTCGTTATGGTCGGGTAAGTAGGATTATTTTTATTAATTGTATATATAGAAATCTTGAAATCCTTATTGTTGTTATTGTTTTTGCCTTTGATGACGCTAAACATTTCCACTCCCCTGGTGTCGTAGAAGCTTTTTTCTTTTGCATGGAATCAATGGTAGGATTGCTTATACAATTTAATGATGAAGATAAGTAGTGCGAGAAAGATGGAGATGGAGATCAACATGTTGTCCTTTTCTTTTCTTGAGCTTTTTTTTTGCATGCGAGTCCTCCAGTAGTTCTTGATCTCATTATCAGTTCGTCTAGGTAGTTTTCTTGCGATTTTAGACCACCTAAAAGCGTTAAGCGTTAAACTTAATGAAGTTACCACTTACTAGATGGTAACTACTCATTTCAATCTTTTATCTTCCATTATATCTGATTTGTATCTAATCACATGGTGATATTGGGACGAACTGTAGTATAAAGAAGTGCCGGGAAAAGGGGCTTTCAAAAGAGTGTATCCATCTTATGTATTGTTGTTTAATACTCCATTCTATAAGAACCATAAAGTTAAAAAAAAAAGAAGCTTCCTTTGGCATTATATGCCAACTGGTTTATGTTTCACCTTCATATATGATATGAATTTTGGATCAACTACGAACTTTATCATGGCAATGTCAAATTTTTAATTGAAATAGGTCTGACATTGAAAGTCAAACTGTAGGCTGTAGCTCTGTTTTTGGAACTGGACGAATTCAATTATTGGGTAGCTCTATTGTTTATTAATTATGTTTGATTCCTTGATAAATATTGGAAATTTAGATACAAAGCATTTGATGAACTGGAAGGAATCGAAGTAGCTTGGAACCAAATTAGGGTTTCTGATTTTTTAAGAAACCCTGAGGAGCTAGAGCGCCTATACTCAAATTTTCATTTACTTAAAACTCTCAAGCACAAAAACATCATCAAGTTCTAGAATTCATGGGTTCATACATCACACGAACACATCAACTTCATTGCTGAGATATTCACATCTGATGATGGCTGTTTTACTGAAAGAATTACTGATTTCAATGGTTGATATGTGAAGGAGGCAGATAAAGGTATTGTTATACTGGTTAAGGTAAGATTAGTTGGATTTTATATAAAAGTATTTGTAAAATAATAAATTATTTGTTATATGTTCTTAGGACAAGGGCAGGCTGGTTAAGTTTCGAAAATTCACTAATTCATATCTGTTTTGCTGGAATACCCCTCTCATCTACAGAGCAGTTCCCAGCTGATATTTGTTTTACTAACTAAATGCAAAAAAAAAAAAAAAAATGAATGCCCAAACTAGCCATAGAATAATATTTCTACGTACAATTTTTTTTCTTTTATCTTTAGATTAATTTATTCTTATTTCTTGGTCAAGGCTTGTAGCAATAGAGAAGTTGAAAGATCAGTTGCTTTAGAACAATGAGAAAACAAAATGGGTTCCTCCTTTTGTCAAGGTAGCTCATTTATTTATCAACTATTTAAATAAAAAACTCATCAAACGAATGTATACTTTGTATTTACATATGATAATTATTACATTGGTTATTGATTATCCATGATAATGCAGGAAAAGCGGTTTCACAATTTGGCTTGAAAATGTTAGTCGAAGTAGGTTTTGGGGCACTCCCCTTCCTATATGGATCAGTGGGGATGGTGTAGCTATTCAAGTTATTGGTTGAGTTAAAGAACTTGGAACACTTTCAGGGATGAAAGTAAGTATACCTACACCTATACATACACCCTCATATAATATCATTATTAAAAATAAATATATATTTTCTTTGTCCTTGTGACAGGTGACGGGCTTACATCGGGACAAAATTGATGACATCCTTATTCCTAGCCCACGTGCTGGAAAGTTTGGGGTGCTTCAGCATGTAGAAGATGTATGTAAATGTAATAGAAACATCAAAACAAATAAGAATTCTTCCATAACAACTTCCCTGGACATTTTGTTGCATAGGGCTTAGATCAAACTCGTGGATGGTCTCTTTCTTCTAACTGCATGCTGGATCACAATTCCACAAAAGAAAAAAAATTGTTTCAGAATTTTATCCTTGGAATTCATTATTTGTTGTACATAAAGAAGATAGGATTCATACATATTAGAATAAACAGAAAGCAAAAATATTATGGGAGGATTTATGGTGCAGCTTTTACACTCTGATGGTGTTGTTGACAACATACTTTGAGAAAGCTGCATTTAGGTATCTTATATGAAATGGCTTTTGGCTGAGGATGGAAAAAACATGAGTAAAAGGTCGAAGAACTATCCTTTTCCAAAGGAAATCATCCATGATTATGGGGCTGTAAGTAGTAGTAACAACTAAAAAAGGATTTTCTTATGGAAATTGAGAATGGGCATTTCACCTGAAAATAAATGCTTATTTAAAAAAAAATTAATATTAGTGTTTTAGTTTTCATTCAATAAATTTGTGATTTACTTGTCATAACACCTAAATGATAATACCAATTACCAAATGCAAATTCAAATTTTATAATGCATTAATCTGTATACCAACTTTACACAATAATCATATTTTTAGCAAGTAATCTATATGGTAATTCTATTCCTAAATTTTAGCAATCACTCCAACCAATTTTTTGATAACGTAAATCAAATTTGATGCTACGTTTATTGATGTTCATTTTTAAAACAACATTCCTAATTTATGATAATTCTTTAAATTTTCTCAACAATATTGTTTTTTATGCAAAATTAAAGTACCTATATATTCAACGATTTTGTCATATCTTATTGAAATCTGTTTTTTAAAAACATTAATGTTTAAATCTTAGTATTTTACATTTTCTTTAACTAGTATATATATATATACATACTAGTTGTAAAACCCGTGTATTACACGGGATGATACAAAAAAATTATTAATTAAGAATATTTAAACATTAATAATTTCACATAAGAAATTTGTTTGTGTATCGTGACATCTTGCTTTTGATTTTTGCTATTACGAGTTTGTATTTTGATAAATATAATTGATTATAAAAATGTCACCGGTACTACAATCAAATTCACTATTATGATTGGAATCGTTCTTCAAAATATTATGATGTCAATTGTCTCTCTATTATCTCCCAAATCATTCTACACATTAAAAAAATAATATGATATTAAAAAACAATTATTTTTGAAATTAAATGATCACAATTAATTTTGAAATTGAATGATAATTAAACTGATCATTATTGAGTTAGAAACGTTTCAAACCAATTAGCTTTTTTTAAAATTTAAAATTATGAGAAAATGACATGTGGCAAAATGAATGTGGTGATGACATGTGGCTTTGAATTACTTATTTATTAGGATAATATATATATATATATATATATATATATATATATATATATATATATATATATATATATATATATATATATATATATATATATATATATATATATATATACTCAAAATGGATATAGCATATCTTTTATCTTCTCTTCACCACCTAGTATAGACTCGAATGAGCGTTCAGATCCATTTAGAATTTTTATGCTCATTGAAACACATTTGGTGTTTGAAACATCGTTGCAGATCTAAAAATATCAAACCTAGAAGTGGTC
The DNA here is from genome assembly GCA_023525715.1 of Cichorium intybus. Classification (NCBI taxonomy): domain Eukaryota; kingdom Viridiplantae; phylum Streptophyta; class Magnoliopsida; order Asterales; family Asteraceae; genus Cichorium; species Cichorium intybus. The sequence goes on along the minus strand of CM042015.1, from coordinate 83,801,103 downwards.
AATGTACTTACGACTTTTTATTTAAAATATTAACATACTTATATTTCTTTATGAGCTACAAGTGGTGGATTGTACTCATCACTTTAATCTTAACATACTCAAATTCCCCATACAAAACTGTATATGAATGGAGGTTAGGCCCGTTCTTAGGAGTCATAGTAATAAAATGAATTAAGGGATCACCAATATGGCAATACACACCACACACATAGTGTACACAGTACACATAACAAAAATAATACGCTTATAAGCATACACTTGCACTGTATGAAAGAAACATCAAGTAAGAATCTCAAAATGCATTTGGGGCTTTATTTTCATAAACGACCTGTGTACTAAAAACCTTAGGATGTGGAATCACAAAATGTATTTAACTACATATTGAAGAGGTTCCTATTAAACACGAAATACTTGGTCTGAAATCACTTACTTTTGAAAATTCCTAAATATCATTTTAGTCAAACAAACTGAAGGAGTTCACTGTTTACCCTCGTCTACTTAATCCCCTGGAAGTTCAAAGATGAAAAAGTTCTTACTATAATTAATATCACTTTACTCAAAACTTGCAACCAACCAAAACATAATGTGCCTTTTTCCTGCAAATTTATAAATCCAAATCTACAACATATTCATAAGTATAAAAGATAGAAATGACAATTACGTACAAATAAGAAATTGAGAGAGAAGGAGTTTGATTGTTGTTGTATATACGGTCAATAAAATTTTTAAAACTAAAAAACAAAACGCCCAAGAAGCAAAACATAAAATTTTCAAACGAATTGCATACGAACCATCAAGCTAGCTTTCATGTCAATCTGCTGTGGAAAACAAAGATAGAAAACGTTCTTGTTCTGGATATGAAAATAAATATTACCGTAGTATCGATTGAACCAGAAAAAACTTGAACAAAATCAACAGCATAACCAGGAGGCTTCAGGAACAAAAGGTTGCTGGAATATAATTGATTGGAGTGATGGTAAAGAATGTGTAGCTGTGCAACCTAGGGTTTCTGAATCGAGACAGATGGAGAGAGGGGCAGAAGCGTAGTAGTGGTGGGCAGATTGCAGTAAGGTGCGGCACTGATGGAAATGGCCGACAGGTGGTGCGACAATGAATCTTCAGTGGCGGGACTGCGTGAAGCTAGTTTCTTTTCTGCCATTGTTGTTAGCTGGATTGGTTGAAGAAGAAAAAGAAAAGGCGTGCAGAGTAGCAGCAAGGGGACTATGCAAAATGTTGCAGTAGTGGTTGTTCGAAGGTGTTGATGCAGTGTAGTAGATTTGGTGATGGTAGAGACCTAGGCGGAACAAATCATCAGTGATTAATGAATCCGTAGTTGATTGTTAGGGTTTAATTGTTGATTTATTGTAGAATAGATGGAGAATGAATGCCTTGTTGCGTGAAATAGACGAACTCTATACTACTAGAAAAATACCTTTTAATGACATACGAACTATGACACACACTAATTTTATGACACACAAAAACGTATGTCATTAAAAAAATGTCATCTTCCTTAAAATCTGAAGGATTTATGACATACATAATTGTATGTCGTAAATTTGTCATATTTTATAATAATTACAACATACATAAATGTATGTCATCTTTTAATGTCATAATCAGATAACAAAAAAACACGGGAGGCACTTTAATGTCATTTTATAAAAATGTGTGTCATCTATGGTTTCTATTGTACTTCACGCTTCATCCTTGTTTTCTTCCCATCTCAACCCGATACCTAGGGCTCAAATCACCCCCGCCTCCCTTCTCTTCGGCTCCCATACGCAAGATTAAGTCTCGATTACTCTCTTCTTCTCCAATTCTCCCATATACTAACATGAAATGCTCCAAGGATCAACAAGATTAAGTGGATTCGTATTCTCCGATTCAGCCTCGTATTCTCCGATTATTATCCGACAGTCAATGCTCATTCTTCTCTCTGTATAGGCGATTGGCGGCTAGGGTTTTTCATTGGTATCATTTCAATCCGTCATTGCTACTTCGCCACTGTCGCTTCTCATGGACTCGAGAGATTGAATCGATAACTAGGGTTCGACTACCGAGGTATGTGTTTCAACCCTGAGATGGAATCGATAACTAGGGTTTGAGAGATTGTATCGATTAGCTTCTTCCCAACACGAACTCTTCACCCCGCGAGTCCACGATGTCAACCTCTTCACTTCACTTGACAATCAACAATCGGACCTGGTACGTTTGTGAGAATTGGATCGATAACTAGGGTTCTATTACCAATGTATGTTTGTGAGAATCGATTGCATCAGGTTTTTCTCTTTCAGGTTCATCTAATTTTCATCCCTCTCTTTCTCTTTCAGTCTATAAAAGACGTATCAAATTTTTATGCATTAGATTATGTGTTGATTCGTTAATCAGGTTTCACTGTATTGGCTATGTCGATTTGTTAATTATGTTTCACTGTATTGGCTATGTCGATTCGTTAATCAGGTTTCACTGATTTTAGATTCATATAATCCTTTATGCTTAGAGGAACCTTGAATCTTGCAAGGCTTTTGGGAATCGATTATTTTGAGAATTGAAATTATTGTAAAGGTTATGACTTAATTTGTACTCAATACCTTCACAGAATCCAGTGATGGCTTTGTTGATAAAGATATGGCTTCTGTTTCTAGTTATTTGAAAGTTTTTATTGTAGTTAAGGGTTACAGATGGTACATCACATGAGCTACAAAGATCGTACATCACATGAGCTGCAAAAGGTTGGTAAGGGCTATAAATAGCAATGTTCAATCATATTAATTAAAAGTTTGAGTTCTTTTTCACATTCTTTTTTTATTTGTCTTGTTTTCAAGTTATTGCAGGCTTTCTAAATGAAAAGGCAGGCTTCCTGAAGTTCTATTCACTTGGATAAACCAAAGATCTAACTGAATTGGTCTGGGCAGGCTTTCTATAAGGTTAGTGTATCTTTAGAGATGTTTTAAACTTTAAAGTTCCACTCAATGCATCCCTGCTTTTGTTAACCTATATCTGAGGTATTATTATGAAGTGATTTATTGAGGTACACAATACCCATTTGAAATTACTAAAGTATCCTTGGGTTTCTACAGCAAAAAAGATAAAGATGGTCTCATCTGCATTTGGCGAGGATGAGTCTGGCAGCAATCAAACTCAACTTATAGTTGATGACTTGAAATACTTATTTCAGTTTTATGGTTTTCCTTGATATATTGAGTGACTACCAAATATAATAACCGATATCATGTCATCAATATAATGTGATATATCATCTCTATGTATGCAGGTAAGGTGGTGGTGTGTGTAACTCCAGTTATTGAAAGGCTGCCATTTAAACTTGAAGTGTAGATCAAGTCAAACATATGTCTGCCATTAGGAAGTTGATCTTGCTATTTTGTATGTGGCAAAAAATATTTTGATAATTTTAAAATGTTGATTAGTTTGTATTTGAATGATTATGATGTTTTAATGGATTGTATTTGAATTAATGATATTTAATTTTATATTATGAGACTATAAATTTAATCTGTGATGTAATTTTAATATTATTAAATCTAATATATATATATATATATATATATATATATATATATATATATATATATATATATATATATATATATATATATATATATATATATATATATATATATATTTGTTTAAAAAAATTATGACTTACATTGTAAGTCATAAAGGTTTGTCATAAATGTATGTCGTAAATTTACAACACACAAATGTGTGTCATCTGTCATTTATGGCAGGGGCTTCCTTGACATACATTTGCGTGTCATCTGTACCCTTTAATGACATGCAATGCGTGTCATTAAAGGCCTTTTTTCTAGTAGTGCTAATTGAAATCAAGCTCAAAAGATCAGGAATCATGAAAATGGTTAATGTAATAAGCTTTGAGCGGGAAAAGAAGACTGGGGGGTTAATAGGAAGATGTCACGTGACACTCCTAATAGTCTTTTATTAGAAGAGATAGATTATATATTTAAATGGGTTGGTGCCTAATTAGTTGTTGCACAATATGAAGAGCCAGAGAAGGTTTGTCACTCAAGGGGTATAGCACACTAGCACATTTTAATAAAATACATAATTGATTGTTAGGGTTTAATTTTCGATTTATTGTAGAATAGATGGAGAATGAATGCCTTGTTGCGTGAAATAGACGAACTCTAATTGAAATCAAGCTCAAAAGATCAGGAATCATGAAAATGGTTAATGTAATAAGCCTTTGAGCAGGAAAAGAAGACTGGGGGTTAATAGGAAGATGTCACGTGACACTCCTAATAGTCTTTTATTAGAATAGATATGTTATATATTTAAATGGGTTGGTGCCTAATTAGCTGTTGCACAATATGAAGAGCCAGAGAAGGTTTGTAACTCAAGGGGTATAGCACACTAGCACATTTTAATAAAATACATTTTTTGGTTTGAAAATTGGATACTATAGAACAAAATTGAGGGATAGTACATGCTATATCATGCTACTAACTAGTTTCGCCACTGGTGAATATTGGGTTGCTTGAACATGTGGCGAATGTGGGAATGTATTTTGTTGTGGAAATGGTGGGTATTAGTATGGTAGGTATTAGTATGGTGGTGGGAATTGGTTTGGTTGTGGATATTGGTTTGGTTGTAGGGAACTAGTTAGTAAATTTGTAAATGAAAATTTCGATGAATAATTAAGACTATATTTACCGAATCGTAAGCGAATTGTGTTTAATCAGAAAAAGTTATCGTGATTTAGTATGTTATCGCGGTGGTGGTAAACCTGGTCATGGCGGCGCGTTTATCTTACTCTTCCTAGAGATCACATTATAAGTTGGTTGTATCTATAATGTATCCATACAAGTCAATCCAAATGACTCTTAGATCTTAGCTTGATCAAAGACTCCTTCTTTTCCCCTTAGTCCTTTGGCTGCGTCGAACTTAAGAGGAGTGAGGATCGAGGCCAAATTTTCTATGATATGGACTGATTGTGGTTCAACAAGTGATTCTTAATCTCTTGTAATGCCTTATACCTTTCCTTTTATTCTTAACTTGTTGGACAAGGCTTCTCAAGACTCAAATCCTCTTAAGTTGGGAGTTACTTTTGATGAAGTTAAGTATCTTGCTTCTACTTTTGGTTGTTTCCCGGCGAAATTTCCTTTTTTTACTTATCTTGGTTACGTGGATGGCAATATGTCTTGTATTGGAGGATAGAATATTATTGCTGATTTACTTAAAAACAGAATTCTCAACTTGAAGGTTAAAGCTTTATCTATCAGAAGCCTTTATTCTATTTTGAAGTTGGTGTTCAGAAGTCTTGGTATATATTACATGTATATTTTAAAGGTAGTAGACCAAGTGTTCAAATTACATTAGAATCATTGACGTGTCGCTTTTTTCGAGGCGGAGATAGGATGGAAGAAATTATGTTGGGTAAAATGGTCTAAAGTGCTAGCTTTTTAAGAATAACGATGTCTTGGAATTGGAAGCCTTTATGATTTTTTATCCCTCCTTCAATTGGCGTTGGAGATTTGCAATGGAACGTAACTAATTGTAGGTCAATATCATAAAATAGATTCATGGGTCTTGTGGGGTATTCGATTCTAATGTTGATTGTATATAAACCGTTGGAGCTTGGTCTAGATGTAACACCGTGTTCCCTTTTGGTAAGTGTTTATGTTTAATCTTATGTGATTAAGGTTGATTGTGTAGTTAAATGACTTAAAGGGGGTATTCTAGTCATTTAATATGATGTAAAGTTGGATTTGACTGTGTTTCGGGTGTTTGGAGAATGTTTCGATTACAAAATAATACCTCAATTGAAAGTAGGATGTTAAATATGAAGTTTAAGCTAAGTGAAGTCAGCTCAAGCTGACCATGGAGCTGGTTACATGAAGTTGAGTACAAAGGGGTGTTGGAGTTGACCATTAGCACCGATAATTAGAGCATTAGCGACGCTAATGTCGCATGCCCCAAAAAGTAGGTCGATTTTTAAAGGTCTTTTGGGGATATTTTGGGTATTATTCGTACAAAACCATAGAAAACTCCCAGAAGTCTCCCAATGTGAGATTAAAGCTCAAGAACACTAGGAATTGAAGCAAGGATCAATATATTGTATCTAAGAGGTAAGATTTCATGTTCTAGCTTCAAATTGACGAGTTGTATAGCTCGGGAATAGTTGCTTACAGGTGGGTTTCTGCAACTAAGGAGGTTTGAGCAAGTGATGCTTGAATCGTGGGTGTAAACGGGTTTCCAATCCTGAACCCTAAGTAGAAAGTTCATGTAGTAAACTTTAGTTGTGTAGATATGAAGTCTTTACATATGTGCTATGTGTGTGATGGTGTAGGTGTTTGAAAAGTGCAGGAGAAACACTTTAAACCTACCAATTGAGTTAGCTAGACTTTCGAAGGTCTTCTAACCAGGAGAGTACCTCTACATAACATGTTAGTTGTAACATGTTGTATATGTTGATATGCCTAATTGTTGATTATACATATAGTAGAAAATGTGTAAACTATGTAGATACATAGCGAATCAATTGTGATTACATGTGTAGAAGTTTATGGTTTTGATGTGTAGTGACTGGTATCGGTACGAGGATCTCGTGTTCACTTGAGATGGAGTTTACATATCGTATAATGAGTGCTTTGCGATTATGTATAACTGATGTAGTAGCGGTTGGCGTAGCGAGTACATAGCAACCATGGAATAGGAGTGTGCCTATTAAGTATTGTTGGTGAAATATATATATATATATATATATATATATATATATATATATATATATATATATATATACTATGATATTGTGTATATAGTGATGTTTGTTTCATAGGTATGTCGAGATTACGGTGTACGAGTACTATGTAATCCAGGGATAACAAGTATTGGAAATGACTTGTTATTAGAGGCGAGTTTTGTAGCAATATATGAGTCAATACCCCTAGAGTTAAGTGGATGTATAATGAGTACTTTACATGCCCGCTGGATTAAGTTAGACGTTTAGGCGATAGACGCCTTGTGATTACGTACCAGTATGTAAAAAGGTACGTGGTTAGAAGTGTCGGGAGTTTTTGTTCGACTGTTGTGTATGAGTACCTTACAGTCATGATATACGACTTTTGTGGCTAGGCGATCGGGTTTAATTACCCTATATATTGTAGGAACCTATGTGGTTCATATACAGCCTTTGTGGCTAGGCGATTGGGTTTAATTACCCGATATATTGTAGGAACCTCTGTGGTTCATATACGACCTTTGTGGCTAGGAGATTGGACTTGATTGTCCAACATATACAGCCTTTGTGACTAGGAGATTGGACTTGATTGTCCAACATAGACGACCTTTGTGGCTAAGAGATTGGACTAGAGTGTCTAGCATATACAGCCTTTTGTGGCTAGGAGATTATACTTGATTGTCTAATATATGACGGCCTTTGTGGCTATGAGATTGAGCTTGATTGACCAATAGGAGTGACTGTGAGTTTTAGTGACTCAAGACCATGGAAGTTGAGGAAGAGACAAATATAAAGCCTTTGTGGCTTACGACCGGAGAGGTCATATAGTGGAAGGATTTGTATTGGAAGTAGGTGTGACGGAGTACCGTGTAGTGGTACAGAGTTGTTAGTTATGTGTATGCATGTATTCACCTTGCTTATTCACCGAGTTGGCTTAGGTGTCAAGGACATATGTGTGACTACATAACGAGTGTCTTGTAGTCAGTTGGAGTGAGTATGACTAGTCTTATATGCTTATGTTAGCGAGTATTTATAAGCTATTGCAGGAAGTTGGGGCACCCACGAGTTAGGTGATATGTATTGCATTGTGAATAAGTTATTATATGTTGTTGTAGCGTTGCTCACTAAGCTTTGTAGCTTACATGTGTGTGTTGTGTTGTGTGCATGTTAGTAGTGGTAGCGTCTGGCTCGGATCATGGGACGATTCTAGGTGATAACTTCTTGTAGTATCCAGAGCACGCGAGTATCCAATTTGTATTATTTATGTAATAAAAACGAATAATTTTGGGTATACTCTATGCCGAAAACTGGGCATTACACTAAAATTATGGGTTCGATCAACCAACTTCACGAAAAAAGTATTAATTCTATTTTTTTTGTAAATGTTGACAATGGTTCTTTGACCAATTTATGGGAAGACCGGTGGATTTATGAAAGTCCCTTATGTATTTGATTTACTTGATTGTTCTTGTTGGAACTTCACAAGAGATGTCTTTGTGATTGTTTTACGAATGGACTCGGTTGTGGAATTGGAGACAATACATGGGGGGGGGGGGGGGGGGGGTTGACCTAATTTACGAAAATGATGAAGCTTTTTTGAACTTTTGTGGATTCATATCTGCCAAATATTTCATTTCAAATCTTGATACTTTTGGAGAGTATACGGCTGGCTTGAGTAAAATACATGTTGATTCTCTTACTCTTGATGTCCCAATAAATATTAATATAGTATGTTGTAGGTTCAAATTTCTACAATTACCGTACCATGACTAGTCAATTATTCAGCTGGTAAGATACTACGGGCCAAATGTATTAGATAACCAAACATATTGATACCAAATTTCTTGGTAGATACGTACGTTATAACATGTTAATTGATTCTATTTGTTACAAATTTAACAACCTTAAAAAAACATCAACTCAAAATTATAACCATTGTATCGACTTTTAAGTTAATCAAACAGGTTATCTTCAAACCTAACTTAAAAAATTTGGTGTTCGATTTCTATAATCTTTGATTTTTAGAGTAGAACCGATATTCCACTGACACTAGCTCACTAGTTTATCAAAAATCCATTAGCCCACTATTTTATTATTCTACTAATTGGGTTTTTAAACCACCAGAAAACAAGTAAACTAAAAAAACTAGCGTCTACCGTTTATAAAGAGCCTGACCATCCTTTTGAAGAGTTGGGCTAGTTTTTGCCTCACCAGTCATCCCAATCTTAACAAAAAACCCCACAATTACACAAATCCACTGAACTTCTTTAATTTGGTGCTAATTTTTTCATTGGTTTCACACTTTTGTTTAAAGAACCCTCTCGCCCGACCCCTCTCTGTGATATTGTTTCCACCATTTTTCTTCTTTTTATTCATATCTATCAAAGCCAGTCATCCCAATCTTAACAAAAAACCCCACAATTACACAAATCCACTGAACTTCTTTAATTTGGTGCTAATTTTTTCATTGGTTTCACACTTTTGTTTAAAGAACCCTCTCGCCCGACCCCTCTCTGTGATATTGTTTCCACCATTTTTCTTCTTTTTATTCATATCTATCAAATCCTTGTACTTAGCTAATTTTTACTTTTTAAAATTGTGAACCCTAAAATTAACAGAAATGATTAAAGTCATATACTTTTTAGTTTTTTATGGAAACGGCAAACGATATGCTCCGCAAAGCGGGCAAACCCAGCCCCCAAGGGGATTTCCAGGGAAAAATCCCCACATGTGCCCATATGAGGTGTGAAACAATTACGCTTTCGTAACGCTCCCAATGGGAGTCGAATTCACAACCTGCAGCCCACATGGGTAAAAACCCGGTGCATCACTACCAGCTAAGCTGGAGATCACTTGCTATGTACTTTTTAGTTTTTTTTTTTTTTTTTTTTTTAGTTCATGTACGACATTCATGTGATTGTGAAGTTAATGATGTTTTTATTATTCTTGTCAAGTCACATTTAGATGAACGATCTTTTAATTTTAATTGGGTTTATCCAAATTTTTTAATTGGGTTTATCCAAGATTTTTAACATTTTAAAGTGACATTTATCTTATTCAATTGTAGAGATAAAGATAATCTTTATCTTTGTATTTATCCCTTGTTACCGTATAAATATATTTAAACCCTCCATATGTAAACCCTACAACGTGTTCTATCTATCTTCGCATCCTTTGGGTTGATGGTCAGGAATCCCGAAACAAAAAGAATATAGTGATATTCTGCCCTGCCATTCTTCCTGCGTAAGTGAATCCATTCATCTTGGACTGTCTATCTTCCCGCCATCACATGGCATATAGTTATCTGGTTCTTACTTATTTTTCCTTTATGGTTTTTAAATTGGTTTAAATACACATTTACGTAACAAACTTTTATGTTTTTCCAAATCTGCATAATAAAGTATCTTTAAATGAAATATGCAATCACAAAACATGCAACCATGCACCACAATCCATAAGTAAAGAAATTTTAATGTTTCGTTTCGTCCGTTTGATCCTTCCTCAAGAAACTCATAACCAACTGCGAATAAGATAATGCAATTTGAGTCTCTGCTTATGGATTCACATATCTTGCAAACAAAAAAAATCCAAACGTCAAAATCATTTACACCGCCTCCACCATGAAATTAACAAGAATTTATTCGTCAATGGGTTTACAGTGGCATACTCGTAAGTTTGCAATTCACTGTCATTGTGTCTGAATTTGCAAAAGAAGAAGATGATGGCGGTGAATATGTTTTCCCGTTTCGCGGTGGTGCTGATCCTGGTCATGACGGCGCATTTATTTTACGCTACCGGAGATGGGGTTGAGGTTATGAAGCAGTTGAATCGTCTCAACAAACCGTCAGTGAAATCGATCAAGGTGTACTTATTTTAGCCCAGATGGTGATATAATCGACTGTGTTCCTATCTCCAAACAATCAGCTTTTGATCATCATTCCCTGAAAAACCATAAAATTCAGGTTTCTCTTCGTCTCTATCGCTGTGAATATTTAAATGGGTTCGACTTAAATATGGGAAATTTAAGCTCAATCAATGAACATGGTCTATGATCTTTATGCTTTTTTATTATAGATGAAGCCAAGTTTTCATCCGCATGGTTTAAATTATGAGAGCATGCAAGTATCATCCGAAAAACAAGAAACAATTACTCAATTATGGCATTCAAAAGGGAACTGCCCCAAAGGAACAATCCCAGTTAGAAGAACGAAGAAAGAAGACATTCTCAGAGCTTCTTCGATCAATAAATATGGCAAGAAAATCAATCAATCCATTGTTGCACATACAGATTCTACAGTAGAACCTGACCTCGTCGATCAAAGCGTTCATGCGGTGAGTTGTACAGTACAAATCACTTATGCACCACTATGTAACTCATTTTAGTTCTAGAAAAATAACTTTTTTTTTTGCGGAACTAATACACGTTTGGTTTTACTGAATTTAGTTTTTCTTATCTTTAATTTTGGAAATCATTTAGCATGCAATTGCATATACTCAAGGAGAGTTTTATGGAGCAAAGGCAACTATAAACCTGTGGCACCCACAAATACAGCAACCGAATGAATTCAGTTTGTCTCAAATATGGATATTGGGAGGGTCATTTGATTCAGATCTCAATAGCATTGAAGTTGGTTGGCAGGTAACAGGAAAAAAATCTATGACTATTTTTGATGATAAGGGAATTTAAGTTTTTTTCTATAAAGGAGATTTCGAAAGCAAGTTCACATTTTTCGACCTTTAACATTGCAATGTCTGGCATGCTTTGTTGTATCAGTATTGTAACAATTATTTATACATTTTTTGCATCCTTTTGAATCAATTTCAGGTTTTTCCAAATCTTTATGGGGATAGTAACACCAGATTATTCATATATTGGACTGTAAGTTCACTTAATTTCATGGATGCTTACATATGAATTAAAATAGAGAGATTATTAGCGACAAAATTGCATTGGATTGTAACAATATGGTACAACTGTGGGTCCTAATTAATTTTAAAATATTGGCAGAGAGATGCATATCAAGCCACAGGCTGTTACAACCTTCAGTGTTCAGGATTTATTCAAATTAACAATGAGGTAGCATTGGGGGGCAGCATTTCTCCTATATCTAAATACCAGGATTCTCAATATGATATTAGCATTCATGTTTGGAAGGTATGTTCTTATCACTAGGCTTTAAATAATTAAATATTATTCTCATATTGTGCCCATATACGTACAAGATTTGATTAATACAAGAAATATTCTAAATAACATAGGTTGAATTATTCAAGAGATTTTACTCAATAGAGTATAATTTGTTTATCTAAGTCATTCTTACACTAACAATGCTCCATAGTGACATCCAATATGACAAAACTATCCCGTTGAAATGCATTTTAAAAGTGTAATGAGAACACAGAAAAAAACTTATTGACTTATTACTACAATTAAAAGATAACTAACCTAAAGAAAAATTTTTGTATCATTAATTGTCATTTTATGACATTAAACCCTTTAATCGTTATACTTTTTTGACTATTTAAAAACCCTTTTCCCGGTATCTGATGAACAAATTGGATCGTGAAACTATCATTCCAACATTTGAGAGGTTGGTCTAACCTATTATTTTATCCACTAACATAGAGAAAATTACAAATTTCACCATTTTATTGTATTAGCTACTAAACTATCATTTTCAATTATTTTTAGATTATCAGAAAAATAGTTCAATGATAAATCAACAAAACAAAATAATAAGTCAATGACTAAATTAATACATATGCGAAATTACATACTACTTCTCTAATTTCAAAACGGTTATAAAATGTAATGGCTTAATGACAATATTAATTACTTAAGCGACCAAGTCGATAAAATTAGTAAAAATACAAGTGTTTTTCTGTACTATTTGTGAATTATTGACATGTTTGGTACAAATAATCAAGGACCCAAAACAAGGCAACTGGTGGATGCAAATTGGGAACGGGAAAGTGCTCGGATACTGGCCAGCCTCACTATTTTCTCACTTAACAGATCGTGCGACAATGATCTAATGGGGAGGAGAGGTGATCAATTTGGCTTTAGGGGGCGGCACACCGCCACCAAAATGGGCAGCAGGCACTTCCCTGGAGAAGGATTCGGGAAGGCAAGTTACATCAGGAATGTTCAAATAGTCGACGGGTCAAACACTCTTAAGGGTTCCTAAAGACGTACACCCATTGATTCAGGAGCCAAATTGCTACAATGCGCAAATGGGCAAGAATGATGCTTGGGGGAGTTATATTTTCTATGGTGGCCCAGGCAGAAACCCTAACTGCCCGTGAAAATCGATACTTATAGATGTTTGTGCCGGAAGCCGGAAGCTGTAAACTACATCTTTTAGTTTGTGTATGACTTTTTGCCAAAAGTAGTTAGAAGGTTGTAAAATATGTAAAATTACATAACAAGACATCTCCTGAAACATAATTCAGTGCTTTCACGCCATTATTCACAATTCAATTAAGTAAACTTTATTTTGTAAAAAAAAATTATTTATCATTTTAATTTCATTTAATTTATAATTCTACATAACAAATTGTCCAAAGGATGTATTCCATTCCTATAAGCGAACCAAATTTGATAATAGAATGTAATAATCTACTCCATTAATATTCATTCCATTAAGTTGATATTTCTTTTCTTTCCAATTCGGTTCCATCACGGCAAACATATATATAGAAATTGAGGTTACCTTCACGAGGTTTATTTTAAATTTATTTTTACTTTTTTTTTATTTTTATGTAGATATTGCGTCATTTATATAAATTAGCTAAATGTAAAGGTGAATAATGCCTATATGAATAAACATCAGTTTAGAGGAACGTCACAGAAAAAGATGGGGCTAATAATTTTCATGATTAAATAAGTCTTTGTCTAATAGTAAACTCTAAACTGTATGTTTTTTCAAGTCAAAATAAAAACCCAATTCTGTGAGAGACCATCAAATTAGCAGCCAAAATAAGTAAGCCTGGTTGAGTTATTTTTTTGGTACAACAACGTGCAGGTACTCAATAAAATATTGATATTTTTGTAGCCGAACATGTCCCAAATAGTGATATTGCTATGGGACCGAGCCTGGTTTAATAGGAAACCGAAAGTCATGAGTTTGTAGTAGTGATAATCGAATAAACCAGAGAACCTTCCCTCTTATGTGTTTCAGTGACACCATTCAAAAGCCATGAAGAAAATCCACATGAGTATATATGTGAGAAAAGATTTCGTTTTTTATGATTATCTTTGGAAAGATAGTGTAGTGTGAAAGTTTTATGTGTGATGTGTACTGAAAGAAGGCCAAAATGCACTCCCTCTGTTTGGAAAAGAGCTGTGTTATTTAGATGAATTATTAAAGAGCTACACTCTCGACAGAAACTAATTGTTTTGTTAAATGTCCAAATTTGATTTTTTATTAGTATAAAATTTATTTTGACATTAGAGATTTTGCTGAAAGTTAGCAAATCAATTTGAACAATATAATCATCGACTTGTTATAGCTTAATGATTAATTCTACTAACAAAATCGCCTTATTAACAACCATCGCTAGTGCTTTAGAAAAGAAAACTAACCAATGGAAGAAGAAACGATGTCAGGCCCATAACCAGAACGTCTTGTAGCATGAACTCGTAATCTTTGCAAAACAATGAATTTCCAAATAAGATACTAAAGAGTACAATGATCTCAACTGCTAACCTCTTTACTTCAATTTGTTTCTCCATGAGTAATCAATATTACATCAAATACGCGTCAACATAAATTGATTATTCCAATTTGAACTGAAACGCCTGGGAGAAAAAAAGAGGGGTAGGGGTGGCCTTTAAAATTCCTCAAATCAAATTTATATGGATTTTATCAACGTAGATTCCTGATTTTGATCTTGAGTGGATGCGTAGGAAGGGCATTTTCTCAGAATAGTTGAATTCTAAACTCCATAATGTGATGTTTCAAAAATTTTAACAATATAATCTTCATACGGAAGGACTTGTTACAATATCAATAATTAATCTACATACAGAATCGCGTTATCGCGCTATGAACAACTATCGCTAGGGTTCTGGAAAAGAAAACTAACCAACAGAAGAAGTGATGTCACACCCGCAACCATCCGTCTTGAAGCACGAACTCATAATCTTGTAAGGCAATGAATTTCACAATAAAGATACTACAAACAAAAATAATCTGAAATGCTAAACCTCCTTACTTCAATTTAACCAAACAAAGAACTCAAGACACTCCCCGAGCTCTAAAATAAAGAAACTAACCTTGGTTTCGGGGTGGACCCTTTCACTCTATTTTATTCAATTTGTTTCTCCATGAGTAATCAATTTTACATACGCCCTGAACCTAAATTGATTGTTCCAATTTGAAACTGAAACGTCTGGGAGAAGAATCAAATTAATATGTGCTCGTTAAAATTACAACGGAGACATCCCCTGTAGTTGGGATTTTGCGAATCGGCTGCTGATGAACGTACGGTTTCTATCTTGAGCGGACGCGTCCCTTCCTAAAGGGAAGTCGAGGCGGTGTGTTCTGGTGGGAATCGTCATGACGTCGTTAAACCATGAGTACGTGGCATCCTCAAAACCTATGTACAAGCTAAAAGGTTAAACGAGAAAAAATGTCTTTTTCTATATAATAGTGACTAGGTTAGGAACGGGTTGAGAATTAAAAAACTTTTATAATAATAATAACATTTTATTTAATCATACAATTCTATATATTAAATATGAAAACAACAATGATACATGATAGTATAATATAGTTGTTATAAAAAAATTCAAACAAATAATCTAGCAGAAAAAAAAAATCACAGCTAAAAAAATTCATAAATTATACGAAAAGGTTGGTAGTTTTGTAATCTAACATATATTTAGTATAAAAGAATGGTTTTTGCCATGTTAGGTGGGTCGTGTTATCTCAACCTTATTCGGATTCGTGTCAAAGAGCATGATTCGTATAATTATATTGGAGCTAGACATAAACTGAAATGTAAATGTTGGACATAAATGCAAACTTGAAAAAATTTCACAGGAGCCAAACCCACACATCATTATAACGTGTTGGTGAATATTAGCAAATGACTAAAACATAAAAAGTTTTTCAACATATAACGACATATAATGTCAAAGAATTCGGACTAAAATAAAAAAAAATCGTATAAATGACGTCTTTGTCGCATTAACCTTCTAAAATGAAATTGCTTAAGACATGTCGGCTAAATAAAGCTATTTAAGCCATGTAGGTAACCTGAAAATGAAAATGATAGCCAGCATAATTAGAAATTACCATGCACTCTGGATTACTAAACAAATACCAATCCCTTATTGCAGACTACAACTACTTATAAATACTTCAAACTTTTCTTACCCACATCAAAAATAAAATGTATCTAAAATTAGACCTGCGATACCTTTTTCTGCCTCTCGTGCATCTCCTCTTTCCATTTTCCAACATGGGATCCACCATCTTCAGAGCTGAACATACGTATATGTTCATAAGTGAAGATACTTTACGTACGTTTTATGTATGTTCACTTATGAACATATATATATATATATATATATATATATATATATATATATATATATATATATATATATATATATATATATATATATATATATATATATATTGAAAAATTTAATCTTGAAAAATTGGTGGAATAGATTCAATGTGCAAATAATGACCATATATTAAAATTCAAGGTGCATCTCCTCTTTCCATTTTCCAACATGGGATCCACCATCTTCAGAGCTGAACATACGTATATGTTCATAAGTGAACACACTTTACGTAAGTTTTATGTATGTTCACTTATGAACATATATATATATATATATATATATATATATATATATATATATATATATATATATATATATAGAAAAATTTAATCTTGAAAAATTGATGGATTAGATTCAATGTGCAAATAATGATTATATATTAAAATTCAAGGATTCTTTTTATAAATATAAAAAAATAAGAGGGAGGGAAAATAAATATATAAAGGTATTTATGTCAAATAAAGCCTACGCAACATTCAACCAATATGATATCTCACGCGCCACTATTGTCATGCGCCACGTGTCACTTACTCATTGGTTTGACTTTATTTATTTTCTACCCAATTTGTATTTTGACAATAACTTTTTTTTTTCTTTGTAAAAAAAATTATGAAAAAACCAAAGTTCTTAAAATTTAATTCTTTACAAAACAAGCACAATCATGAAAATTTAAAAAAAATATTTTTTATTTTTTATTTTTATATAAAATCAAAAATTAAAAAAAATTTCAAAAATTATGAAAAGTTAAGGGATAATTGTTGATATTATATTAGTAAGTTTGCAAAAAAAAAAATTTGAAAAAAAAGATTTTTTTCGTGTTCATTTTTATATTTTTAAGTAAAAAACTAATCAAAATAACAAAAAATATATACATGATCCAAAAATATTAAAACCAAAATATGTTTTATGATTCAAAACTTATGATCCAATATTCAAAATTCGTTATGATTCAATATCCAAAAGTCGTTATGATCCAAAACGAGTTAAAAAAACATATAACGACAAAATGATTTAAAACTTATGATCCAAGATGCAAAAAAAAAACTATGATCCAAAATGTTATGATCCAAAAATACATGATCAAAAACGTTATGTCTAAAAATATCATGATCCAAAATGATTACATTAAAAATACGATTTTTTTTAAATTAATATTAAAAAATATTAAAAATTGAAAAATATACACCAAAAATGAAAAAAAACAAAAAAAATTAAAAATCGAGTACTGTAGTGTAACACCCGGTTTCTCATACAAAGTACACCCAAAAATTTTCAAACAATGACACATTAAATTGGGCATACTTGTACTCAAACCATGGAAACAAGATATTATCAATATTAATAATTACACAATAAGGTCCTTAAAATTATGACAAGGCATTACAAATAAATCCATTACAACTAAAGGACAGGCTCTAAGTTGTCCATCTCTCTTTATCACATGCCTTCCCCTATCACAGCTACAAATACCTGCAAAACAACACAACATTCAAGTGTAAGCTTATAAAGCTTAGTGAGAAATCTTAATCATACTCCACAATCTCTTTTAGTAAACTCTCTTTTCATTCTTCTTTTTGCTAGTCTCATTAGCAATATTCACTCTCTCTAAACTCTGAAACCTGCAAACATATTAGCTTTACAAACACCAGCTAATTAGTAGTAATATCAACTCAATAAATAAGTATTTCAACTGATACTACTCATAAACTCAATCCTACATACTCGTATAAACTCATTTCACTTTTAATTATGCTCAATTATAACAGTTATCATGGTTGTAGCAATCAAACTCAAAGACTCTTTAAGTCACTCAATCTAGTATAGACTATAACTCGTCTCTTGTTATCCACAATTAACAGAACCACTTTAACTCTAAGCTACCGCAATATCAATACAACACACATATATGTACAACATATGTATTAACTCAATCTCTATGATTATCTCAGTCATTCAGTATATTCATTCAAACCAAGTACTCGTATATAACAACTTAGTTAGCTCAACCAATTAACATGTACCATAATTCAATTTAGATATAGTCAAACTATACATAATGAATTATAACTACTCACCTAATATCGGCTTGGTATGTGGAACTCCCAATTTGCGCGTACCGGGCTTCTGTTCGCTAGACTTGGTTATATCACCATAGTCTAAATCAATTCTTCAACATCCACAATCATCTCAATATCATCTATCTCAAAGATGTATCAATCAAAAGAGGAAAAAGGAGTATAAACGGTAAATATCAACTCAATATTTACCGAAACCCCCAATTCCGCGGTTCTACTCATTCAACCGTAGAAACTCGACAATACTCTCACCAATAACTCTAAAGGCATCCACTAACAATCTACTATCAACATATATAACAATATATAACGAAATCACGAAATCAAAGTTAGGGTTTCAAAAACCCCAAACCGAAGAAATCACTCACCTCGACGAATTAGGAAGCAAGAACGCGTGTACGGGATTCGATCCGCTTCATCCTACGCATCCCCACGAACCTCCGGGCTTAATTTGACCCAAAATCGCCATTATTTGCTCTCAAAGTCGAAAAGAGAAATGTTTGCTCGAAAGGGGGTTTTTCTGCATAATAAAGGAGATCTACCCCGTAACCCGACCCGGGTTACCAAACCCGACCCGGGTTTTGTTACGCAAAACTTCACTCTTTTATTCTTTGTCTGCAGCACGGTCCGGTTTCTCCAACCCGACCCGGATTTTCTCGAACACGACCCGGGTTCCTTAACACGACCCGGGTTACTCTTTTTCCATTTTCATTTCAACCCAACTCGACTCGTGTCTTAAAGCTCGACCCGGTTTGACATTTCAAGAACCCAAGTTGTTTCTTTTACTCTTTTTAACATCCAATTTCTCATAGATGGGTTTCTAAACATCTTAACTTGTGTTTTAACTCATCTAGTCTCGTTTATATCAAAAATTAAAATAACTCTACCATAAATTAAAATTACGGTATTACATGTAGCATTCAAAAAAAATAAAAAAATAAAATAAAAAAATAAAAAACAAATAAAAATCTAAAAACCGAGTATAAACGAAGATAAAAATAATTTGAAAAAAAAATATTTTTTTTTTGAAAAAATAAAAAATAAAAAATAAAAAAAAACAAAAAAAACAAAAAAGGAAAAAAATGAGAAAAAAAACCCACTTAAATCACGTTAGACGAACATGCGTCACATATGATCGTATCCTCGAGTCCGTATTTCGTTCCGTGGACGTGCGTCGCACGTGATTGCGTCACGTCGAAGGAAGATGTTTGACGTTATTGCCATTAGGAGAATGATTGGACGAGAAGAGTTCTCGCGGTTCCTACCGGATCCTATATATATATATATATATATATATATATATATATATATATATATATATATATATATATATATATATATATATATATATATATATATATATATATATATATATATATATATATATATATATATATATATATATATATATGTTCTTTTGAGAACTCAAAAAAACCTGAGATCTTGAGAACTAGTTTTGGACTACAAGATCAAAAAAATGGAAGGCTAAGATGATTTATGACATTATTGTAATTATAATAAAATTTGATGGCATGTTAGGCTTTTTAAAATCGATTATAAGGGCAGTTTAGGAATAAAAATTTTGACAGATCCATGATAATAGGAAATCCCTACAAATTAGCATTCTCTCTCTTATGCTCTACCCCTCTCCATCTTCCTAAAAACCCACGTTAATCGTTGCATCCCTAATCGATCCGGATCCTCCTAATGGAATTCCACAAACCTATCATCGGAGTCAACAAATCTTGTGAACTGATCACCGTTACTCAAGTCGATATCCAATCCAATGATTCGTTATTGTGCACCATTAAGCTTCACATCGATCATTTTGAAGAAATTGATCGGAAAATAACAATGGCCGGAAAGCAATGTAGCGTCTCCAAATCGAATTCCACAAACCTTTCATTCGTCGTTTGTTTTAGGCACCGATGAGAGATTCCCCTCCCTCGCCATTACACACCAGTGACACCCCAATCAGAGGTAATTTCTATTATACATAACCCTAGTTTGTTCTAATATTGATTATGATATTATTGCCCACGAGTTTACTGGTGCGGTTTCAAAGAGATTGATTGAAATCGGTTGTAGATCATCGATTGAATTAGACCCCAATTGGGTTTCTAATATGCTTCAATGGTTCCCAATCTCCCATCTTCTTCTCAAACCTAACGGATCACGCTTCTAATCCGCCTCCTTCAGTCCGCTAAAGAGTGAAGTCTGATAGTTGTTTGTTTTCGAGATTTTATCACCAACGAATCAGACGAACTAGTTGCAGGTAAGTCGTTCTTAGTTTTTTTCTTCTTTATGTTCAATATCAACTGGATCCTCAATCAATTTGCCGATGAGCCGATAATTCTTTGAAATGTAAATTAGCCATAACATTTTAAAATTTTCAAATGGCGATAATTGTTCAATATCAATTGGCGATAATTGTTCTTTTTTCTTCATTCTGTTCAATATCAATTCGATCCATGATTCGAATTCGAGTTGTGGATGTAGAATCCTCACACCAGTTGGATATAACCTCTCGATTAACTCAATTTTGTTCACTGGGAATGGAATCAATGGATAATGAAAGTTGATTGCATGTATTCTTAATTGTTAATATATTACAAATTGCTAACATTTCACATTAAGATGATATTTTCCCTAATTCACTTTAGCATCTTATTAGTATGTGCAGAATTGCCTCATAATCGGATGATATTTTCCGTAATTCACTTTATCATAACAGAATTGCAACAAAGAACAGTGAATTGGGTTCTAATTGGTATGTTTGTTTAGTATGTGCAGAATTGCCTCATAATCGGATGAACAAAGAGATGCAATCACAGCTACCAAGAGATGCAATCGTTTCAGCAAAGAGATGCCTACCGGGTGTTTGTTAAATTGCCTCAAAGAGATGCCTACAGCTAGTATGTGCATAATTGATACAGAAACAATGATCTCACAAAAGCTTAACTGGTGGGTAATCATTATTTAAAGCTTCAGGCATCACAGCCTCATATGTTATATTTGTTACAAATTTCATCTCTATGATATCCAATTTCTTAGCCCTTGTACACATGCACATATATGCATATACATATGTGCACATGTACATATTTATATATACACATGAACATAAGTGCACTATACATATGTGCATATTTGCATAAATTCATATGTGCATAAATGTATGTGAACATGTAAATATTTGCATAGATGCATATATGCATAAATTTGTATGTGCATATGATGTACATATGTGTATCAATGTATGTGTACATGTGCATAAATGCATACGTGCATATGTGTATATATGTCAACTTCTTTATATCCAAGTTTGTGCATCTGTGTATTATTATTATCTCATCGAATATGCATGTATGTATTATTTATAATGTTTTTGAATATGTTCATGTGTATATTTGAATATATGTACATGTGTATATATGCACATGTATATGTGTGCATAGATTTATATGTTTATATCCATGTTTGTGCATATATCCGTCATATGTTAATACATGTGCACAAAAGTATATGCATATGTGCGTATGTGCCTATATGCATATGTGTATATGCATGTAAGTATTTGTTGGGGCCTTGGAGGTTTTTTAATATGTAGTTTTATAAATGCATATGTGCATATATGTTTGTATGTCTATAAATGCGTATGTGCACATATGCATATATGCCTATATATGCAAAAATGGATGTGCATTTGTTATATGCGTATATGCATGTATATTAATTTTTATTAATGTTTTTGCAGATTTTGAAGAATTTATCAATCAAATTGAAGAATTGAAGAGTGACAAACTAAAAAATGATGATATCATGAATTATTGTTATTTTTTATTATATTTTTTATGTATTGTTCATTATTTATAATAAGTTTGTATATTATTGTTTTCAATAAATCGATTTTTATTGTTTGTATTCATATTTAAAGATAAGCATATGTATATATAAATTTCGAAAATATGCATATATGTACCTGTGAATATGTATATAGTTGGCAAACAATATTTTGATATATTTAAATTGTATATTATTTTGTTAAGCTACAAACCGAAAATAAAATTTGGCAATGGAAATTTACTGAAACTAGCAGCTATTTGTTTATATAGTTATGAGGATTGTATAGTTAAAAGGAAAGTAAACCGAAGGGACGCATATAACGAAGCAGAAAATTTATTTGAATGTCAAAGATATTAATATTTGTTTTGCATTACCTTTGGTTGAGCAATACCCAGGCTCTAAAATAACTCTGGATGCTAGAGTGTAAGTTCAATAACCTGGAAATTGTTGTAAATAATGAAAAACTAACAAAAACCATGGATTTGAATACTGATATAATAATAAAACCAAAACGTAAGATTTTTAAAATAAAATGGAAAAGATATATATAATCCAGAACCTCCTTAATCTCTTTAATTTATTGGCCAAGCCCACCAATCATGTGATATGTAGAATCATGAACTTTCTCTATACTTTCTTAAGGTTGACTAAAGGATCCACTTTGCTTGGAAAAACCAAATGTCAATTCTGTAACCGTAACATTCCCGTTACTTAAATAAAAAAGACAAATATTGAAATATCCATGAAAGCTGTAACCGTAATATTCCTTACAAAGATTAATCGAGCCTTGAATATTCTACAAACTTTAGCCTTATTAATGGAGCAAACAAAACCATCACTTTATGGTATTTAAACCAACTACAAAGAAGACAATGCAATTTGAGTCTCTAATTGTGCAAACAAAAAATATCCAAACGTCAAGATCATTTATACCTTCGCCTTCACCACGAAATTAAGAAGACTTTATTCGTCAATGGGTGGTCGTAGGTTCGCACTTGCGAATCAACAAACAAAGAGCTGGCCATCTATATATTGTTTCCCCACATACACAATTCACTGTCATTGTGTGTGAATTTGCAAAAGAAGAAGATGATGGTCGTGAATTTGTTTTCCCGTTTCGCGGTGGTGCTGAGCCTGGTCATGACGGCGCATTTATCTTACGCCACCGGAGATGGGTTTGACGTTTCGAAGCAGTTGAATCTTCTCAACAAACCGTCAGTGAAATCGATCAAGGTGTACTTGTCTCTCTTTATTTCTCGCTGATTCTTTATTGTTTCGTTAATTTGTTTGATTTGTGAATGAATTTTAAACAGAGCCCAGATGGTGATATAATCGACTGTGTTCCTATCTCCAATCAATCAGCTTTTGATCATCCTTCCCTCAAAAACCATAAAATTCAGGTTTCTCTTCGTCTCTATCTCTGTGAATATTTATATGGGTTCGAATTTTATTTGGGAAACATGCAATTAAGCTCCATCGATGAACAGGGTCTATATGATCTTTATGCTTTTTTATTATAGATGAAGCCAAGTTTTCATCCCCAAGGTTTAAATTATGAGAACATGCAAGTATCATCGAAAAAACACAAAACAATTACTCAATTATGGCATTCGAAAGGGAACTGCCCAAAAGGAACAATCCCAGTTAGAAGAACGAAAAAAGAAGACATTCTCAGAGCATCGAATATCAATAAATATGGCAAGAAAACCAGTCAATCCGTTGGTGCACATCCAAATTCCACAGTAGAACTTAACGCCATTGATCTAAGTCGTCATGAGGTGAGTTGTACAGTACAAATCACTTATACGCCACTATGTAACTCATTTTAGTCTAGAAAAATAACCTTTTTTTTGGGAACTAATACATTATTGCGTTTACTAAATTTAGTTTTTCTTATCTTTAATTTTGGAAATCATTTAGTATGCAACTGCATCTGCTGATGGAGAGTTTTATGGAGCAAAGGCAACTATAAACCTGTGGGACCCACAAATACAGCAATCAGATGAATTCAGTTTGTCTCAAATATGGGTAGAGGGAGGCTCTTATCCAGATCTTAATACCATTGAAGTTGGTTGGCAGGTAACAAAAAAATCTTTTTATATATTTTTAGGGCTATTTTTTATGACAATCGCATTTACGATTTTTTCATAAAGGAGAGGTCGAAAACAAGTTCATGTTTTTCGACCTTTAACACTGCAATGTTGTCAGATTGACAGAGTCTCGGTCCAATGCATAAAAAAAACAATACAACCTGTCATGTCGTGTTATGTGAGTAACGTAACAATTATTTATACTTTTTTTTGCATCCTTTTGAATCAATTTCAGATTTTTCCAGAACTTTATGGGGATAGTAACACCAGATTATTCACATATTGGACTGTAAGTTCACTTAATTTCATGGATGGTTACATATGAATTAAAATAGAGAGATTATTAGCGACAAAATTGCATTGAATTGTAACAAAATGGTACAACTGTGGGTCCTAATTTATTTTAAAATATTGGCAGAGTGATGGATATCAAGCCACAGGCTGTTACAACCTTCGGTGTTCAGGATTTATTCAAATTAACAATGAGATTGCATTGGGGGGCAGCATTTCTCCTATTTCTGAATACCAGGGTTCTCAATACTCAATTAGCATTCTAGTTTGGAAGGTATGTTGTTATCACTAGCCTTTAAATAATTAAATATTATTCTCATATTGTGCTCATATACGTACAAGCTTTGATTAATACAAGGAATATTGTAAATAACATAGGTTGAATTATTCAAGAGATTTTACTCGGTTAAACTAGTACCGAATCATTCATGCCCACTGTAACATTCAATATAGTATAATTTGTTAATCTAAATGACTCTGACACTAACAATGCTCCATAGTGACATCCAATATGACAAAACTATCCCGTTGAAATGTATTTTAATTGTGTAATGAGAAAACATAAAAAAACTTAGTGACTTATTAATACTAAAAGATAACTAACCTAAAGAAAAATTTTTGTATCATTATTTGTCATGTTATGACTTTAACCCTTTAATCGTTATACTTTTTTGACTATTTAAAAACCCTTTTCCAGGTATCTGATGAACAAATTGGATCTTGAAACTATCATTCCAACATTTGAGAGGTTGGCCTAACCTATTATTTTATCCACTAACATAGAGAAAATTACAACTTACTTTCACCATTTTATTATATTAGCTACTTAACTATCATTTTCAATTATTTTTAGATTATCAGAATAATAGTTCAATGATAAATCAATAAAAAATAATAAGTCAATGACTAAATCAATACATATGCGAAATTACATACTATTTTTCTAATGTCAAAACGGATAACCAAGAAAAGTTGGTTTCTCAAACGGTCATAAAATGCAATAGTTTAATGACAATATTAAATACTTGAGTGACCAAGTCGATAAAATTAGTAAAAATACAAGTGTTTTTATGTACTATTTGTGAATTATTTACACGTTTGATACAAATAATCAAGGACCCAAAACAAGGAAACTGGTGGATGCAAATTGGGAATGGCAAAGTGCTCGGATATTGGCCCGCCTCACTATTTTCTCACTTAGCCAATAGTGCGACAAGGATCCAGTGGGGAGGAGAGGTGATCAATTTGGCTTCAGGGGGGCGGCACACCACCACCCAAATGGGCAGCGGGCACTTCCCTGGAGAAGGGTTCGGGAAGGCAAGTTACATCAGAAATGTTCAAATAATCGATGGGTCGAACACTCTAAGGGTTCCTACATACGTACACCCATTTAGTCCTAAGCCAAATTGCTACGATGTGCAAACGGGCCAGAATGATGCTTGGGGGAGTTATATTCTCTATGGTGGCCCAGGCAGAAACCCTAACTGCCCGTGAAAATCGATACTTATAGATGTTTGTGTCAGTGTGTGTTATTTTAGGTGTATTTGTGTATAAACTCTTTTAATTCGGTGTTATTTGCTCTTGGGCGTAGCCGGTAGCCGGAAGCTAGAAGCTGGAAACTACAGTTTTTAGTTTGTATACGACTATTCGGAAAAAGTATCTGGAAGCTTGTAAAATATGTAAAATTACATAACAATACATCTCCTGTAACATAATTACGAATAAATGATTGTCTAAAGTATGCTTTTTAATATTGAAATATATGACAACATAACAAGTCTATTAGTGAAATCATCATCGTCGAACTTTCCATATCAAGACAATAATATCATTACGTGCACACCTCATATTATTAGATCCTTCGTGTAAGTCCTCGTTGTTTGTATCACTGTGTGGAGGAATTCGTGAGTTGTGAGGATTTTGTAAGAGGTGATTAATGAAGCCATCGTGATGGGGTGAAATAAAATCAATCGTGATCGTAATGAAAAAAGTGGCGTATGTAAATAATTTTAAGGGCATTAAAGTAATTTTATTATAATTGGTATGAGCTTTTTGTTAAATGTAGCCGGTAGTCGGTAGCTTTATGGCCCTTTTGTTGGACAATTATAACCTTTTTAACTTTCGGTTTATACACATTATCTCACCTCTTTACAGTTTGGAAAATTATAAAGAGACATAGAAAGTATAAAATTAAGTATGACTTTTTTACACATCTAAAAGTTTTATTTATTATTAAGCAAGTTCACTTTGTTGAACATCTTCCATTCTAATTATTAAGTATGCTTATCAATGATGAAAGTATGCACACTCTTTGTGTCGGAAGGATTAGATAATATACATGTGGTATTAAAGAATGATTAGATAATGGGTGTAATTTAACAATCATGTTGTTAAGCGAACTAATAGTTTAAGAAGTCGTGAATGGATGATTAGAACTACATGATAATTTGATTATGATTGATTTTATTTTATAATGGACAATCATGAATGTCATCTATTATAGATTATGATTGCATACAACTTATTATTTAGACAAAATTTCACGATTGGTTCTTACGGTTTCCAAAAAATAGCAACTTTAGGGTAACATTGATACACGTTATGTGTTGGTCCTGGTCCTGTGGTTTCCAATTCAATGTGGTTTCCAATTCAAGCATCGTTGGTCCTATTTGACAGACCGTTAAATTTTTGCCATTTACTTCACCCGCGTGCCCCTCACACGAGGGTACTTCCGTCTATTAATCTTCTCTCTCTCTCTCTCTCTTAATGTTAATCGTTGACCAATTTTGTTTGAGTGGTTTTTGGTGTCTTTGTAAAAACAATATTCTGAATGTGTTTGTTTGGTTTTGTTCACATGTAACTTTTACATCGAGCTATTAATGAACATTCTCATCCTTGTTATGTTAAATATTATGTGTTGCTATGAACCGAACATTCGAATACTCTGCATATCGAAATTCAGACATGAATTTTGGTCAGATGTTTCAAGAATAGAAGATTAGTATTCCAAGTGAAGACATGCTACTGAAGATACCGAAATTCAGATATGAATTTCGGTCATGAAGGCTTTCAGATTCTCATAAGATTGAAGAATGTCATTGCTGATTCAACAAACACCAAGACTCATCAGAAGATCAAGTACTTGAGCAAATCACCTCAGCTACTACTTAATACCGAAGATCACTCCTGATCTTCGGTTCACTCAGAAGTTTATATCACTTTTAGAGAAAGACAGAGATGAAGATAAAGACAAAAGATAAGCAGATCAGATAATAGAGTACAGTTAGGCTAGTCATTCATGTTCCCTAAAGTCAATATGGTGCTTGTAGTATTTCGTTATAGAACATTCAATCATAGGCCATCCTAGTATGACTTTGTACTTTTATCCATAGAACAATCTGAAGTGGACTGGTCTGTAGTCCCTTTAGTGCGTAGGTCTTTATCTGGTGGGATCTTTTCTTGCAATATAAAAGGAGGTCTCCACGACACTTCATCTTCATGGTTTGGAGAACTTAACTGTAACTCTTCTTTGATGATATAAAATTCTTCATTCCATCAAACACTTTATTTCTTCATGTTCATATTATTGCTTATATTTAAGTGTTGATTAATTCCTGTATTTTGATCTTAAGTCTTTTACATTTCCGCACCATTACTTGTTTGTCTTTAATTATTGTTGAGCAAAATTGATCTTTAAAAGTTAATCTTAAATATTTCTAACTTTGCTTTATACAACTCTCTCTCTCTCTCTCTCTCTATATATATATATATATATATATATATATATATATATATATATATATATATATATATATATCAATGTTAAATTCCACCCACCCTCCCAGCCCATTTCAACCGTTTTACCCTAATTTATTTATACCTACTTCAATTTTTTCCTTTATACAACATCTTTTAAATTCATCATTTGATGGGTTTTAATAAATTAAAAATGATCTTTAAGCGTAAAATAATTTTAAGCGGCAAACGGATGCAATTTTAAAATAAATATTATTTTAAGACCATTTTAACAAAACCACCAAGTGGATCAAATTACATGATATAGAAAGATTATTTGACAACATAGGATGTAAAGAAGACAACATTTGAAGACTTTTATCCCACTTGATTTTGCGGAGTTGATGAAGGTGGCAAAAACTCAAGAATAGAGTTTCACTATAATGTATCACCAACAAGAGTAACACACAATGAATGCTAGTTCCCTTTTGTATTTTTTATTTCTTAAACCTTTAAGTGCTTAACACAATGAAGCACTAAAGGAGAAACACTTCTACACTTCATGAACTTGCAACTAGCTTCAAAAGAAAAGCAAGAGAGGGGGAGAAAGAGGAGCCGACGGTTCCTTCTCATAGAGAAGGAAAGACTAGCCAAAATTCAAGCCAAACACTTTCTTATATACTCTCATACAAGATCTAAGACCAATGTGCCACATCCTCGTAGCTCGCAGGGCGACCATAACACATCATCTTACACTCATTATGTAGTGAAAGTGACTGAAACAGAAATGAAATCTCAAAATAAAGAGAAAATATTACTAACAATTATTTTTTGAAAACAAACTAAATAACATCACAAATTATGTAGCTTACTTTCATTTTAATTTTATTGACGAAGGAGCACATCACCCTTTTGATCTAATTCGAATTGATTAGTGTGGATATATGTTGCAGTGGGGGTATTTGTTAGGGTGGGGGGAGTATATTTGTTAGGGTGGGGGGAGTAATACCCACTGAACCCACGCGCCACGTCAGCTTTTCTCTCTCCTCTCACTTCCATCTTTCCCCATCTTTCACCAATCTTTCACCCATGGAACCGGTACCCACTGAACCCACTAAACACACAATGCCACATCAGATTTTCGATTTTTAAATGCATTTATTAATTTAATAAATTATTTTTAATATTTAATTTAATATTATAAATAATAATAAAACACAATTAATAAAATCAAATGACATTTAATTAAAAAAACACACCATTACAAAATTTAAAAACAACCTACATACCGGAAATTAAATCCTAAAAACGAGAAATTAAATCCTAAATACGAGAAATTTAATCCTAAATACGAGAAATTTAATCCTAAATACTAGAATCTTAAAAAAAAACATAGGTGTGTCTTTCATAACATCCCACGCTTCTGTGTGATTGAACTCTCTGTTATATGTCACCAGATACTGTTGTAGCGCTTGTTCCACGACCTGTTCGTCGGTTGTCCCATTTGCTCGGTTGAAAATATATGTTGACGTAAATTTGGTTAAATTGTACCAATTTTCTCTTCATATCTTTCCATTTTGCGTTAAGCTGATGGTGACTCCGATAATGAATCGCGCCTAGAATTCTGTGGAACTCTTCCTCCACACGAACCCAGAATGATCGGTTGGATGTCGTATCAATTTCTTCGGTGGCGGTGACCCAGGCTCTTGTCAAAGCCACCTCTTATCGTCTAGACCAAGATCGAATCATCATTTGTACGTTGGCTGCCATTTTTTTAGAAATCTAAAATAAAATATTTAGAAAGAAAGGTTGAGAGAATAGTATGAAAGGTTGAGAGAATAGAGTGAAATATTGAGAGAAAGGTGTGATTTTTTTAATGGGTAGAGGGAGGTATTTATAGGAGTGGGTAAAAGGTTTAATTTTTAGTATTAAATTTTTTTTTTTACATTAAGTGAAAGATGGGGCGGTTTCACCATCTCCCAACCGAGCCCAAATGTCACGAACCCGCCGAACCCGATGGAGAAGGGGCAGCGGTACCGGAGGTACCGGCGGTACCGCACCCTAATTTTCCGATCCCGCGTCGAGCCCGAATACTACACCGTGTACCCTTAGAGGTACCGAGATTATAGCTTACTCTTTTTTTTAAAAAATTTGAAGCTTACTTTCTTTTTAATTGTATTGACGAGGGAGCACATCACCCTTTTGATCTAATTCGAATTGATTAGTGTGGATCAGTGGCGGTTCTAGTATAGAGCATGGAGGGGGCTGTGCACCGGCTCAACTTTTGCGGGCCTTTGTAAAAAAAAAAAAAAAAAATTTTCTAGTACGTGGCACCCCCTCGGAAAAAAAATGACACCCACTAATTAACTTAAACTTTGGATTTTGATCAATTACCCACAAAAGTGCACCCTTTTTTCTATAAGTGCACCATTTACATTCGGGAAAATTTTTTTTGCACCCCCTAATGATAATTTCTGGATCCGCCACTGGTGTGGATATATGTTCCGGTGGGTGTATTTGCTAGAGCCTTAGAGGTCCTTCAAAGTACGCAAATGGGCTAACAAAATATATGGCCAATACTGATTTTTAGGAAACAAGTATAATGCATTTGAAGAGATTGTAAAAAAAATTTGAAAGTCTGGACTCTATACACCATCGTGTTCTTGGGAAGGCACTAACGCTAATCGGTGTGGCGACATCCCATACACCATTGTGTTCTTGGGGAGGCGCTAAGGCCAAGGGGTGTCGTGATATCCCTAGACACCAAAAGTGCAACCACAACATCGTCTCGTCACCAGGACTTTCCGTTCACTTACCTATGGTAATAGTCACCACTTTAGGACTCCATTTAATTTCCGCATCAATATTTAATTTAAAACTTTTTAATTAAAGCAAAAAATTTCATTAATTTAAAAAAAACATTACATTAATTAAAAAATGTTACATTAATTAAAAAACATTATGATAATTAAAAAACATCACATAAATTAAATAAAACATCAATCAAAATATTTTTTACGAATTTTTTCTTTCATCGCTTTAAGTGCCACGAGGTCTTGGCCGGTGAACCCGTCGGTTGTCGATTTTAGAAGTTGTCAATTATGATACATTTGTTAATCACGTTGTACAACCATTTTTTCTTGCTGTAATTCAAGATGTCGGTCAAATCTTTCAACTAAAACGTCCATTTTGTCTGCCAACTTTTGTTTAGTTGATGAGGACGTGGCAGCTTGCTTCGCTTTATTGCATCCTATGAGCCGGCGAAGTGGGTTTTCCGTTGGAATATCATCGCCTTCTTCATTTACGTCGATCGGGTTTTGAGGGTCAGAAATGTAGTCGTTTGATTCCGACGTCCTTAGCCGTTTTGAGCACGAACCTGAATCCGATGTTGCGGATGGAACAAGTACCTACTCGGCCCGTTTTTCAAACCTCTCACACTTTCTAGTGAGCAAAAGGTTTTCTATTTTGTCGTGCAAAATAGTCCTAACGCGGTATTGAAAATGTTAAAATAGCTTTCGCCGCTTCGATGTTGGTTGCATAAGTCGTTGGAGATTGCGTTGAATTTGGTATGCAACGCTCACAATTTTCTCCATTTTCCACATAATTCGTCGTTATTGCGATAAATTCATCGATCCATCGTTTTATGAAAATGTGCAAAATATTTTTACATAATCTCCCAAAACTTTGGCTATTGCCTTTAGAGGCCTCGTCCGAGATTGATATCCAAGTTTTTGTCAAAGCCACTTCTTCGTCCGGTGTCCAAGTTTTTGGACCTTATTGCGTCGTTCTTGTTTATTCAATGATTTATTTTTCCTCCTCTCCGGTTCGGGTGATTGCGTTTGCAATATCGAAACCACGTCATCTGGAGTTTTTGGACCTAATAAAGCAAACACACCCTTACCTATTTATATCATCACAAATAGACTTGGTTATCTCTTTTGAAAAATATTCAACAATGTCTTTTTGAATCTTCGGGGACGTCAATTTATCATTTTAGGGAGCCTTTTCTAAATTTACATTGTGAATGCTCTCATTATGATCTCGAATCAAAGATAATACTTCAATGAAAGGCCTTTAATACGAGAGTCACTCGACTCATCATGACAACGAAATGGTGATATATTTTTCAATAAAAATCTACATGCAACAATTGTAGCACATAGCCGAATTTAATAATTACTCCTCTCAAATTCAGTTTCTTATGAAAGGCTACACTAATAGATTGATTTTTTTTCATTAGAATTTCACACTTTTGTCATGCTTTGTTGTGATGACTATTGGCATTACCCATGTGAACATACAAAGCTTGTGTTTTACTCCAAGTGTTAAAACCTTCCGTCACAAATGCATCTCTTCCACCTTGTTGTCCTACAACATCTCCAAACAAGTAACAACACAAACAATATGTTTTGTCCTCTTTTCTTCTATAGTCAATCAAATTCATCAAACCATTCAACAATAGAACGCCTTTGCTAGTTACCTTGTTTTTTAATGGAAAATGATGATCCTTTGGTTGACAAGGTCTTTAAGCCAATATTTTCTTCTTACATTATCTCTTTGATTTGGATGATAAGATCTAACATGTGGCCTATCCTTTGGGTTCGAAGAAAGATCATTCAAATCAACAATTGTCAATGGAGTAGGCTGTGGTTGTGGTTCTTGTGAACCTTGTGGTCTTTGTGGAATTTCATTAGAGGCAAAGCAAGATATTATGGAAGATCCTTCAACATTTTCATATTCTGTTCTTTAAAAAAATACCTAATGGAACCATACATATTACAATTCAATATTTCAACCAGAAAATCAACTAATTTCTATCAATAGAACAACTAATTTCAATATGAATAGCTAATTTTCACAAAAAACCAAATAAATTCAGAAAACCTACAAGATAGAATACTTACTTGTTTCATTATTAAAAGTTAGAAGAGAGTCGGAAAACCTAATCTCGTTCACTCTTTCTCGTTTTCTCCTTCTTGTATAGCAAGCCCGCCGATTGATTGTCTAATTTTGAAGAGAGTTAGAGACAAAAAAGTGAATCTTTTTTCTGAACATTGCCCTGCAGCCACTTTTCTGTTTCTGCAACAAGGATGATAGATATTAAGTGCGTATTTTTCTGTTAATTTAGGTGATCCTTTATTTGGTCAATATATGAAATATGGGCTAGTACTTTATTTGTAATAACTAGATTAATAATGTGTGTACTACATAGGTTGAATAAAGAAAAATTGAAATAGAATATTAACGGCATACAAAATCATATTTTCATATAAGATATGATTGAAAATACAAAAAAATGAAGTACATTAACAATATAAAGCAATAATATTGAAAATGAAAAACACGAAGTTATAGTTCATAACTCTGAAAAGACTTCTTCTTAGCAAATTAAGGGTATTTGTGACATATAATAGCATCTTTATTATATTTTTACTTCCAATAATAGCAACATACTTGCGATGTCGGTTCAAAAACTTTCCAAAAAATAATTTAAGCAACAATATCATGGTACTTTGTTGTTACCCATTAAGCATTGTAATTAGAACTTTTTGCTCGGAGAGGTAATGTAATTTGATTTCTAACCCATTACTTACTTGTTTATATATTATATGAAAGCCTCCATTACATTGGGGAAAGCCAACTTTCCAGACTTTTCATATTCATTCGTTCTTCTTGCATTAAATTAGAAAGAAACACCATATGTAGTTTAATATGTTGTTCCTTTTTGAATTAAAAGACTTAATAGGGACATAACTTAATCTAGATAGTCATATGGTGATGGTTCTTTTCAACTTAATATAAAGATGAGCTTTAGCGTTTTCTTATACCAAGAATGGCTATATACTTGCAAGTTTTAAACCTAAATGGTAGCATACTTACTATTTTTACCTTGATGGCAAATAACTTTTGTTTTTTTACCAACAATAGAAATGTACATATAACTTTTTACGTTAATAGCAATTAACTTTGTTTTTTACCAATAGTAGCAATGCAGTTGCAACTTTTTACCATTAATGGTAAAATACTTGAGACTTTTTTAATTTATTAACAATTAACTTTATTCCCCCCCCCCCCGCCCTTAACAATAGCGATGTACTTACAACTTTTTACCTGTAATAGAAATTTACTAAAACTCTTGAGCCTTGAGTCTAAACATGTTGAATCTTCATATCTCAAATGGAATGGTTGCTATGGAAGGGTTGTTTTATGACCAGGAAATGAAAATTTGTCCCACATCTTTCGTTTTGCCCTTTTCCTAACTGCCTAAACAACACCATCATCATAACCACTTACTTTATTCTACAATACACACAAAAAGACAAAATGGGATAAATTTATTAGTGATTAGGGTTAATACCCATTAGGGTTTAGGTAAGCCCATTAGGGTTTAGGTTTGGCCATGAGCCCCATTTTGTATCCCTATATATATATATATATATATATATATATATATATATATATATATATATATATATATATATATATATATATATATATATATATATATATATATATATATATATATATATATATATATATATATATATATATATATATGGGGTTAAACCCTCAATATTAATATCAACCAATTTTATATTATAACATGGTATCAGAGCTCTAGGTTAAAACCCTAGTGCTGACCACAAACCGTGACCACAACCCGCCACCGCCGCCCTCCACCTCCGGCGACCTTCTAGTCGTCGGAGGTGCCTTCAATAATTTCCCTTTCCACTTTTTTTCATAAATAATAATACAGCCGTCGGTACCAAACCAGAGCTTCGTCATCGGCGTTTTCTACTAGCTCGTTTCCTACGGCCCCTCTCCTTGGATGGCCTCTTCTTCTCCGGACCTTCTCCGCTAGGCAGGCTCTGATATGCAGTCATCTCTCTCTTTCTATACTGCAGTCGTCGATCTCATCGGAATTGACTCTGTCCGCCGCAGCTCGAGCCATTTCTTTCTTGCTCGCTGCCTTTCTCCGGACTACTTTGCCTCCGACTCCATCATCGTTGTCGCCGCCACCGGCTCTCTCTTCTTCTACATCGCAACCGTCTCTGGCCGCCGCTCCTCTCTTCTTCTCCGACGAACAGTCACGATTAGCCGTCATCGTCAAAGCTCTGCCACCACCGCTACCGCTGTCTTCATCTATGTTTTTTATGTTCTATTTTTTTGGTTATTTTTCCAGTTTAATCGTTTTCCCCCGATTAAACTGCGGGGGGATATTAGTGATTAGGGTTAATACCCATTAGGGTTTAGGTAAGCCCATTAGGGTTTAGGTTTGGCCATGAGCCCCCATTTTGTATCCCTATATATATATATATATATATATATATATATATATATATATATATATATATATATATATATATATATATATATATATATATATATATATATATATATATATATATATATATATATATATATATATATATAAGATTAAACCCTTAATATTAATATCAACCAATTTTATATTATAACAAAATTCATTATCTTAAGTCTTAACCTAGCCAAACACACAAGAAACTGTAAAAACATAGATTAAAAGAAACGAGCTTTTGCCATTTGTGAAAGCTGACCAGTGGGCTCATGACCACGTTTTTTCCTAAAAGACTCAATTATAATACCAGTTGAAAAAGGCCAAAACAGAGTAATTGTAGTTTCATAAACCTACCTACAAATGCTGCAATTGCAGGTCAGCGAAATTACCGTTCCGGCCAAAGTGTCGTATGTAATCTTTTACATCGTCATATTTCAAAGATTGAAAATCACACCATGTTTTTTTATTGTGAAAATTTTCAGCCCAAAATTACTCATTTACCCTTACTTATCTCCGTTATGGTGTGAAAGTTTAAAACATGTGAATAGATATAAATAAAAAAGAATGTTTAACTACTAATCACCATAATATGTATGCTCATTTCTTTCTATTACAGCACTGTGCTTTCAATTTGTCTTCTTGTTAAGGCATTGTACTCTGAAAAACTGAATCCATGTATAGCATTGGACTCTCAACTCTTTCTTATAAGGACATTGTACTTGGAAAATTTTATACAAATATAGCACTGAAATTGACTGCTTTGTATTTGAAAGCATATGCTATAATTGAGTAGTTTTTTCAAAGTATAATGCCATAACAGGAAGAATTGAAAGTAAGATGCTATAATAAACAAAATATGAAAGTACATTGTTATTTTTTCATTTAGTCCTTTGAAAAAAGAATACAAAAGATCAAGTAATGTAATCTTACCTTGTGAAATGCAGTGCCACATTCTTTTGATCTTGTTCCAACAAATGGAACATTAGATTTTTGTAGAATCTCCTGAAGATTCGATGATAAGCAAAAACCTCAAATAAATATAAGTATAACCATTATAAAATTTTTATATGATATATTTTAGGAAGAATGGTTTTAAGCTGAATGCCACCATCTTCACACAAAATCCCATCGGCCCCTTTGGAACCGCATGATGTCTAGGCAGTCTTATCAATGCAAAACCAAACGGAGGATTTTTTCTGATTTTTGATGCCAACAACTACAATTTCAGAACATAAGGAACTCCTCTTGGTCCATACTCGTAATGAATTGATATTTAAAAAAATCCATAAACATTACATATTGTATATACAACATCACAAAAGATCAGGATACATGATAGCATAACCAAGTTGGTCACTTCAAAAAAATTAATACCCGACACAATGATGAAAATTGTAAATTCAATGCTTTTTAAGAATTTGTAAAAATGAAACAAACTATACATTGATTTTCAGAAAATCCAGTGATGAATCTAAGTACATTGCCCAAATTGACAAAAAGATGAAAGCATATTGCCTATTTCCAACATAGTTGTATTCTCCTTTTGTCCTGAAATGAATACTAAGTAAATTAGTCAAATTTGTGCTCTCCTTTTTGACATAAAAAGAATCTGTCAGTAGCCATTTCATGAATCTAAAACAATCATCACCTGGACCAGAAAAAAACCGTTGTCCTTAAAGTGGGACCTACCAAAAAAGCTACTCATTCCAAGTTCAAATGTAGTTACAAAAAACTAATTTCAAATGAAATAATCAAAAGCTCCTTATGATGTCATACCTGGTAAGCACATGATGCCAAGACCTTAGGATTCGAGTATCTTGAGTTAAAATTGCCAACTGTGATGCTGATATTTTGAATAAAATATAAATATATCATTTAAAATTATCAATAATAAATTCATGTGAATATTTCGTTGTGATTGAGCTAGTGCTTGTGTTTAAGTGGCTATCATCACATCAGTCTCCATTGACCATTGTCATGGTTAAATCATTTTGTGTTAAATATTCTTTGTAATTTAAAGAGCTAAAGTAGATATAAATGAAACTCCAAAGCTTGCCTTGCACCTACTCATAAAGATCAAAATATAAGTCAAAGTTAGAGCAAAATGTCATCGGACCACTGTAATTCAATTTATCAATTTTGATACAGCATAAAATCCTTTTCTAAAAAGAAAACAAATACAATGCATAAGGTGAGGTTTAGATGGACTTAATGTAGAAACGACCTAACGGAAAAAGTCAAAATGAGGCTTTTATCTTAACTTGTAAAAATTTGCTCTCATTTACTTTTTCCTTCTCCATCCCTGTTCAAAAACATCGAATTATCAAGTGAAAAGAAGATCAAATGAAATTAAGATCAAACCCCTTTTCAAATAGAAAACTAAAGAAAATTAAGACTCACTCCCCAGAGTCGGTGTAACAATTTAACTATTGTTGATAGAACCTGCATTAAGAACAAAAATAAATAAATAAATAAGCCAAGCAGGTACGGTTGGATGAATGAGTTAATGAGTTAATTTCTTCTTCTTGTGAAAAGAGATGATAGTTCGACAAAAGAGAGATTGAATTGCTTACTTTATCATAATCAACTTCATGCTTAATGAGTAGGTCATGTAACTATTCATACTTCGACCAGACCATGAATATAATTCCTTTGCAGCAATCAAAATTAATACCGATGGAGATGCCCAATGGTCTCACGTGAGGAGGCATAATGCTGCTTCTCTTCCAAATCACTATCCTTAATTGCCTCGATGAGATGGTCAATCGCTTCCTGTAGGTTACCTGATTATCACAAAGTACAAGTGAAGAATTAGCAGAAGTATGGAAATAGGGTTTTTGATATTGGGATAAAAGGGATTCCCAGTTTGAAAATCAGAATCTCATGAAGATCGATGGGGCGGTGGGGATGGTAGCCAATGATTCACATAAAATCGAAAAGCTGAACAGTCGAGAACTGGTGGAACGACGAATCGATGGTCGATGAGCGCAAATGAAAAAACGGTGGTGTTACATACCGCTGTAGAAGACGGAAAATCACCGGAAGAGAGACTCTTCCTGTAAGGTACGAATGGTGGTGGTGGTGTAGTAGAAAGAAGATCCACAGAGTCGAAGACGGTGAAGATCGATGGAGCGGTGGGGATGGTAGCAAATGGTTCACATAAAATCGAAAAGATGAACAATCGAGAGAAGATCCGCGTACCGGATCCAATAACCCGCGTGACAACCCGGAAAAAAAAAGTCGATGTCACGTTCAAAAAAATTACGGGTTTTTAATATATAGAATAATTTGATATTGACAATTTGACAAAACTGAAGGGATAAAAAACATACAAGCACAAAGACTTTTTTCCACATAAACACAAATAAATTGTAGACTACCCAAGATTCCTAATCAACATAAAAAAGGTAAGTTACCCAAACAAACATATCATACGTGTGTGTATATATATATATATATATATATATATATATATATATATATATATATATATATATATATATATATATATATATATATATATATATATATATATATATATAATAGTTTAGTCTAAAATGAAAAAAAGTTCATTTTTTGTCCAAAACTATAAAAACACCAAGCAACGACATTCAATGTAGTTTAGCCTAATATAACCTAATTTGTATTAGTTGATGTATTCTTTTCAATTTCAAGATACCCTTACTATTCTTGCTAGATACCTTATTTTATTACATCAATGTTTAATGAGTATATTAGAAGAAAATATGTGCATTTTTTACAATGAACGAAATGAATTTTTATGTCTACTTAGAAAGAGGGCGAGCCTCGCGTTGACTAAAATAAGCAAACCCAACTGCTTCATCTTGAATAAACAAATTTTCATAAGTAACAACGTTTATAATAACTTAATCATGAAAGAAAATATGCAAGTGGCTAAATCCTATTATAGAATTTTCCATACAAAAATATATATAACCTTTGATAAAACTACAGTCCTTTGATGTTTAATTATGCAGAAAAATTAAAAATAAATAAATATTTAGAGTATTCTCAGGAATATATATATATATATATATATATATATATATATATATATATATATATATATATATATATATATATATATATATATATATATATATATATATATATATATATAGTTAGGATCATGTAGGAACCCAAAATCCGGTACAAAACGTGAGAACTCTTCTCGTCCAATCATTCTCCAAAGGGCAATAACGTCAAATATCTTCCTTCAACGTGACGCAATCACGTGCGACGCACGTCCACAGAACGAAATACAAACTCGAGGATTTAAGTGGGTTTTTTAAGTGAGTTTTTTTTTCAACGTGATTTAAGTGAGTTTTTATCTCATTTTTTTTTCCTTTTTCTTTTTTTTTGTTATTTATTTATTTATTTATTTATTATTTATTATTTATTTTTTTTCAAAAAATATTATTTTTTCAACAAATTTTTATTTTCGATTATACTCGGTTTTTAGTGTTTTATTTATTTATTTATTTTATTAATTTATTTTTTTTTTGAATGCTACAGTACTCGATTTTTAATTTTTTTTGTTTTTTTTTCATTTTTGATGTATATTTTTTAATTTTTAATATTTTTAATCTTAATTTTAACGTTTTTTTCGTATTTTTAATTTAATCATTTTGGATCATGATATTTTTAATCATAACGTTTTGGATCATGTATTTTTAGATCATAACATTTTGGATCAGCGTTTTTTTGCATCTTGGATCATAAGTTTTGAATCATTTTGTCGTTATATGTTTTTTTTAAACTCGTTTTGGATCATAGCGACTTTTGGATCTTGAATCATAACGAATTTTGAATCTTAGATCATAAGTTTTGAATCATAAAACATATTTTAGTTTTAATATTTTTGGATCATATGTATTTTTTGCTTTTTTGATGAGTTTTTTTACTTAAAATATAAAAATGAACACGAAAAAAACCTTTTTTTCAAATTTGTTTTTGCAAACTTACTAATATAATATCTACAATTATCCCTTAAATTTTCATAATTTATGGAAATTTCTTTTCTCGCTTAGTATTGCTTTGGCTGAGCCCTATCTTGCTGGCGTGGAAGCTACCGCAACTCATTTTTTAATTTTTGATTTTATATAAAAACAAAAATAAAAATAATTTTTTTTAAATTTTCATGATTATGCTTGTTTTGTAGAGATTTAAATTTTAAGAACTTTTTTTTAAGATTTTTTAAAAAAAAAAAAAATTATTGCCAAAATACAAACCGGATGAAAAATAAATAAGCTTCATCCAATAGGAAGCTGACACGTGGCAGTGAGAGTGGGGGCGCGTGAATGGCTCCTTGGCTGAATGTTACGCTCCTTTAATTTTTACCTAAATGCCCATAAACATTTTCCTTTCCCTCCCTTTTACTTTCTGGAATTTACAAAAACAATCTTTGAATTTTAATACATGATCATTATTTGCACATTGAATTTAATCCACTCATTTTTCAAGATTAAAGGTCTAGATTTGTCCTCGCGGTTCTTACCGGATTTTGGGTTCCTACACGATCCTCCTTTTATATATATATATATATATATATATATATATATATATATATATATATATATATATATATATATATATATATATATATATATATATATATATATATATATAGGCAAAAGTTCAACAAGGGACTACTATAAACCATGGTATCAAGGGACTAATCTTAGCCACACGATTATACACTTTACGGTGGACGTGCATTTACCGGATTATAAAAAAATCCACTTCGTTTTTTTCGTTTTTTTTAATTTTTAGGGCTTATTTTTTATCGAAAAAAATATAAATATTTAGAAATTTATAACTTTTCATCCTCTACAAATAGATATCCATATTGATATACAAAAAATGATTTTTTTTTCGAAATTTCCGCTAGTTGAGATTCACATGTGAATCTGAACTGTTATTGTGTTCACTATTGACATACACAATGACATATTATATTGTCATGTGAATTTGAATAAATTTTTGTGTGAATGTGAATGGAGTTAACTTATAAATCATAGTATACTTATTATAAATGATTAAAATGTTGAATTGTTTAAAATTTTCTAACTAAATTAATCATATTCATATTCTGGAGTATATTTAAAATACCATATGATATTTATATATGAATATGAGTAAATTATTGTGTGAATTTAAATAATTTATATTGTGAATAAGAGTAAAATCATTATAAATGGTTAAAATATTGAAGTAGTAAAAAACTGTTAAGTAACTTCTCAATACTATATGATTTTGATATGTGAATACGAATAAGTTTTCGTGTTAATATGAGTAAATCCATTTGTGAATCAAGTATATTACTTAAGTAACTTCTCAATACTATATGGTTTTGATATGTGAATATGAATAAGTTTTCGTGTTAATATGAGTAAATCCATTTGTGAATCAAGTATATTACTTATAAATGGTTATAATATTAAAATAGTGAAAGTTTTAAAAGTAAAATAATTACTCATATTCAAATTTTTACAGTTCAGATTCACATGTTATCATGTTATTCTCTGTTGGCATTCACAATGACATATGATATTGTCAAGTGAATCTGAATAACTTTTTGTGTAAATGTGAATGAAATTAACTTATGAATCATAGTAAATTCATTATAAATGATTAAAATGTTGAAGTGTTAAAAATTTCTTAAGTAAATTAATCATATTCATATTACAAATTATATTTAAAATAACATATGATATTGATATGTGCATCTGAGTAAATTGTTGTGTGAATGTAAGTAAATTCAATTGTGAATCAGAGTAAATTCATTATAAATGGTTAAAATGTTGAAGTAGTAAAAAACTTATAATTAAATTCTCAATAGTATATGATATTGATATGTGAATATAAGTAAATTTTCGTATAAATATCAGTAAATCCACTTGTGAATCAAGTACATTACTTATAAATGGTTATAATATTGAAGTAGTAAAAGTTTTAAAAGTAAAATAATTACCTATATTTAAATATTTACAGTTCAGATTCACATTATGAATCTAGACGAGCTGTACTTATAAAAAAATATTTTTTATATATCAATATGGATGTCTATTTGTAGAGGAAAAAATTATGAATTTTGGTATATTCGGTTTTTATTTTTGAAAAAGAATAATGTCGAAAAATAAAAAAAACAAAAAAAATGAAGTGGATTTTTTATTATAATCCTCTAGTGCGTCGACGTGAGAAATTACAACCTATTTTTTGGCCGTTGATGATTTTGATTCCGACGATCGAGATTAATCGCTTGGTACCATGGATAAATTTAGTCCCTTATTGAACCCAACCCTATATATATATATATATATATATATATATATATATATATATATATATATATATATATATATATATATATATATATATATATATATATATATATATATATATATATATATCTATTCTAATAAAGCAATCCTAAAAGTGCCACGTATTAATTTTCTACACTCTATTTTGCCACGTGGCATCTTTATATTCACTCCAATTTTATTTTCCCGCTCACTTTCTTTTCTAATTTAGACGTGTTATCTCATTCCTTTAACTGCTACCGTCAATTACGCTGATATTCCTTTAATTACGATCAATCCCATTAAATCAACATTACCGTTTTTAAACCCTAGGACGCAGCCTTCTTCCTTTGCATCATCTTCGCCCTTTACGGTCGTCCTCAACTATCTGCTTTCCTAAGTGAAAGCATTCATTGTCTTTTGTTCATTCACGTTCTGATCGCAATAGCCGCCCTTCGCTCAGCTCCTTGCTGTCTTCACCAACCATTCCTTAAAAATACAAGGTAACTTTTAAACCTTCAAAAATTGTATCTGTTATGTGATTAATCGTTTGTATATTGTTTTATCCCTAAAACGTTTGTCACTTCAGTGACTCTCTAGGTTATACTTTTTTATGAAATCAAATTGTGCAGAGCTTAAGAGGTAAACAAAGGAATTCGCTGGGAGTTTACTCTGTTTTTTATTAATTTTATTTTTTTTCTTCGATCATATCATCTTGCTTAATTTTTCTTTTGAATTTTTCCAGTTATTCAAAGTTTCAGGGCTTTTACTAATTTTATTGACAAGGAACAT
Source organism: Cichorium intybus (assembly GCA_023525715.1). NCBI lineage: Eukaryota > Viridiplantae > Streptophyta > Magnoliopsida > Asterales > Asteraceae > Cichorium > Cichorium intybus. Next base: position 83,757,333 of record CM042015.1, on the reverse strand, counting down.
TGATAGTATTGTAGTCAAGATGCCGTCTAATTATTTAAACCAGATTATAAATGTCAATTGTTTGGTTCTAGGGATCTGACGTTGTATTCGGGTTTGAGAAAACAGGGGAAGCCGTGATCGATGAGTTTAAGGATTGGTTTAAGCAAATACAAATTAATTATTATTGTGAATAGACAAATGTGAGTTTTGTATTTGCAGTAGTAGACGAAGATAACAACGTTGCGTGAGGCGAATTAAACAAAGTTTTACCAATGTGATACTTTAATTCACTTTGATTTTTTAGTTTTTATATTTATAATTTTAAAACTCAACTGAAATTTATTTTTAAATTGTTTATAATCACAGGATGGCCGGGTAAATGCGTTGTATTCCACTTCATCTATTTACATAGATGCAAAACTTGCTTCAAATGTATATTGGCCTCTCAAAACCAGTGATTATTTCTCGTGGGCTTCTTGTAGATTTTTCTTGAAGATATCTCAACCATTAAAGCAATTAACTTCTATTAATATGATTGTTATTTTGTTTACAAATATGCAGATTGTGGAGATTTTTATTGGACGAGTTACTTTAAGTCAACCGACTTTAAAATGATACATACGTTCATTGAGTGGATATTATTTGGTAAGACAAATTTGCGGTTGTATTTTATGTGTATGATTATGGATTTTCATTATATTTATCACCCATAAGGATCAAATCATATAGTAAAATGTTTATTTCAATAATTAGTTTTGTTTATTATAGTTTACATCACAAATTAGGCAAGTAAGGCAATTTGAGTAGTTTGTTGGAAGGAAAACCAAAGGTTCTAACACTTCCAGTCTTGGAGGTGCTTCAATAATTGCACATCATGATGCAGTTATCGGTACTGTTAAAAAACATACAACAAACGATTATGAAAAACTTTTAGCAATTCGATGTCATGAGGTCCAACTTTAATCAATCTTTAATGTCAACAGTTTACATAAAAATATGATTTATTTACATTTATGTCCTTTAATTCTCAATAGGTTGAGGTTGTTGTCAGTTTAGCTTTATTACACCTTACCGGCTCTAAATCTAGCGGTGTTAATTTCACTGGTACCACACCCACATCAACATTTATCCAGGTAATGCTTCAAAATCTTTACGAAAATAAGTTAATTCCAAAATGTAAATGAAAACAAGCCTTGATTTGTTTTTTTTATGCGACAGTGTCTGCTACTTAATATAAGCTTTTGACCACCAACAGAGTACCTTCCTTCCGGGATGACTTTTCTAATATAATGGTAAGAAGGTACCTTCAGTGATTTAGAAGCTAAATGATCACGATGGCGGAATTTAAACTTTACTTTTTAATCATCTTTATCCTTTCTGCAATTTTACAGAATTAAATGGCCTTACTCTCTAACTGTTTGATGCAGGGAATTGGGATCATCATTTGGTTGGCTTCCTTGATGCAAGGTTAGTGCCTCCTGTATCTTTTACTTGAGTAATATGTTACTTTAAAGGGGTTTATTGTAAACGAATATTTCATTTTAAGAACTCATCTTGCACACATTAGTTTATTTAAAAGATAGAGACCAACATGTTATCCTCTGT